>JAJONR010000393.1:0-153748 GCA_029582245.1 Solanum etuberosum
TATTTTACTCTCCATTCTCTATATTTGGAGAGTAAAATAGAGAATGGCCTCTCCAACCCCTCTCCATATTACTCTCTATACTCCATTTATAAAGAGGTACATTTAAATACGGATAATATTGCAGACACATATATTTTGTTACCAAGTGGTTTAACCCACTGTTTTAATATAGTAGTATTGTACTAAGAAAGTTTTTAATTTTCTATTTAAACAATTTCTTGGTCATTAAGTTGGTGCTGGTGGATAAGATTTTCAATAGGAGCATCCCCAACCCATCTCTATTTTACTCTCCATTCTCTATATTTGGAGAGTAAAATAGAGAATGGCCTCTCCAACCCCTCTCCATATTACTCTCTATACTCCATTTATAAAGAGGTACATTTAAATACGGATAATATTGCAGACACATATATTTTGTTACCAAGTGGTTTAACCCACTGTTTTAATATAGTAGTATTGTACTAAGAAAGTTTTTAATTTTCTATTTAAACAATTTCTTGGTCATTAAGTTGGTGCTGGTGGATAAGATTTTCAATAGGAGCATCCCCAACCCATCTCTATTTTACTCTCCATTCTCTATATTTGGAGAGTAAAATAGAGAATGGCCTCTCCAACCCCTCTCCATATTACTCTCTATACTCCATTTATAAAGAGGTGAATAGTAGTTCTCCAAATTTGGAGAACTACTAGTCTACTCTCTATTTCACTTTTGATTGTTTTAATATTATTTTTATGATATCATTTATTAAGTTTTTATTATTTGTAATTATTTTCAAATGCAATATAACATCTAAAAATATATTATTGAAAAGTTATTACCTCCATCCGAATTAATAATTTTTCTATTTTATTTTAAAAAAAATATTAGCACATTAAATATGTAATTTAAAATTATTTTAGATATTATTTATATTATACAATACTATTAATTAAGTCTCTAATATTTGTAATTATTTTCTAAGTGATATAATATCTAAAAGCATATAATTGATAAATATACCACTATCATCCCAAATCAACAATTTTTCTAATTTGTTTTTTTAAAAGTTTTTTTCCACTTTAAAGATGTAATTTAAAATTATAATTATTTTTCACTATGGAGAATGCACACAATTACATGATAATTCAAACAATCCACTTTTATGCTGTTGTCACGCCCCAAAGCTAACCCCAGGGCGTAAACACGAGACATAGGATCACGAGTGACCCCAAGCTAACCCTGAGCTGGCATATCATAAGCATACATAAACAAATACTATGCGGAAGCTAAAAACATGAGATATCTGAAATGATGGGGAATACCCAATACTGTCTGAATATAAAGAAACTATGAGTTTAATAACAACTCAAAGATCAAACTGAAAACTAAAGCTGAATCTAGAACTATGTTTGAAATAAGCTTCTAACTAACTAGAGATGCTAGGACACGCCCCCAGCTAACTCTAGCAAATACTGAAAACTGAAATGAAAAGACTAAATATAGAAACATGTCTACTGTCCTTGAAATATGAGGACTTACCACTGAAGCTGCTGAAATGGAGATCGGGAGCCGATCTATGCGTGATCTGAATGCTGGGGACCTGAACCTACATCAAGAGAAGATGTAGCGCCGAACATGCATGTTAGGATAAAGCTGAACAACATATACATAACTGAATAAAGCATACTAATCAATGATATAATCTGAACATGATGGAAATACTGAAATATACTGAATACTGAGCTAACTAAATGCAATGACCAGGTACATAACATGCTGAAACTAAATACTGAAAATGTAACTAGTAACCTGGTCAATACACTAGAATCTGACTGTGGGAGCTACTATTTAACGACATAAAACTACATGAGCTAAATGTGGAGTCCGATGTATACGCCCCATCGAGAGGACCCAATATACCTTGCCAAGGGTATAGAGGCATGACTGGCGTGATCACTAAATGTAATGCCCACAGAGGGGACTTATAAACCTATGGGGGTATGTAGTTCTGGGACTATGAGGCTGACTGACCCTAGTCCAACTCAGTGTTAAGCCTACTCCCAATAGAATGTATAAAATACCACATAACTGAAATAACTGGATAGCTCAAGATTCTAACATGCTATCTGAAAATGCAACATTAGTGTACTGATAATGAAACATTTGTAAACTGATGCATGCATATCTGTATAAACTGGCCTAGCAAGTGTAATTCATGAACTAAACGAATCAACACATCTAGGGTTCTGAATTTCATGCAAGAAACTAAGCAACAATGTTACAAAATCATGCTAATCTATTTTGGAGTATTCTAACAGCTAAAATCCAACAATTTCTACATTTAAGAAAACCTTAGGTCTAAGTAATATTTAGGGAATCAAGATTCTGACTGAAATCTAGTGACCTAATGGGTGAAAGGAACCCACTAGTGAAATCCCACATACATGTTGACGAATTTCACAGAGAAATCTTTCGATGTCGGGGCTGGAACTGAAGAAACCTTGCTGCGTTCTTGGAGAGGGCTTGGTCGACTCTTTCTCCTTCTTTTCGTTCAACTTGGAGAATTTTTGGAGAATGAGTTGACTAAGGTATGTTCTAATTTAGTTACTAGGCTAAAACTGACCAAAACTACGTAGTTTAGGGGTTAAACGATGTAGTTTAGGTGTCCAACGCATAGAGAAAAGACCAAACGACCCCTGCCTTAAAAGCTGATGAGGCTAACCACGAGCTCCTCTGACGGACCGTCAAGACGGTCGTGGTCCTTGGTCCAGTAGATACTGGTTTCTTGGACGGCTTCCACGGGCGCCACCATGGTCTGTCGTCAGAACCACGACCCGTGAAGGGTCCCGTGGTCTGGTGTCTAGGCCTGGTAGACTCTGCCTGGCTCCCACGAGTGCCAGTACGGCCCATGAAGGGCTCCGTGGTCCACCTCTGCTGCGAAGGGCTGAGTCCACGGGCAAGTCAATGGACCGTGGTCCCTCTCACGGTCCGTGAACCCTGCCGTGGTTCACTGGGTTAAGTTTTTTTCTGCTGCATTTTATAAGTCTGGTTTTTGAGGTGTTACAATATCTCCCCCTTGGGAACATTCGTCCTCGAATGAAGTCTAAACTAGCTGAATATGGAGGGAAAGAGCTGCAAACCCTACCACTAATTTCTGAAAAATGAAGTCTGACTGAACTAAGTTCTAAGAACATGCAAATACGCTGAAAAAGCAAGTATAGCTGAAGGAACAAGATACTAAGACTGAATCTACGCATGAATGGCTGAAAAATTGAGAGAAACCATTACCTCAAGCTGGAATGGAATCAGAAGGAACGAAATGAGGATACTTGGCCTTCATGGCTGCTTCTGCTTCCCAAGTAGCTCCCTCTACGGACTGACTCCTCCACAAAACCTTCACTGAAGCGACTTCTTTGTTTCTCAACCTTCGAACCTGACGATCAAGAATTTTAACCGGCTCCTCTTCATAAACGAGACTATCCTTCACAGCCACACTCTCTAATGACACTATTAATGCTGGATCACCCACACGCTTCTTCAACAAGGAAATGTGAAATACCGGATGGACTGCTGCTAGTTCTGCTGGCAACTCTAACTCATAAGCCACTTTACCAACCCTTTTCAAGATCTTGTAAAGGCCTACATATCTAGGACTGAGCTTCCCTTTCTTGCCAAACCTCATCACCCCCTTCATAGGTGACACTTTCAGGAAAACCCAATCATCAATTTAGAACTCCAAGTACCTTCTCCTTACATCTTCATAGGACTTCTGGCGACTCTGGGCTGTCTTAAGTCTATCTCTGATGAGATGAACTTTCTCCATAGCCTCATGAACCGAATCTGACCCTATCAAGGCTGCTTCACCTACCTCAAACCAACCAACTGGAGATCCACATCTACGCCCATAAAGTGCCTCATAAGGGGCCATCTGAATACTGGAATGGTAGCTATTGTTGTAGGCGAACTCTATAAGAGGAAGGTGATCATCCCAACTACCCCTGAAGTCGATTACACAAGCTCTCAACATGTCCTCTAAAGTCTGAATGGTACGCTCTGCCTGTCCATCCGTCTGTGGATGAAATGTTGTGCTAAGATTAACCTGTGTACCAAGACCTTTCTGAAAAGACCTCCAGAAATGAGAGGTAAAATGAGGACCTCTATCTGAGATGATAGACAAAGGAACCCCATGCAACATGACTATCTCATTAATGTAATGCTTGGCGTAGTCCTCCGCCGAATCTTTAGTCTTGACTGCCCAAAAGTGAGCAGACTTAGTAACTCTGTCAACTATCACCCAAATGGAGTCATGCTGTTTGTGAGTACGAGGTAAACCTGTAATGAAGTCCATGTTGATCACTTTCCACTTCCAAGTAGGAATGTTAATCTCTTTTTGAGTCATACCCACTGGTTTCTGATGTTCTACTTTCACTTACTGACAATTGGGTCACTTAGCCACAAAATCGGCTATATCCCTCTTCATGCCATTCCACCAAAAGACTTCCCGCAGATCACGGTACATCTTACTAGCACCTGGATGAATAGAACACCTGTAATTATTGGCTTCTATAAGGACCTTCTATCTCAACTCACCCACCTTAGGAACACATAAAAGACCCTGATAGCGAAGCACACCATCTCCCCCTTGGGAGAAAACCTCAACTCTCTGCTGATGAACTGCAACCTTTAGTTGAAGCAATACCGGATCACTGTCTTGATTTTCCTTAACTTCCGCTACCAATGAAGATTCTGACCCATTCTAAACTATTAAACCATCATCTGATATGCTCATAAGGTAAACTCCTAGGCGAGCAAGCCGGTGAACATCTTTTGCCAATTCCTTCCTTTCTTCCTCAACATGCACTACACTACCCATAGATAGTCTGCTAAGAGCATCAGCTACGACATTGGCCTTACCAGGATGGTAAAGCATATTCATGTCATAGTCCTTGAGGAATTCAAGCCATCTCCTCTGGCGAAGATTTAACTCTTTCTGGGTGAAAACATACTGAAGGCTTTTATGGTCTGTGAACACATCTACGTGAACACCATATAAGTAGTGTCTCCAAATCTTAAGTACAAACACCACTGCTGCAAGCTCGAGGTCATGAGTCAGGTAATTCTTCTGATGCACCTTAAGTTGCCTAGAAGCATAAGCTATAACCTTATCTCGCTGCATCAACACAAAACCTAGGCCGACTCTGGATGCATCACAATAGATCACATAACCGTCTGAACCCTCTGGTAAAGTCAAAACAGGAGCTGTAGTCAACCTAGTTTTCAGTTCTACGAAGCTCTTCTCACACTCATCTGACCACTGGAACTTGACCTTCTTCTGAGTCAACTTAGTCAATGGAGAAGCTATCGATGAAAATCCTTCCACAAACCTTCTATAGTAACCAGCCAAACCCAAGAAACTTCTGATATCTATAGGAGAGGTGGGTCTGGGCCATTGTTTCACTGCTTCAATCTTCTGAGAATCCACTCAGATCCCTTCGCTAGACACTATATGACCAAGGAAAGCAACAGATTGCAACCAAAACTCATATTTGCTAAACTTAGGGAATAACTGGCGATCTTTGAGAGTTTGTAGAACAACCCTCAAATGAATAGCATGTTCCTCCTCATTCCTAGAGTAAATGAGGATATCATCAATAAAGACGAGAACGAACAAGTCCAAATATTACTTGAACACCCTATTCATCAAATCCATGAAAGCTGCAGGACCATTGGTTAGTCCAAAAGACATAACTACAAACTCATAATGACCATACCGAGTTTTGAAGGCTGTTTTCAGGATGTCACTAACTCTGACTCTAAGCTGATGATAACCGGATATGAGGTCTATTTTTGAAAAAAGACTAGCACTGTGAAGTTGGTCGAACAAGTGATCAATCCTAGGGATAGGGTACTTATTCTTGATTGTGACTTTGTTCAATTGCCGATAGTCAATGCACACCCTGAGAGACCCATCTTTCTTTTTCACGAATAACACTGGAGCACCCCATGGATAAATACTAAGTCTGATGAAGCCCTTATCTAGAAGGTTTTCCAACTTTTCTTTCAATTCCTTAAGCTCAGCTGGAGCCATTCTGTAAGGAGGAATAGAAATAGGTTGGGTATTTGGAAGGACATCAATTCCAAAGTCGACGTCCCTTTCGGGAGGAACTCTGGGAATATCTTCTGGAAACACTTCTCGAAACTCACTGACTACAGGAACTGACTCAAGAGTTGGGGCTTCAGAGTTAGAATCCTTAACCCGAACAAGATGATATATATACCCCTTGGAAATCATCTTTCTGGCCTTAAGGTAAGAAATGAATCGACACATAGGAACTGAACTACTACCCTTCCATTCTAAGACTGGTTCGCTAGGAAACTGAAAACGAACGATCCTAGTTTTACAATCAATTGATGCATAACAGGAATGTAACCAATATATGCATAGAATGAAATCAAAGTCTACCATTTCTAAATCTACAAGATCTGCTGACGTGACTTTCTTAGAGACTGTGACAGGGCAATTTCTGTATACCTGTCTAGCTATAACTGGGTCACCTACTGGAGTAGAGACTGAGAAGGGTTTTGAAAGACTTTCTGGACTGACACCAAAATTCACTGCTATATAGGGAGTTACAAAGGAAAGAGTAGCCCTTGGATCTAACAAAGCATAAACATCTAAGTGAAAGACTCGTAATGTACCCGTGATCACATCAGGAGAATCTTCCTGGTCCTGGTGAGCCTAAAGAGCATACAACCTGTTCTGGCGCTGACCGCCACCTGTATAAGATGAAGTACCCCTTTTGAGTTGGGCCACCTGCTGGTGCTGCTGGAGTTGTAGACTGAGCCCTGCTATTGTTACCTCCTTGCCCCTATTTCGCAGAATGGCAATCCCTCAATCTATGTCCAGACTGACCACATCCAAAAGACCCTTCTTTCCCTGCAAGACACTCGCCCGGATGGTTCTTACCACATTTTGGACAAGTTGGGTAGGTTCTGCTACCTGAAACACTCCCCTGAGACTTAGAGCCTGGTGCCCTACTTTTCTGATCTTGTCTAAACCTGGGAGATGGAGCACTAGCTGATGAAGGTGCTGGAGCCGAAGATTTCTGCTGAAACTACGAGCGATTTCCGCCACCTAATTTCTACTGAGAGTACTCATAGTTACCTGTCCTAGCTTTCTTGTTGTCCTTAGCCATTTCCCTAAGCTTATCTCCCTCAACCTACTGAGCATGAGTCATGAGCCTAGAGATATTCATCTCATCTAACAAAATAGCATTCCTGCACTCTGTCTTCACTAAGTCGGACACACCATACAGAAACTTAGACATTTGCGCCCTCGAATCAGCAATCATATGGGGAGAATACCTAGAGAGCTGGGTGAACTTGAGTCCGTACTCTTGGACTGACATTGTACCTTGCCTCAAATTCATGAATTCCTGTCCTTAGCCTCCCTTATCTCTCTTGGAAAGAACCTGCCCAGAAAAGCTTCGGTAAAGCATTCCCAAGTCACAGAAGCTGCATCAGTACCCATGTTTTCCTTCCATCGAGTAAACCATATGTGAGCTACATCCTTGAGCTGGTAGGATGCCAACTCTACCCTATCATTTCCAGTCACTTGCATCACTCCAAAGATTTTCTTGACCTCATCAATGAAGTTTTGGGGATCTTCTCCAACATGCGACCCTAGAAACTCAGGCGGATTCATCCTAACAAAATCATGGACTCTAGCTGCAGCTGACCCAACATTATCATTGGGAGGAACTAGGGCCTGCTGATTGTTCTGGTTAGTCACACCCTGAGCCAAAAGCTGAATCACATTTCGAAACTCTGCATTCCGAAACTCTGCATTCGAAACCTCTTGATCTGGGACTGGAGGAGTTGTGTTAGCATTCCTGGTGTTAGCTCTACAAGGAGGCATGGTCTGAAATAAATAACGGCTAGTTAGAAGGTAGATCATACCCACGCACGATAAGAATAGCAAAGAAATTGAAGTTTTTCCTAAAACACTTTGTAGCCTCCCTCTCATTAAATGTGGTGCACTTCACACCCATGAAAAAGACTCTACTTAGTGTGGCTTTCCAGACATCCTAGGACACTTAAACCTAAGGCCCTAATACCAAGTTTGTCATTCCCCAAAGCTACCCCTATGGCGTATATATGGGACCTAGGATCACGAGTGACCCCAAGCTAACCCTGAGTTGGCATATCATAAGCATACTTAAACAAATATTGTGTGGAAGCTAAAAACATGAGATATCTGAAATGATGGGGAATACCCAATACTGTCTGAATATAAAGAAACTATGAGTTTAATAACAACTAAAAGATCAAACTCAAAACTAAAGCTGAATCTAGAACTATGTCTGAAATAAGCCTCTAACTGACTAGAGATGCTGGGACATGCTCACAGCTAACTCTAGTAAATACTAAAAACTGAAATGAACAGAATAAATATAGAAACATGTCTATTGTCCTTGAAATATGAGGACTCACCACTGAAGCTGCTGAAATGGAGATCGGGAGCCGATCTATGCGTGATCTGAATGCTGAGGACCTGAACCTACATCACAAGAAGATGTAGCACAGAGTATGCGTCAGTACTTGAAAGGTACTGAGCATGCTGGATAGGATAAAGCTGAACAACATATACATAACTGAATAAAGCATAATAATCAATGATATAATCTGAACATGGTGGAAATACTAAAATATACTGAATACTGAGCTAACTGAATGCAATGACCAGGTATATAACATGCTGAAACTGCATACTGAAAATGTAACTAGTAACCTGTTCAGTACGCTAGAATCTGACTGTGGGAGCTACTATTTACCGACATAAAACAATATGAGCTAAATGTGGAGTCCGATGTATACGCCCCATCGAGAGGACCCAATATACCTGGCCAAGGGTATAGAGGCATGACAGGCGTGATCACTAAATGTAATGCCCACAGAGGGGACTTATAAACCTACGGAGGCACGTAGTTCTGGGACTATGAGGGTGACATACCCTAATTCAACTCAGTGTTAAGCCTACTCCCAATAGAATGTATAAAATACCACATAACTGAAATAACTGGATAGCTCAAGATTCTGAGATGCTATCTGAAAATGCAACATTAATGTACTGATAATGAAACATTTTTAAGTTGATGCATGTATATCTGTATAAATTGGCCTAGCAAGTGTAATTCATGAACTAAAAGAATCAACACATCTAGAGTTCTGAATTTCATGCAAGAAACTAAGCAACAATATTACGAAATCATGCTAATCTGATTTGGAGTATTCTAATAGCTAAAACCCAACAATTTCTATATTCAAGAAAACCCTAGGTCTAAGCAATATTTAGGGAATCAAGATTCTGACTGATATCTAGGGACCTAATGGGTGAAAGGAACCCACTAGTAAAATCCCACATACCTGGTGACAAATTTCACGAAGAAATCTTTCGATTTCGGGGCTAGAACTGAAGAAACCTTGTTGCGTTCTTGGAGAGGGCTTGGTCGACTCTTTCTCCTTCTTTTCGTTCAACTTGAAGAATATTTGTAGAATGAGTTGACTAGGGTATGTTCTAATAATGTTACTAGGCTAAAACTGAACAAAACTGCGTAGTTTAAGGATTGAACGACATAGTTTAGGGATTAAACGACATAGTTTAGGTGACCAATAGATATGAAAAAGACCAAACGACCCCTGACTTAAAAGCTGACGAGGCTGACCACGGGCCCCTCTAACGGACCGTCAAAGGAACCACGGACCATCAAGCCGGTCGTGGTCCTTGGTCCAGTAGATGCTAGTTACTGGGACGGCTTCCACGGGCACCACCACGGTCCGTCATCAGGACCACAGCCCGTGAAGGGTCCCGTGGTCTGGCGTCTGGGCCTGGTAGACTCTGCCTGGCTCCCACGAGTGCCAATATGGCCCGTGAGGTGGTCCGCGACCTGTGAAGGCCTTCGTGGTACACCTCTACTGGGAAGGGCTGAGTCCATGGTCAGGTCAACGGACCGTGGTCCCTCTCACGGTCCGTGAACCCTGCCGTGGTTCACTGGGTCAGGTGTTTTTCTACTGCATTTTCTAACTCTGGTTTCCGAGGTATTACAACTGTAGTGATAAATCATTAAACTACACTTTTTAATGAGCATGAAAATAGATGTTGCAAAGTTTAAAATGGAATAGGGGAGTAAATTAGTATACAAAATAATTGGATACATGATGAAATTGTTAATTTAAATAATTTTTAGCTACACATAAAAAAAATAAGGACAAAAATTGTTCAATTTGAACTCCGTAATGTATTAATAGAGCATTTATGGGAGAAATGTAACAGTCTTGAAAGTTGAATATTTATTTAAAGTTTAAAATAATTTTTACGATAATGCAATATTTATGATATAATTGTATTTCATAAAAAAATTCACTTTGATTTGAATTGTTCGTCAATATGTATTATATATAGTATATGTCGCATTTATGTTATTTAGAAGTTTAGAATAAAATATTTTTTACTAAACGAAGAAATTGAAAAGAATAGAACTTTATATTATATGAAAATTATGTAGATTATAAGGTGATTATTTGCTAAAAAACTGATTTATATTATGGAATAGGGAAATAAAAATGAAATGAAAATAATATTATAATATTGAGGGAGAGAAGAAGATTCCTTTTTAGAGAGTAAAATAAAGAATTGGGTGTAAATTGATGTCTGAAAAAATAGAGAACTCTATATTTGAAGAGTAAAATGTAGAGTGGGGTTGGAGATGCCCTAAGGGGTGTAAGTTTTAGATTTTTAGTTTTGAAAAATTCTTTTATTGTTCATTATTTTTTACGGTGATAAACTCTCCGGAGCTCCACCAGAATCCGGTGAGTCTACCACCAGACAAAGACCCATTACCACCCAAAACCATGGCTCTTCACTTACCTCCAACCACAAAACAGGCCACCACCGCCCAAATAGTACCAGACCCTTTCCTCTCCAGCTAGATCCACTATTCCACCACCATTTTCGAACCATAACCACCCATTTCTTCCCCACAAAAAACCCCATCTCGCGCCCCTCTTTCCATCGCTGCTACCAGCAAATGAAACCCAAACAATCACAAAACAACACACACCAAACAGTCCTCCAACAAACCCACAATAGCCACCAGACAAGCCACCAGAAACAACCTACCACCGCGAGCTTCGAGCTCTAGTGAACTCCGGTGCACATTCCACCATTTTATTTACGGCCCATCACATAAGCAACCCATCTCTACGGTGGAGTTTGGCTACCGGATGTAGTTAGTCCGGAACATAGAAACTATGCAGGATTCGACATAAAAAGATGACTTGTTGTGATGGGTAGTTGGATATATAGCTAATCAAGGGGTTAATACCGAGTGGGTTCGTGATATCTAGGCCCTTATTTAGAAGGCATCCCTAAATTTTCTAGGGAAATTTTGGTGGTCCATTGGCCTTGCCAGACTATCTCCTACTATGGCGGATAATAAGTTGACTTTGGAACAAGTTATGATGGAAGCTTGTTTGATGGTTGGGTATCAGATCGACTTTTCCCGCATATTCATTGCTGAGATCCACGAGAGGGCCTTCCGGAAGAATACTTCTTTTTCATTTCCATCCATGACCTTTTTCCTATGAAAAGTGGCGATTGTCCCAGTAATTACAATGAGAAGTTATCCAGATAGATATGCCAGCTATGGGTGAGGCATCAACACAAGAGAAACTCAGCGAGCGATATACTAATGAGCATTCTAGGACTACTCCTCAATCCACTTCCACCCTGACTGATAGCAACCCATGTGCCCCCACTACTTCGGGTCTCTATACTTTGCCAATAGCTAGACTTTAACAGCTAGATACTCAGATAGCTCAGTTGTTGCAACACCATTGACCCTAAAAGCGTCAGGTTGTTGAGGATTCGGAGAGGAGGCGATGGCTGTAGTTGCGGAGTAGACTAAGGTCACACAGCGGAGGATGGATACCTACCCAACATCTGAAGGACAAGAATGAACACAATGAGAAGTCTAGCCTGAACACTATCTGTCGTAGGCACCACAACCTACCTTAAAACACCCTAGAACCTGAGGTGCTACCTCCATAGTGTCACGCCCCGAGCCTACACCCTGGGCGGGACTGGCACTCGAGAACCATTGTTGGCCCCAAGCGAACCCTTGGCCTGGCTTAACTCTTAGCGGAAGACTTACTGAACATAAAATGTACTTAAATACAATCTTAAATAAACTATCTCAATAGATAGCTTAGAATGTTTTAAAAGTAAACATTCAACTCGCCAAAGTGACAACTCAAGTCTTGTAACAAAACAATTGAAATGAATAAGACTAATGAACTAATAACGTCTAACTATCCATGAAGTCTCTAATACTATGAGGGATGTCAGGACAAGACCCCCAATCATCCTAACAAACTGAAAAGCAAAAAAAGTGATAAAAAGGATCCTCCAGAAACAAGGAGGCTCACCAACAATTCTAAAGCTCAACTGGATCAACGAAGCGCTAGATGCTGATCCTGGTTACCTGTATCTCCATCATAAAAGATGCAGGCCAAATGGCATCAGTACATGGAATGTACGAGCATGTGAGGGGAATTCTGAAACAAGACATAAGCTTGAAAAGGGAACTGAAGGAACTTACATGGTCTCAACTCAACTCAACTCATTTCAAAATAAAGTCGTAACATAAATGCAATATAAAGAAAATCTTTAAAACACAGAAGGTTGGTTGGGGCGCACTGAGTGGCGCGGCACCCCAGGGGATTAACGTAAGTACGCTGAATTAAATCATGATTGGCGTATGGCTGAACAAACCCAACGCTATGTGAACTCACATACCTCTTAGGGATTAACCCTTGGTGAAATCTCAAGAACGTGACGAAACAAGAATGTGACGAAACCTTGGCTTCTCTTCTCTCTTCTCCTCTTTTCTCTTCTCTCAAAGCCCTAGCATAATTTTCGAATGCGTAAACTGAAACAAATCAGTTTAGACCCCAAATAAATTACTAAAAACGAATTAAAACAGTTGGGTAAGGAAAAGACCAAAATACCCCTCCTAAATCTGGGTGACTTTCCTTATCCGGATAGCCCAACTTCAAATTGGCATATCTCTTTCATACGAGCTCAAAAATTAGCAAACTTGGTGGATTTGGAAAGATAATTCAAAGACCTTTCATTTGACATCTTATGGCACACCTAACTCATCATGTACTGAAAGTTATGGTCATTTGAAGTTGACCCAAATCTTATACTTAGCATAACTTGCCAAAATTTCCAAATTTGATCTTTCCAAAAATAGTTTCATTCTAATTCTAGTTCTAGTTCTTTCAAATAGCGAGGTGTTACAATATCTCCTCCTTGGGAACATTCGTCCTCGAATGAGATTACTCTAAGTAGACTAAGGGTGTAACATCTAACATTCAGCTTAAACACCCAACAAGTAAAATATAAATACAATATGCCAACTTAAAAAAATGCCAAGAAAAGGATTAGTACCTTTATTTGGAATTTCTCCGGATTCGAAAAGATGTGGGTATCTCTTCTTCATATCCTCCTCAGCCAAGTAGCTCCTTCAACAAACTGATTTCTCCCCAGAACTTTGACTGATGCTACTTCTTTGGTTCGCAACTTGTGAACTTGACGATCTAGAATCTGAACGGGAATCTTCTCATAAGATAAGCTATCCTTAATACCAATATCTTCAGTAGGTATGATAAGTGAAGGATCCCCCATACACTTCTTCAACATGGAAATGTGAAATATCGGATTAACCGCTGCTAACTCTTGGGGTAGCTCTAACTCATAAGCTACATTGCCAATCCTCTTGGATATCCTGTAAGGACCAATATATCGGGGACTAAGTTTTTCCTTCTTACCAAATCTCATAACATCCTTCATGGGTGAAACTTTCAAGTAAACCGAACCATCTACTTCAAACTCTAAGTCTCTCCTCCTAACATCTGTATAGGATTTCTGGTGACTCTGCGTCGTTCTCAACCTCTCTTGAATAGTCTTAACTTTTTCCATAGCTTCATGAACCAACCTCAAACCATCAAATAGGAGATCTGCATCTTCTCCCATAAAGAGTTTCATAGGGAACCATTTGGATGCTAGAGTGGTAACTATTATTATAAGAAAACTCTATGAAAGGTAGGTGATCATCCCAATCACCCTTGAAATCAATCACACAAGCCCTCAACATATCTTCTAAAGTTTGAATAGTGCACTCTGATTGACCATCAGTCTGAGGATGAAAAACAGTACTCAAGTTCACCTTTGAACCCAAACCTTTCTGGAATGACTTCCAAAACTGTGCAGTAAATTGTGCACCTCTATCCGAAATAATGGACACCATAACTCCATAAAGTCTGACTACCTCTTGAATACACAACTTAGCATAATCTTCTGCTGAATGGGTAGTCTTTACCGGCAAAAAGTGGGATGATTTAGTCATTCGATCTACAATCACCCAAATGGAATCATTCTGTCTGCGAGACCGCGGCAAACCAATAATAAAATCCATATTGATCATCTCCCACTTCCATTCTGGAATCTCTATATTCTGAGCCATACCACCCGGCCTATGGTGCTCTACCTTAACTTGTTGGAAATTCGGACACTTAGAAACGAACTCTGCAATGCCCTTCTTCATACTACTCCACCAATAAACCTCTCTCAAGTCACGATACATCTTTGTGGAACCCGAATGGATAGAGTATCTGGAGCTATGAGCTTCCTCCATGATCCTCTATTGGAGTTCATCCACCCTTGGCACACACAATCTACCTTGATACCTCAATATACCATCTCCCCCTTGTTCAAAAGCCATCACTTTTTGCATATGAACATTTGCCTTCAATTCAAGTACAATAGGATCTTGGTCTTGTTTCTCTTTCACTTAGGACACTAATGATGATTCAGCCCCATTCATCACTACCACTCTTCCTTCATTGGAATCCATTATTCGAACTCCTAGTCGTGCAAGTCTATGCACAACTTTTGCTAACTCTTTCTTGTCTTCCTCTACATGGGCGGTGCTACCCATAGACAATCTGCTCAAAGCATCAGCAACAATATTAGCCTTACCTGGGTGATAGAGAATACTCATATCATAATTCTTGAGTAACTCCAATCACCTCCTCTGTATGATATTAAGCTCTTTCTGACCAAACACATGCTGAAGGCTCTTATGATCGGTGAACACATCTACATGAACACCATAAAGATAGTGACGCCAGATCTTCAAAGCAAACACTACAACGGCCAACTCTAGATCATGGGTTGGGTAATTCTTCTCGTGAACCTTCAGCTGTCTGGAGGAATAAGCTATAACTTTGCCATTCTGCATTAACACACAACCCAGTCCAACTCTGGACGCATCACAATATACCACAAAACCTTGCGTACCTTTTGGTAAGGTCAATACTGGGGCAGTAGTCAACCACTTTTTCAATTCCTGAAAGCTTTTCTCACAAGCTTCAGACCATTGGTAAGGTCAATACTGGTGCAGTAGTCAACCGCTTTTTCAATTCCTGAAAGCTTTTCTCACAAGCTTCAGACCATTGAAACTTAAACTGTTTTCTAAGTCAACTTGGTCAAAGGAGATGAAATAGATGAGAACCCTTCGACAAACCTTCCATAATAGCCAGCCAATCCCAAGAAACTCCTAATGTCAGTTGGAGACGTGGGTCTAGGCCAGTTCTGCACTACCTCTATCTTTTGGGTATCAACTCTAATTCCATCACCGGAAATAATGTGACCTAAGAATGCCACAGACTCAAGCCAGAACTCACTTTAGAAAATTTAGCATATAACTCCTTATCCTTGAGAGTTTGAAGGACTGTTCGGATATGAGTAGCAATTTCTTCCTCATTCCTTGAATATATTAGAATTTCATCAATGAATACGATAACAAACATATCTAAATAAGGCTTGAATGCTCTGTTCATAAGGTCCATGAATGCTACAGGAGCATTAGTCAAACTAAAGGACATAACTAGGAACTCATAATGCCCATAGCGGGTCCTGAAAGCTTTCTTAGGGATATCACTTTCTCTTACTTTCAACTGATGATAGCCAGATCTGATGTCTATCTTAGAAAAATAAGTGGCACCCTGAAGATGATCGAAAATATCATCAATTCTCGGAAGAGGATACTTATTATTGATAGTAGCTTTATTCAACTGACGATAATCTATGCACATTCTAAGAGAACCATCTTTCTTCCTCACAAACAAGACTGGAGCGCCCCAAAGTGAGACACTTGGTCGAATAAAACCTTTCTCAAGGAGATCTTTCAACTGCTCATTTAACTCTTTCAACTCTGCTGGAGCCATTCTATATGGCGGAATAGAGATAGAACGAGTATCAGGAAGAATGTCTATACCGAAGTCTATTTCTCTCTTAGGAGGGACTCCGGGAAGATCATCTGGAAAGACTTCTGGAAACTCTCTTACTATTGGAACTGACTGAATAAGAGGTGTCTCAACACTAGAGTCATTAACTCGGACTAGGTGATAGACACACCCCCTGGAAACTAACTTTCTCGCCTTAAGGTACGATATGAAACGACCCATAGGCACTGCTGAACTGCTCTTCCACTCTATAACTGGCTCATTAGGAAACTGGAACTTAACAACTCGAGTTCTACAATCGACTGAGGCATAACAGGCAGGAAGCCAGTCCATACCTAGAATGACATCAAAATCTACCATGTCTCACTCAACTAAATCAGCCATGGTGCCCCTTTGATTGACGGAAATGGTACAATCACGATAGACTCTTTCAGCTAGAATAGACTCACCAACCGGTGTAGAAAAATTGAAGGGCTCAAGAAGTTTCTCAAGAAGAACATCAAAATTCATCGCAACATATGGAGTCACAAAATATAGACTCGCTCCTGGATCTAGCAAAACATAAACATCAAAATTAAAGACTTTGATCATACCAGTGACAACATCTGGCAAATCCTCTTGCTCTTGGTGACTAGTAATAACATATAGACGGTTTGCTCCTCCGCCTACCCCTGAAGTAGCTCCTCTAGTTGTAGCCTTGTCTGGTGGAGCCACCGAAGAAGATTGAGCTCTATTGCCCCCATTACCATTCCCTTACCTGTTCTTAGGGCATTCTTTCATAAAGTGACCGTTCTGACCACACTTGAAGCAACCAGTGGAGCCATCACGACACACTCCTGAGTGGATTCTATTACACTTAGGACATGCAAGAGTCCCATTACCTCCTTGTGCCACACTACCTTGAGACTGTGCAGGTCTAGCTCTGAAATGCTGTGAATTCTGATTATTGAACTCACATCTGTTCCTTGGTGCATGTGCACTACCAGATGATCGAGCAGGTCCCTTTTGCTTATGTTGGAAAGATGACCGGTTGGCATTCCTCTTCTGCTGCCCAGACTCATTCCCTGTCTTAACTTTCTTGTTTTGGAACTCTTCCCTATCTCTCAACTTATCCTCCTCGACCTATTGCACATGGATCATCAACCTTGCTATGTCCATATCCCCTATTAGCATAGCTGCCTTGCCCTCTTTACTTGATAGACGAGACAACCCAGCAACAAACAGACTCATCTTGCTCCTCATGTCAGCAACCATCTCCGGAGCATAGCGGGAAAGTTGGATGAACTTCAGACTGTACTCCTGAACACTCATAGATTCTTGCTTAAGAGTGAGGAATTCTCATACCTTTGCTTCTCTCAGTTCACGGGGAAAGAAACGTCCCATGAACGCACTCTCGAACACAGCCCAACTCACTATTGGTGCATCCTCAGCTCTACCCTTCTTCCATTGGTTAAACCAGAATCTAGCAACACTCTTCAGTTGATATGCAGCTAGTTCCATTGGCTCAGCATCAACAACATGCATAACCTCAAACACTTTCTGTAGTTCATCTACAAAGTTTTTCGAATCCTCAGTGATGCTTGAACCGGTGCTACTTGGAGGACTCATCCTTAAGAACTCACAGATCCTAGAAGTATCAGCCACTTCCTGTCGATGTTCTCTTCGTTGCCCCACTTGGTTGGTCACAACTTGACTCAGCATTCATATAGCTTCCCAAAATTCAGCATTGGTGACTCAGCATTCATATAGCTTCACACCGATAACTAGGACTCTACATACACGGCTTCATAGACTCCCTAGGACTCTTGAACTCTGTGCTCTGATACCAAGTTTGTCACGCTCCGAGCCTACACCCTGGGTGGGACTGACACTCGAGAACCATTGATGGCCCCAAGAAAACCTTTGGCCTGGCTTAACTCTTAGCAGAAGACTTACTAAACATAAAATGTACTTAAATACAATCTTAACCGAACTGTCTCAATTGAGTAAGGAAAGGACTAAATACCCCTCTTAAATCCGGGTGACTTTCCTTATCCGGACAGCCCAACTTCAAACGGGCATATCTCTCTTATACTAGCTCGAAATTAGCAAACTAGGTGGTGTTGGAAAGATAATTCAAAGACCTTTAATTTGACATCTTATGGCACACCTAACTCATCTTGTACTGAAAGTTATGGTCGTTTGAAGTTGACCCAAAATTTATATTTAGCATAACTTGCCAAAATTTTCAAATTTGATCTTTCCAAAAATAGTTTCTTTCTAATTCTAGTTCTTTCAAATAGCGAGGTGTTACACATAGGTTTGATTGGTTGATAAGGGACATCACCCACACTGAACTAATACCCATCTCATAGTGGAATGATGTTACTACTATTCTGATGGTGAGGCCTCTTACCAATATCTATTTAAGTCTCAAGGCACGCCTGCTCCAAATCCCTCACACAACTCACAACCTTAGGAAAGGTTAACTCCATTGATATCAGATGCTCCGATGCCAACCGGAGTGGCAAAGCCAAACCTCCGATGAACCTGACAACTCCTGATCTTAAGGAATCAATATGGGGCTATGCCCAACCCACTTTAGAAATCCCATTACATAGTCAAAAAAGGAAAACAAACCCTACTAGGGACCACTCAACTGAACTCTGCTATGAGGAGTACCCCTTGTACTAAGAACTGCACCTACCTATAATGTACCCTTGGAGGAGCTTGGACCTCCTAATATTGAATATCGAGGGACCGAGGTATCCAAAGACCCTATCAATGCCTGGGTTCCCCCCAAACTCTCTGAATGTTGAACAATGCCTCCAACCTCAAGGTCCATGCCAAACTAAGGCCCTCTATCCTGATCACGTGTTAAAACTCTAGTGAAATGTGCTGATGCTCCATCCACATCCATCAAATTCTTCGTGCTATCAATTTAGGAGAGAGTAGATTCCAAATAAGCAGTTTTAAATGTTAATCGAAGCGAAAGCATTTGATAAAGACTTAAAAACCGAATTTCCTAAGGATTCCATATAGCCTCCTGAAGATAGGATATATATGTCTCTACACTGATCCAAAAGACTGTACTAGGCATCTTCCCTTATACCAATGATTTTGGTCAACCTAGAGCTCTGATATAATATTGTCATGACCCGATTTCTAAGGTCATGATGGTACCTACTACACCCAACCAGGTAAGCCTAACCCTAAGCCAAGAACCTTAAGTAACGATCTACCAAGTGGATTTCAAACACAAAAATTTAAAAGCGTAAAGCAAAGCAAGAAACAGGTGATTAACAAAATCACAATACGAGGAACCATCCCAAGACTTGGCATCAGTTAGTAATTGAGCAACTAGCCCAAATTAAGAGTACAAGGATTTTACATATACAAGGTACGAATAGTTGTCTCTAAATACAATATAAAGACTATACCAAGTCAAAACATGTGGAAACTGGTAAAACTGAATAGCAAAAGCTCACTCTAGTCTCTGAAACTCAAAGTTGCTTCACACGACTCCATATCAACGATGATAACTCAAATTTAGATCTATAGGGGGCAGAATTGTAGTATGAGTACCAAATATAGTACTCACTAGGCATCGGCTGACTGAGCTCAAAAGATAACACAAACATAAAAAAGTAATAAGGAGAGCATAACAAAGCTAAATAGTAGATACTACATTAGCAAGCAACAAAGAGCAGAAAGAGGATACAAGGGGTATGAAGCCGAGTCAAGAACGTACCTGGACAACAAGCCAACAACCTACTTGCAAGAAACTAAGAACAGGGTGATCGATAGAATCACAATACAAGGAACCATCCCAAGACCTGACATCAATCAATAGTTGAGCATCTAATATAAAATAAAAGTACAAGGCTTTTACAAATACAAAGTCAGTACAAGCTTTCTATGAAAACAATATAAAGACTAAGCTTAGAAAAAACAGATGAAAATCGGTAACTCCAAATGCTAGGAGCTCACACTAGCGTTCGAAACTCCAAGCTGCTCCGCACGACTCCAAATCAACAACGGTAACTCAAATTATGATCTGCAGGGGGGAGAAGTGTAGTATTAGTAAAAAAAGGATACTCAATAGGCATCGGGTGACCAAGCTCAAAATATAACACAACCATAAGCAATAAGTAATAAGGAAAGCATATCATAACTAAATAGGAGATACTAAGTAAGCAAGAAACGAAGAATAGAGACAGGATATAAGGGGTAAGAAACCAAGTCAAGAATGTACCTAGACCGCAAGCCAACAACCTACTCGCAAGCAACTAAAGTACCAAGTCAAATACCTAGGGCCAGGAGGACCCAAAACCATAATTCTAAAGTCAAAACCTATCAGCTAACAAGAAAACAACAACAGAGAACAAAATATAATCAAACAATAACCTTACCGGACCCCATAAGCCCGGAAGAGGCAAACAATAAACATAACCTAACCGGCTCCCATAAGCCAGAGGGTGCAAAAAACTAACAAGTATACTAGTGATAGGCAATGTATATGAATGCAGGGTGAGTAGGAGAACCATCAGTGACCATCTGTAACTTTTAACCACATGCAATCCTATAAAAGGAACGCCTATCCAGATAGTAAACTCCCAAGGTCATAAGCTACACAGCTTGCAAGAGTAAACATGGGGGTGTAAATATAACAAGTCAAGACTGCCCATACAAACAATAAAATCCCAAGGGTGTAAGGCGCCCAACTAGCAAGAGTAAATTTGTAGGCATAAGTATAGCAAAAGAGTTCAAAAACAGGGGTAAACATGCTGGGTAGTCAAGTAAAATTGAGCACATGCCAGATGCATCTAATATCTCAAGTAGGAAATGAGCACATCCCTGACACTTCGTTATCTCAAAAACTAGTAAATCAAGAGATCTATGTGGTACGACTCTTGTTAAAATGAATAAAAATTAAGTAAAATAGTATCTCATCATGAACATTAACTTTGCGAATGCATGAGCTGGGATCGTACCACAAAACCCGAGAGAATGAAAAAATAACACAATGCATGCCATCACCAACATTCAAACAAGGCACTCAAGTCAAATAGCCATATAGCTAACCAAACCACGCTATCAAAGTGTAGTGTACTAACCTGGGATCCAACTGATCCTCGCACACGGCTTCGGGCCCAACAATATAATCATAAACTGAATTAACGTACAATAGGTCTACTGCTAAACAACAAGCAAAGAGATAAGAAAAGCTTTCAAATAAATATATAGGGAGAAACTCAAGGGACGATGCCCTACCCCAATCATACTGCTCCTGTCCAGACTGAGCATCGCTAGGATATATCTTCGGCTATGATGATCCACCAATGCTAAAAGCACCAACACGAGGAGGACTTCCCAATACAAGCTCTATCGGGGGTAAATCAAGACTACAAGGGTGATAAAAAATGACCTAAGCATCTAAGGTCAAACCTTGTCTAACGCCACAAGGTATTAATCCTAACAAGGATAAGCAAGATCATCTACACCACAAGAGAAACTACAAGCCTAGACTAAGGATCCTGACACACACAATAAGCCCATGGCTCCTACAGAATCAAGAAAAGAAGGAATAAAAAAAGAAAGCAAAATATCCGGCAAATACAATCCAAAATTACATGAAATTTATGCTATGCATTATCTAAGACGCTCAATCAAGAAAGTAGACTAAAGCCTACCTCAAACTCGATCACGAGCACTCTGAATCCACTATAAAAGGGCTTTCTACTCCCGAAATACCTCCAAACACCACCGTACTATCAAATTATTGATCACCATATCATTATGGACCTTTAGACACTAAATTCACAATAATCAGGAATGGGCCCAAAACTTAGTCAAAACGGGAATGTGGGACCCGCACTTGGAATCCCAAAATTCTCTCCTTAAAAAGGTCCTAAGATAACTAACCGAGCATGTGCCTAAAAACGAGGCTCAACTCCATGCTCAAAATAGCCCGAACAACCACAAGTAATTAAAACACCAATTAAAGAAGACACAAAGCCTCTTTGAGGCAAGAAATACCTCAAACCGATGCTTTCCGCACTCCCAGTAACACTCAAATGTGTATCCACGATACCAATAGACCTCCAACACTTCGAACCACTCTATTTGGAGCTCTCAAGCCCCTAAAATCACCAAAAGAAGCTCTGAAGTCGGGTTGATGCATGACTGGTCTTTATTTAAAAGACCAGTCCCAAAAGATCTTCACTATCATAGAGCCCACAGCTCGCGATCAAGGCCCACATGATAAAAGGACACTGTGAATGCGGAGTAAGCCTCGTGAACACGGAGGGTCACCTTGCCTAACATCGACAAATGTAGATGCATTCACGGGAACTCGACCCATAGGGTCCACAGCCTCCTGTTATCGTGGTCCTCGTAATCGTGAAGGCAAAGAGTACAAGGCTTTGCAAATGCAAAGGCCAAAAAGACTATGCAGTAGCTGATACACAACAACTAGTTTGCTCAACTTGGAATTCCCTGACGGGGTACTCGAGATTCGTTCAAAATCCTGTACGTGGAAACATAATATGATACCCCATCAAATTCGACATTTTAGACTCAATAGAACCATAGAAACATCCATATGAGGTTGTCTTGATGAAAAGTTGGTCCCATATCCAAATTCCATTTTTAGCCAAATTCTACAAGAAAGCTCAAAATGAAATTGGAAACATCGAGAATCTCATAAAATGTTGTTCTAGACCAAACTAGATATTTTAGAGCTAACCGCACTGATGGAATTCTCATCCAAGCATGTTTACCAAGAATGTTGACAGAAGTCAAACCTTGGCTTAAGTTTGAAGGTTGAAACTCCTAATGGCACAAACTCACACCAAAAGTCTTGGGGCCCGAACCAACTATGCCCCAACCCTAAAATGTCCCTTATGAAGCTGATGAAACTGTCAGAATTAAATTTTGAGGTTGTCTTCCTGATCTTCTGATCAAAGTCACCATTCATATTTCAAAAGCTCCAAAACACGTAAACTTGCAGAAAACTTAAATGAACGACCTGTTGACCGAAATGTCGGTCCCAGTAAGTCATAAATGACTTGAGGATAATACAGGAAAGCTGTAAAAGTTGAAAAGATCGAAAAACAAAGAAGATGACCTGGAGGGTCATTACAGACCTAGTAGAAAAGGAACTCAGTGGGGTAAATTTAAACCTACATCGACTGAAACTACAAACTCTTTTTGTTAATAGGAAAGTGAAGAATAGGGGAACAAATCTACAATCAAGGCTATGATGGGACAAGTACTAGGCAAGGGATGGGGAATGATGGTGGAGTCCCCATCGTCAATAGATAAGATTCACTTCTGAATTTTAGGGAATTAAATAGAACTGACAAGCAATATAAGATGATTGTCTTTCTGCACAAGTCAAAAATCAAACTATTTGGTTTCCTGGAGACTAGGATTAAGAGGGCCAAAAATAATAAGGCTGCTTTTAATATTTGTAAGGCATGGTCATTTACCACTAATCTGGCAGCTCATCAAGGAGGAAGAATATGGATATTGTGGATACCAGAGAAATATAAGGTCAATGTACCGCTTGTAACACGATAACTAATACATATCAAAGTCGAACATAGACAAACGGGAAAAATGTTTAACATTAGTATGGCTTATGGGTATAATGATTAGTCTATGAGAAGAACATTGTTGAGTGATATACAAGGGATAAGAAATAACATTAATAGTGCATGGTCAATAATGGGGGAATTTAAGTGCATAATGAATACAAACGAAAGGGTGGGGAGGCCTGTGAAAATGGCAGAAATAAGGGATTTTACAAATTGTGCTGAGGAATGTGAAGTTGAAGACCTCAACTCATCAGGATCCTTCTTTAATTGGAATAACAACCAAAAAGGGGAAGATAGAGTATGGAGTAAGATAGATAGGGTCTTCGTGAACACGAAGTAGATGACACAACTACAAACATCTGAAGTCCAATTCATGAATGAAGGGATCTACGACTACTATCTTAAAATTATAAGTTGGGATGATGGACAAACAACTGGTAGAAAGAAATTTCAGTTATTTAACATGTGGACAATTGCACTAGATTTTAAAGCCAAGATCAAAGCAAGTACGTAAGAGAGAATAAAGGGTCGCAACATGTTTCAACTAGTTTGAAAATTACACAGACTAGAGAAGGTGCTCGTGAAATTAAATAACAGAGAAGGGTCCAAAAATGCCTCTCAACTATTCAAATTGGTACAAAACTATCATCCATCCACCTTCCGGACCTTAAATACCCATGACGTCAACCTTTTGGCTTAAAAATACCCTCGATATTAACCCTTTGGCTCATATTTGCCCTTATTTTTTTTAACAAATTCACTAAAGTAAAATCATTAAATATTTATTTTTTAGTATGTTGCATAATCTGATTGGTCCACATTTAAAATTTCTCAACTAAATAATAAAAATCACATATAATTCCTATTATTCTATTGGCCTATTTTAACTCAATACCAATTTTACTATAACTCAACTCATAACTGGGGATCCATCAAAAATCCGCGTTTGCATGCCCATCTAAAAAAGAATATTATTTTTATTAATATAAACTTTTCTATTAATTGCTGAATGGTCTTGTTCATTCTCTATTTTTATTCTTTTTTAATATCTTATTCTTAAAAAGAATTAGAGACTCAAACTTGAAATAAACTTATATATTCATATTGTTTTAATTTATATTATTATCATGGTGGGGTAGGAGTGAGACAGGAAAAACTATTTTTTTTATTCGTTGATCTTTGAATTTTGGGTAAATACACAAGAAAAGCTGCTATTAATTTATCTTTAATTTAACTAATGATTATCAATGGAGTCAGTTTCCCCCCTTTTCCCCTTGCTTTGTCATAAGTTTAAAAGAAATAAATTTTAAATGGTGGACAAAATCTAAGAAAAAAAGTAGAAGAGAGAGGAAGTGAAGAGAGGGGGAGGGGGGGGGGGGATGATTTTAGTATGCAACCCAATAACAGGTCAATCATATGAAGCCATATGTTAAGTACTTTCAAATTATTTTAACAGAGAAGGGCCTAAAATACCCTTAAACTATGAAATTGGGTACAATGTTGCCCTGTCATCCATCTTATGAGTATAGGCCATTAAAATAAAGATATTTTTTTTATCCAAAAGGTTGACATAAGAGGTATTTGGGAGCCAAAAGTGGATGCAAGATAGTTTTTGTAACACCCCAAAAATTTCTAAGTTAAGCCAAACTATTCTTGAATTGCGTATAAGGTCGTACTAAGTGACTCTTAATTTTTCTTAGGTGTTAAGGTAAATTCTTTAGTGTGGGAATGATTTTGGATATCAATTAAAGTCACTAGAATCTCCTAGCACAAAGTTGAGTTGAAAGCTTCCTTACCGATTAAGTTTTGATGTAAGATTCTACTTAGGTCAACTTCAAACGACCATATCTCTTACAATATTAAGAGTTGTGTGTACCATAACCTATCAAATTAAATATATTTGAATCCTCTTTCCAACGCCATAAATTTCGCGTCAATCCAAATTTTGAGTAAAAAGTTATGACCATTTTAGTAACCTGGTACTGTGCAGTGACGAATTAGCCGACGGAAAAACATTAAAAATGGTCATTTTTGTATTTTTACCTCTAAGAAAACCCTAAATGATTTCTTGACCAATTAAAGACCCAAAAAAATCAGATTTTCATCTCTTAATACATCATTCTCTTCTCTCTCAAACCCTAAGACAAAACCATAAGTAAAAATCAAAGTAGAAGACTCTATTCAAGATTCTTTCAATCTTTTTCAAGATTCTTCTTCAAGGTAAGTTCTTCTCCAAGAATTTTATCCTTTCCAACTCAAATTCCTCTACACAATATGAATCACTAATAAAAATTATAATTCTTGGCCATAGATATTTCAAGAAACTAATTCAAGAATCTCAAGAAAGGTTTTCTTGATCGTTTACCTTCAAGCTAGGGTTTCAAGGCTTCTAATAAAGTTCTTCTTCAAGATTCTTCAAGAACCTTGTTCTTCCAGGTATGTAAGGCTATAATAGTGTTGGACTAGTTCGTCCTCACACCCTACATCTACTTTCAAATCAGTAAAAGAGTAATCTAGGATTCTTTTCCTAGATTTGAGTATTCTTGAGATAAGTTGATTTTGAGTACTTGAGTTCATGTTTATTTTTATAAAATTTTATTCCTAATTATTGAGTTTCTATATTGTTAGTGAGATCCTTGAGTTGATTTGTTCATGTCTATAATTCAGCATGAACCATATGTTGAGTTATAAATCTTGAAAAGTTTTTCAAAGCCAACACTTGAGTTTTAAATTGAGTTTTTGAGGAAGTAAAAATGAGTTTTGAGAAAAAGTTTAAAGGTTCTATTTCATAAAGACTCAAGATTTTCTAATGTTATTTTATTCTTATATATGTACCTATGTTGATTATTGAACTTGAAAGATAAGCTCATAAGTACATATTTTCAAGAAGGTAAACATGTCTCATGTTTTGAAAAGTATTTCAAGTAATGTAAGAAGTCCATTATTTGTAATGGGTGAATTGAGCACAAAGTTATATTAATTATTTTGGGAGTAGTATCAAGTAGCGAGTTGGGTTAGAGTCTTTTTCTGATTCGGAAGTCGCATAGAACTACGTAGACAGCGTAGGATAGCATTGATTCTTCATGTGATTCCTCACTGCCTCTAAGAAGGCTAATTAGATGGGTCTTTAGTCACGATATCATCCTATACCCCCGGCAAGGTATAGGATGGGACATTGCAATATGTGACGGGACGTTGTATCATTGCTAGGCTATTAGTAATTGTTGTCGGTTAGAGAAACTCCCCACAAATAAAGTATATTATTTTCATGTTGTTTTCATTGTATATTTTATTGCAAAGCTTAAATGGGTTTCACTTCATGTTCATGTATTGATTCAGTTGAGTTGCTTTCAGTCATTTAGTTCAGTTATTTGTTTACTCAGCCATATTACATGCTCAAACATTCCATGTACTGATGTCATTCGACCTACATCCTTTTATGATGCAGATATAGGTGTTCATGATTATCAACATGTGTTTCGTGGAGATCATTCTACACTTCAGTTAGCTATGGTGAGCCTCTTTGTATTCCAAAGGACTTCACAGTTACTTTCCAGTTAGTAGTTTTGAGGAGTCGTAGGTCTTGTCCCGGCATCCTTCCTTAATAGTAGAGGCTTCATAGATAGACAATTTTGGAGAGTCTTTCAGTTTCAGATATTTTATTTAAAACTTATGTTTCATACTCAATATATCCAGTTCAGATATATGAGATTCAGTAAATTGTTTTTAAGCACTTCTTCCAATTTGATGCTTATGTATGTTCAAGATTAGTCTTCCGCTTGTAGTCAGCCAGGATGAGGATTCGCTTGGGAAACAACAATGGTTCTTGAGTGTCGGCCACTTCAAAGGTTCAGACTCGGGTCGTGACACTTTTGTACCAATTCAAATAATTAAGAGGAATTTTAGCCCCTTCTGGGATTAAATAAAGATTTGGGGAGTGAGAGAAAAAAACTGAGAATTCTAGAGAGGAATTAATACAATGTCAGGTGGAACTCCAGAGAAACCCTAAAGACTACATATTGATAGAGAAGAAATAGAGATATCAAAGGAATATGGAAAGATTAAAGAGGCTAGAGAACAATTTTTTAAACAAAAAGCAAAGATGCAGTGACTGCATGAAGGAGACCAAAATATAAAATTTTATAACAGCTACATGAAAGCAAGAAGAGACACCAATATTGTTTTTTCTATAAAAGACAAAGATTGAGTTCAACAAACCTGGATAGAAGCAATAAGCCAAGCATTCCTGAATTACTACACAGAGTCTTTGGGGCAAGCAAACATAGAAAGGCAGCAAGTTAGCAAGGAATTAATTATGAGAGGGCCATTGTTGAACTTAACACAACTAGAAGCTCAAAAATAAAATAAAAAAATAACAGGGAAAGAAAAGAAGAGAAGAAAAACTGAAAACAATGTGCAGAGAAGTTGTTGGTTACTTTATTCAACACGTTAAGTAGCCTAATATAGGCTTATAGAATTTGTGGAATCGTACCCACTAAACAACTACTTAGTTTCAGTAAACCAATTTCCCTAAACTCTAGGAAAGGATATATGCAATACTACAAATATGGAAAAACATCACGTGCTAACAAACTAACAAAGTAACAACTAACTAGAAAACAGCTACTGCCAAGATTTAGTCAGACTAGAAAAATAAGTTGACGTTGCATGACTTTTGCAGCCATTGGTAATTGAGGAACACAAAACACAACTAGAGGTGGTATTTACAGAAAAGAAAGTGAAGGAAGCAATGTGGAGAATTGATGGGAATAAATCCCTGGGACCGGATGGTTATTGGAGTCAATTCTTTAAAGACAACTGGGATATAGTAGGCAAGGAAGTGATGAAAAAGGTGATGAAGTTTTTCAACACAGGGAAACTACTCACAGGTATGAACAATACCATAATAACTCTAAATCCTAAGGGTAACCATGCTAAAACAGTTGGAGATTATAGGCCAATAACTTGTTGCAATGCTATATATAAAAAAATCTCAAAAGTGTTATGTTGTAGACCGAGGAAGGTGCTGGCAGACATAATTTCAAGCAACTAGAGTGTTCATTGCTGACAGATCCATTGCACAGAATATATAGAAACGCCAGGATTCGGTCAGACTTTACAATAGGAAAAATACCACCAGAAGCTGCCTAATTAAGATTGATTTGCGAAAAGTGTATGATAGTGTGGAATGGGAATTTTCGAATGAAATGATGCATGCACTAAATTTCCCACACAAATTCATTAGTTGAATAATGGAGTGTGTGTCAACTACACAATACAATATCACACTAAATGGTGGAGTGTATGGATGCATAGTAGGAAAAGGGGACTGAGGCAAGGTGATCCGATATCCCCACTGCTATGTGTAGTATGGATGGAATACTTCACAAGAATTATGAGATGATCTGTGGCTATACAGTAATGATTTAAATATCACACTAAATGTAAGGGCATGCAACTTAATCATTTGTTTTTCGTAGATGACATGCTAATATTTAGCAAAGGGGAATACCAAGCTGTACTGATGATGATGAGAGAATTGAAGTCATTTTCTGAAGCCTCGAGACTAACAACCAATGATTCAAAATTGAATAGTTTCTTAGCCAAAATGGAGAAACAAACACTGGAGGACAAGTGTGTGGAGACAAGCTAGGCAAAAGGTAAATTACCCTTAGGTACTTAGGCGTACCTGTATTAGAAAAAAGTATCTCATTGGGGGATTGTGAGCTAATGGATAAACTGACCTCAAGATCAGTAAGGACATGGGGATCAAGAAACCTCTCATATGCTGGGAGAGTGTTTTTAGTAAATTCAGTATTACGACACATGCACTTATACTGGGCATGAATATTTCTACTACCAAAGAAACCTATGAAGGACACCACAACGATATGCAGAAACATTATATGGAGCAGACATGTGTACACAAATCGAGCACCACTAATAGCATGGGAAAAAGTATGAACGTCCAAGAGAGAAGGGGGACTTGGGATACAAGACTGCATAAAGTGGAATGAGGTAGCAATAGCAAATTATGTATGAAATGTGGCAGGAAAGGCTGACAATCAATGGGTGAAGTGGGGTAATCACATATATCTGAAGAATGAAGATTTGTGGCAGCATGAATCGCTCCAAGACACGTACTGGTATTGGAAGAAAATCCGTAGTATCAAAGAAATTTTTAAAAGACAGGAATGGTTGGAAATGGATGGAAATAGGCAATAGGGAAATATTCCATAAGGAGTTGATACAAATGGAGATGTGGGAAAGGGACAACATGACCCTGGTGGAGAGGATTATGGAGTAAGATCAATATCCCTAAGCACAGCTTCATAAGTTGGCTCGATATGCATGAAACACTGCTGACAAGGGAGAGATTGGGTAAGATGAATATAATCCACGATTCAAATTGCCTACTTTGTGGAAACTACTTGGAGACTATGGAGCACTTTTTATTTGAATGTATTTACTCACAAAGATGTTTGCAAGAAATATTGTGCTGGTTGGGATTACAATATCAACACACAGATGTGAAGAGGTTGTGGGGCAGAATGGCAAGAATTGCAAAAGGAAAAATAAGTAGAGCTTTCTTATGGGCAGTTTTGGCAGCAATAATATATGGAATCTGGAAAGCAAGGAATGAAGCATTATGGCACAACAGGGTGATCAGACCGCATATGAACAACAATCAAGTACAAGAAGACTGTAAATATAGAATTTTCAATATCCTAAGTAGGAAAACAACTTGTAAAGGTAGGAAGGAAATGCATAGATAAAGGCAAAGTAAGGTGAGTGTGGTAGTATTAGGCTAGAGGATAGTCTTTCATTTTGTTTTTCTTTTTGCTTCAGGTAGAGTAACAGGGGTTGCAGATATAGTAAAAGATTTAATTCTTTGAATAAAAGGTGTCATACGACCAAAAAAAATGCATTGGAGCTCTTCTATTATGTCTTTGGAGAATAGTAATTAAAGATGAGAAGCCAAACAAGAATTCTACTTCAGTTGTACAGAAACCAAATAGTGATTGTATGGGTTGGGGGGTCCTACTCACATTAAAAAAATATCAAATCAAATCTGTTGTTACTAGTACATACAGTGATGAGTGTGAAGGCATCACTATTGATGAATGTGATTGACCTAATTTAGTTGTTCAAATCAGATGATGTATATGGTAAAATGTATAACACTTTTCTTATAAGGGATTAATGGTTTTAAAGAGTTACGTGGCCTATAACCTATCAATTAAAATGTATTTGAGTCTTCTTTCCAATTGAACCAAATTTGCATCAATTGGAGTTTGGACTCATTTTACAAGATAGTGTCTTTCCGCGCGGCCGAGGCAATTTCAATGCACCGAGGTAGCAGTTACTTCCTTCCTGCATGGTTGGCTACGTTCCTAATAACGCTTAAATTATTCTTAAAAACAATTAGAAGAGTAAGCAGTCTTTAGCAATAAAAAATACCCAACAAGAGAGTCGGGGTCGAATCTCATAATGATTAGAATTAAATGAGGAAATTAAAATACAACTAATTTATTGTAGCAATTAGGACAAATGGGTGTATGATTCCAACAAATTTAAGAAGCTTTGGAATCAATTACCACAAATCAACTAAACACAGGGGCTTAGACAAGTAAGAGTCGATCTTGGGTGTGGGGATTTGTATCTATGTCAAATAGGGGTACAAGTGCTTTCTCAATAATGCTGACAAACATGGATAAGATGGGTAATCCTTGATGACACAAATCTTTTGTCACGCCCTGAGTCTACACCCTGGGTGGGACTGGCACTCGAGAATCATTACTGGCACCAAGTGAACCCTTGACCTAGCTTAACTCATAGTGGAAGACTTAAATAACAAGAAAATAGTCTCAAAAGATAAGCTCATGAATTAACTTAGAATGTCTTAAAAGAACATTCAACTAGCCAAGATGGCAACTCAAGTCTCAACTTAGAATGTCTTAAAAGAACATTCAACTAGCCAAGATGGCAACTCAAGTCTCAACTAGCCAAGATGGCAACTCAAGTCTCAACTGTCTATGAAGCCTCTAACAACTGAGATGGACGTCGGGACAAGACCCGCGACATCCTAATGAACTAACTAATAAAGCAATAAAAAAGGGGATCCTCCGGAAGCAAGGAGGCTCACCAACAACTTTGAAGCTCAACTAGAATCAACGATGCGCTGGATGCTGATCATGGTTACCTGTGTCTGCATCATAACAACGATGCAGGCCAAATGGCGTCAGTACATTGAATGTACGAGCATACGAGGAGAATGCTAAAACAAGACATAAGCTTGAAAGGAACTGAAGAACATACACTCAACTCAACTTAACTCAATTCAATATAAGGCAATAATATGAATGCAATATAAAAAAAAACTTTTAAAACATGGATAACAACTCTATGTATTTAGAAATACAATTGTAACTCAGTTTGTATGCAAGGATACAATATAAACTCTGTTTGTATATAAAAATACAATTAACTTTGTGTACAGAAAAATATAAAATACTTCTGTGGGAGTTTATCTAACCGACAACCATCACTTAAGACCTATATGATGTATGATGATACAACATTTCGCCTCACGCTGCCAGGGCCGTCCTATACCTTTCCAAGGGCATAGAACCTAACTCACTAAGTGGATCCACTAATCTATGCTTAAAAGCACTAAGGAATCATCTAAAAAGTATGACCCTTTTCTACCCAAGATGGCTACAGGATTTATGGGGGCTATGAGTTGTCTGAACTATCGCCCATATCGGTGCTCAATACTACTCCCAAAATATTACTAGCTCATATGTTTAAAAATATAGCTTCTTTATGTGGTTTGAGATTATTGCTCAAGAACTTAGCTCAAAGGCTCTCTAGGAAATCAAAGTTTCCTCTCTTACTTAATTGTGAAAGCATTTACTCTTTATTGAAAAACTAGCTCAAAGGCTCTGTTGGAAATCGGTGTTTCCTTTCTTGTTCAAATGTGAAAACATTTTCTCTTTGGGAATACATAGTCCCGATACACTCTTTTGAAGAAATGAACTTCAAACTTTACTCTTTACTCAACTCAAAACTCAAGTCTTAAAACAAAGTTCAAACATTTGTAAAGACTTTTGAAAGACTCTAAGAACTCTCAAGACTTGGCTCTTAACTTTCCTTGAATTTGAAGTTATGGATTCAAGGTTATGATTCGTGTTTACGGATGATTTCTAGATATTTAGATGTCATTTAGAGTAGTTAGAATCGATAGGAAGTGATAGAACACTTTAAGAGAACTTAGAAGGGCAAAACGATAAAAAATGGGTGGGGATGATTAACGTTTCAAGCACACCTCATCCAATTGTAGGTGCAAACGATCATTAAGCAGTATAAAACCCAACAATTGAGTTGGGGTTGAATCCCACAGGGAGCGGTATGTGTTCAAATTCGACTATGAAGTGCAAATGTGATCTAACTTGCTATAGGAATAGATATTATCGGAAAAGGACACATTACAAATCAAAGGGGTGACATCAAATGTCCGATGGGGGTTTTGATTTGCAATTATCAACTACAAAGTAGTGAAATAGCAATGAGATAACAATAAGGAGTGCAATTCTCAGGATGTGATTGATTATAGGCAAATTTTGATATATGGGTAATTGAAACTACTTGTAAAGAATTAAATATCAGTGGGTAGGCTAGAATAAATTGAAATAGTTTTCTCTCAAACAACTATTCCGCTTCAAGTGATTTCTCTCGAACATCAACAAGCATAGCAATTAAGAACAGCCCAAAACCTTAATACATCTTCTCTCTTGAGCAAGATGGGTAGGACTGGGTTTAGGATTCACTCTCTTAAGCTGAACCCAAATCAACCCAATACATACGAATCATTAATCAATAATTTTAGTTCTAAAACCTCTCTCTCGAGCAAGCCAAGAACTCTAAAATAGAACTGCATTTGGAACTACAATTCATGAATTAAACCACAATTAATGATTAAACCCACTTCAAAATAGCATTTAAACTAGTAATTAACAATACCCACACTCTAACTCAATCCATAATCACATGATCACACCCCAAGAGTTGGGGTTTTAGCCGATCATCATAAAAAAATAAAAACCGTTACCGAATCGATTAGCCATCTACTGGGTAAGAGGAATTCAAGCTTTACAATGCTCCAATTCGAAGAAAATTCGAAATCCACTTGTAAAATCTCCAAATTGAGTCTCAAAACTTTCAAGTCTACTTAGAAACTTTAGAGAAAACTGTTCTACACTAAGATGGATTAAAAATTCGATGCTAAATTAATGTTCAAAATGTAATTTATAGTCGATGAAAATAATCCACGAAGGGCCACTCGGCGAAGTAAGTCGGGCTCACCGAACCACTCGGCGAGCCACCCTTTGACCTCTTCCATCACCTTTTTGCCTTAGCATTCAGCATCCTCGAGGTCTGTAGCTTTGGGTGATTTATCTTTGCTTCGCAGAACGACTGGGTGATTCACCGACTGCTCCTTTTCATCGGCGACTTGGTTTCTTCCTTCAGGGCTTGGCACACTGGAACTTTAGGCGGTGAGATTAGCCACTCGGCGACACGCCGAGTGCTCTTGGCGATCTTCAGGCTCGCCCTTCTTCATTTCTTCAGCTTGTTTTGTTCCTTTTTGCCTGTCAGTCTCCTTGCTTTGCTCCTCAATCCATAAACCTGAAAATCAAGGCATTAACATCAGTTTATAGCATAAATTAGGCATTTGAGGACACTAAATCTATCAAAACAAAGCCCTAAATGAGTTCAAATCTCAGACTCATCAAAACCCCCAACTTAAACGTTTGCTTGTCCTCAAGTAAAACTCAAGATCAACAATTCAAAAAGGATGTCTCAAACAGTATTGCATAAGACTCAACATAAATGCACACAATAAGGCTCAATTTACTCATGCAATGATCAATTGTGCACTCAAAGGTTCAAATTGTCACTTACCATTACCAAAGATGCTCAAGTTCACAATACTTGCTTCAAATGCAAGTTCAAGATCAACAAAGGTACTCAAATACCCTCACAACAAAGATGATTCCATATTCACACACTATTTCTTAGCAATTTAAAGTTCCGGAATCACATACAACTCTCACACTCACAAAGATGAACATATGCATGACTTCACACATAAATTTGCCCTTATTTTCCAATCAACATTTGTTTCAGCTCACTCAAGATCACAAAGGTCTTTTCATGGCTTGTAGTGGGGCTGAGTGTCAAGGTATGGTCATTTAGGCTCAGTGGCTGCTACCTCCATGAAGTGTGGCCTGATCATCACTTTCCTCCTTTTATTTAACAATTCAAACATGCTCATAATCTACATCATTATTCAACTTCAAACAAATTACCGGATACCCCATTTCTTTTGCAATTTTCATAATTTTATTTCAAACTTTTTCATTCTTTTTCTTTACTTTTTTTTCCTTTTCTTTTCTTCTCTTTTTTTTTATATGGAGGGGTTCCATCTTTTTCAAAACCATTACTCAAAGGGAGATTTTTCACACTTCTTGACTTTCCTCATCTTTTCACCACACCCCCAACTTAGGCTTTTGGCCTAAGTTGGCTATTCACACAAACCACACTTCATGAAAGTTATGGATAGATGGATAAAGAGGGATCACAATTGTTCAAGTTTCTTCCAAGAAAAGGGTCAGGCTCAATAGGGTTCAAGCAAGGTTCACACATCTCACAAGGTTGGCCACAAAAGAGGTATATTGTCAAATTGTTTCACTCTTCAAAATCGTTGCCTAAGATCATATCAATTGCTTGTATCACTTAGTCAACCGGACCAACGGGGAAAATTCTAGGTGTCATCACACAATTGTTCAAAGTAATCTCAACACACCAGGCATTGGCACCAATATCAAACAAGACTCCACACTTTTGCTAGTATTCAATGTTCATCACAAGAGGCTCATTCGATAACCGACTAGTCACAACGAGATGCTAAAAGTTCACACATTGTTTATGCAACTTCATTGGCCTCATTGTGGCCGCACATTCATTTCGTTCAATTAAGAGCACTAGTCAAGTCATCGGAATTGATCATAACCGATACTCAAATTTGCACAAGAACAGCCACAAGCCACAATCACAAATAATAGGGGTGGCAAAATTTTTAAAATAGGTCAAAACCATTTCCATTCAAAACAAGGAGCCACAAGCTCAACCATCCACAAGATAAAAATCAAAACATATGTATAGCTCAAAATACCCAAAATTCACAAATAAAACAGAATCACAAGAGGTAGGTATGGAAATACCTCACGCCACACACAAAACAAAAGCAGTAGTCCTCAAATGCAACTAAAAACACAAAAACAACAGAGAGGGAGGTAAAGAATGATCCTGTCTACACAGCCGCTCCATCTGTCGAGGCATCAGTGCCTGGGGTCACACTCTGGGGTTGGGCATCAGTGCCCGGGGTAACATCAACACTGAGTCCACTAGAGCTTGGCATGGAAGTCTCTCTCAACGAAGCCTGTCGGGCAATCTCAATCATGGCACCCTCTAGGTCTGCCAGATTATCATATACAGCAGCATCTCGCTCCTCAAGCTGCTCTTCATCGGTCTCGGCCTCAGACTCATCAGCAGCAACATCTTCCATAATATCATCTCTGGTGGTAACCGGAGGTACCTCAGCATGGGCTGGAATGTCAGCATTCGGATCCTCGGGGATCTCAACTTACCCTAATAGTAAAGTGAAGTCTGTGGACTTAAGATGGTCCACATCCTTCCTAAGCTCAGTAATCTCAGCTTTCAAAGTTTTAACCTCAGTAGTCACCCCCTGTCCTCTCTCATAAGTCATTACTCTCATAGTGAGAGCATCAATGGCAGCCTGAAGAGGTGTGAGTGCAGCTGTGATGGCTCGCTCAATCATCCAAGGCACCTCGGCCTCCAGCCGGGAATCCCGCACATCGGTAGAATGGGCTAGGTGCCCCATCTTGAGGAGCATGGCCTGAGTGATCGGAGGCTTGGATGTAGTGGTAACTGAAGCAGCTCTAGGAGGCTGGGAAGGAGTGGAAGTAGATGTACCTGAAGGTCCGGAGGCCGTAGTAGGAAATGATGCCTCTGCAGGTATAGAATCAACATCAACCTTTGAGGATGTGTCCACCGGAGCTGCTCTCCTCCTATCTGCCTCGTCCCATGTGTACTCGGCGAGCTTAGGCTTCCCGCCGAAAGTTACAGACTCTAACTAAGCCAAATTATGAAATTAAGGGCGATCAAAGGGGACGTTGATGAACTGCCAAACCGTTGGGTGAGCTCGACCCAGCTCGCCAAACTGCCCAACGTGCCAAATTTCAACCCCAATTTCCAAAATTAAGCCCGTAGCCCCTGAAATCAAAACCAAACACACACATTATGCAATTCATACAAGACCCATGCCTCCGGGGTATTCATACTTCCCCTGATTTGGCCAAAATTGGTTATTTTACAATTTTTACCCTTAAGAATGATGTCAAACGCTCCATCATTGGGTAAAGTACGTCATTTAGCACAATTGGGGGTTACTTAGACTTCACCCGACTAGACCCAACATAAAATAACCGCAATCCAACAATTTAGAATCAATTTTAACACACGAAACTCGGGAAATCATCTTTTTAAGCAATTAGGTGCAATTTTGAAACACTAAATAAGAAATCAACCACATCAAACACGATTTAAGCACAGACCCAACATAAAACAACACAATTTATCGAATGCATTTGAGTTCAACCACTAATCAAGAGTTTGGGGTTTGGAAAACCAACCTGAATGCCAAATTTAGAATTTGATAAGCTAGGCGGCAATGCAATCCAAATCCAAACATGAGATCAAGAGCACGGGGTTAGAAATGGGAGAATATGAAAGATTTTGAAATTTTAAACTATTTATCCTTTTAAAACCTTTCAGTTCGCGTCCATTTCGGCAGTGTAAGTCGTCCACGCCGAACCACTTGGTGATGCACCGAGTGATAACTTACCTCGCCGAGTTTTACAGGACTCCCAGTTATCTTAGGGGTCAAAACGGTGGACAAAATCGGGCTCGTGAACCTGTTCGGTGAGTCATCAATTAATTAAATGGCCCGCTGAGTTTTACAGACCTCCAACTAAAGTTTTGTTGGTCTAACGGCGGTCCAAGTTGGGCTTGCCGACCTCTTCGGTGAGACGTCGACTGGATTCTATGGCTCGCCAAACTGTACATTCTCAAACACACTCCACTTTTCAACCTGCACAATCAACACCCATTATTTAAAATCAAACTTAAAACATTAAAAACATAGGTTGCCTCCCAAGAAGCGCCTTAGTTAACGTCGTGGCACGATGAACATACCCATTTAAGCTTCATTCTTGGGGTTTGCAATTGTATCACTAGGCAATCCCCCTTGTTGTCTTGGATTCAGATGTGAAGAAATTTGACCCATTTGGGTCTCCAGCTTCTTAATAGAGAGACTGAGTGAGAGGTCACCGTTTGGTTGAGATTCGAAACATCCTCTTTCATCTCTTTCAACACTTTTTCGGAACCTTCAATTTCGGTGAGAATGCCTGAAAGCATATCTTCTATCCGACCACCCTCATAATCCTTGAGCTTTTGACGTTTATGGGGAGGAACATACCTATCCTTCTCCCCCTCTCTTTCTGTCCAACCTTTATTTCCACCCATCCTTGGGTGGTTTGCACGATCACCTCTTCCTTGATTGGCTAGAAAGTTTACTTCCTCATTGTATGACGCTTCAAATTCCCTGACACTTTTTGCTAAGATACCCAGCTGAGTTATCATTTTGGCCATATTCTAGTCTCTCTCTTGATCCTTTTCGATCTGTGCTTTTGTCATTTTACAAGTAAGAGGAGAAACTTGTTCTTTGCAAGTATACCATGCCCTACTGGTCTTGGTCATGCAATCAAGGAGTTGGGACGCTATTGCATAGGTTGTTGCATTATACCACCTGGCAAAAATTTATCAACCACTCCTTTGTTTACCAAATCAAGGCCTCTATAGAAACATTCCAGCAGCGCCTTATTTGGAATACATGAGTCGGGCACTGAAGCACCAGCCTCTTAAATCTCAGCCATGTCTCATGGATTGGATCACCTTCCAAGCGTTTGAAACCTTGGATCCATCCTTTAGAGTCATCATCTTCGATGGGGGAAATAATCTCACTAGAAATACTGTGGTCAGCTCATCCCATGTGGTGATAGAGTCCCTTGGTAACTCAGTCAACCATTTAGTCTCTTCACCCATCAAAGAGAATGGGAACAACCTGAGACGAGCCGATTCTTGCGATATGTTCTTAAATGAGAACGGTCCACAAGAATCAACAAAGTTACTGATATGCTCATTTGGATCCTCATGTGCCAACCCCCAAATAGTCTCTTCAATTGGAGGAGCTGAAGCATTGCAGTTGTTATATGGAAAACAACATTTCCTTCAGCTGGAGGTAAACGAATGGCACCAACACCACCCACTTGGTTGGGGTCATTGACGTCATTGAGATTTCCAATGTCATCTTGGTGGCCCACTTGGCTACATTTACTTTCGTTGACGCTCATCTGCTCCTCTGTTTTACACAAACAACAAAAAACCAAAAACAAAATAAGTAGATTCAACTATAACTACAAAGATCACAATTCAACTTCAATAAAAGAATTTCAAACAACACCACTCCCCAGCAGCGGTGCCATTTTGATTAACGTTTCAAGCACACCTCATCCAATTCTAGGTGCAAATGATCGTTAAGCAGTATAAAACCCAATAATTGAGTTGGGGTCGAATCCCATAGGGAGCGGTATGCGTTCAAATTCGACTATGAAGTACAAATATGATCTAACTAGCTATAGGAATAGATATTATCGGAAAAGTATATATTACAAATCAAAGGGGTGTCAGATGGGGGTTTTGATTTGTAATTATCAACTACAAAGCAGTGAAATAGCAATGAGATAACAATAAAGAGTGGAATTCTCGGGATGTGATCGATTATAGGCAAATTTCGATATATGGGTAAATGAAACTACTAGTAAACAGCTAAATATTAGTGGGTAGGCTAGACTATAATTGAAATAGCTTTCTCTCGAACAACTATTCCGCTTCAAATAATTTCTCTCGAACATCAACAAGCATAGCAATTAAGAACAACCCAAAACTTTAATACATCTTCTCTCTCGAGCAAGATGGGTAGGACTGGGTTTATGATTCACTCTCTCAAGCTGAATCCAAATCAACCCAATACATACGAATCATTAATCAATAATTTTAGTTCTAAAACCGCTCTCTCGAGCAAGCCAAGAACTATAAAATAGAACTGCATTTGCAACTACAATTCATAAATTATACCACAATTAATGATTAAACCCACTTCAAAATAGCATTTAAACTACTAATTAACAATATCCACACATTAATTCAACCCATAATCATATTTTCACACCCCAAGCTACACCCAGGACACGGACATAGGACCTAGGATCACGAGTGACCCCAAGCTAACCCTGCTGGCATATCATAAGCATACTTAAAGAGAACTGAATCAATAAACACTGTGCGGAAGCTAATCATAAGATAAATATGAAATGATGGGGAAGACCTATACTACATCTGAATATATAAACAACTGAAGTATCAAACTCAAATCTAAAGCTGAATCTAACTATGTCTGAAATAAAGCCTCTAACTAACTAGAAATGCTGGGACATGGCCCAGCTAAATCTAGCAAAAATTAAAATATAGACTAAAAGCAAAGGAAACATATATGTCATCCTCAGAGAATGAGGACTCACCACTGATACTGCTGAGCTAAAGATCGAGAACCGATCTATGCGTGATCTGGAAGCTAAGAACCTGAACCTACATCACGAGAAGATATAGCGCAGAGTATGCGTCAGTATTTGAAAGGTATTGAGAATGCCGGATAGAGTAAAGCTGAACAATAATCATAACTGAACAAAGCAATAAGAGCAATGATATAATCTGAACTGAATGTAAATACTGAGATATACTGAATACTGAGCTAACTGAATGCAATGACAAAGTACATGATATGTTGAGTTTGAATACTGAACTGTAACTGATAACCTGGTCAATGCACTAGAATCTGACTGTACTGTGGGAGCAACTAATAACCGACATAAAACCACATGAGCTAAATGTGGAGTCCGATGTATACGCCCCATCGAGAGGACCCAATATACCCCGTCAGAGGTATAAAGGCATGACTGGCGTGATCACTAAAATAATACCCACAGAGGGGACTTACAACCTACGGGGCACGTAGTTCTGGGACTATGAAGGTATGCTGGAACCCTAGTTCACTAGGTATTAAGCTATTCACAATTGATTATGAAATTCACACATTATGACTGAATTCTGTAAAACATGGATAGCTCGATGTTCTGACATGCCAACTCTGAGAATGTAACAATTATATCTGATACTATGACATTCGTAAATTGAAGCATGTATATAACTAAAATAGCTGGCCTAGCATGTGTAATTCATGAACTAAAGGAACTACATAGCTAGGGTTCTGAATTTCATACAAGAAACTGAGCAACAACATGATAATCTGATTTGGATCATTCTAACAGCTAAAACCCAATAATTTCTAACATTCAAGAAACCCTAGGTCTAGATAATATCAAGGGAATCAAGATTCTGACTTAATTCTAGGGACCTAATGGGCGAAAGAAACCCACTAGTGAAATCCCTGGTGATGAATTCCACGGAGAAATCTTTCGATTTCAGGGCTGGAACTGAAGAAAACTCATTGCGTTATTGGAAAAGTGTTTGATCCACTCTTTCTCCCCTTTTGCTCTGAGTTTGCTAAATTTTGGAGAATGAATGAATTGACTAGGGTAAGTTCTAATTAAGTTACTAGGCTTAAACTGACCAAAACTACGTAGTTTAGGGGTTAAACGACGTAGTTGAGGGGTCCAACGCATAGGGAAAATATCAAAAGACCCTTGACTTAAATGTTGTCATGGTTAACCAATGGATTGACCGACGTATCGTGGATGGACCTACGGTCCATGCTGGTCAACTATCGTTCGTTACTGGGAGTTGAATAATGAGGGTCTGACCTACGATCTGTAGGTCCTGGCGTAGGCTGACCCTTAGCTGATGTTCTGGGGGGTTTCTGGGACTTAAATCTGGGGCCCGACCTACGGACCTGGACCACGGACCGTGGTCTGACCTACGGTTTGTAGGTCCTGGCGTAGGTCTGGACTTAGAATAATTTTTCTGGGCTTTTCTGGGAGGGGCTCCAGGTGGTGAACCACGGATCACCGAGACGGACCGTGGGTCACCCTATGGTCCGTAGGTGGTGCCCGTCGGTGGCACCTGTAGCTTCTCAAATCTGCAATCTGGTCTGTCTAGGATGCGGGATGTTACATTATCTCCCCCTTGGGAACATTCGTCCTCGAATGAAGACTAAACTAGCTGAATATGGAGGGAAAGAGCTGCAAACCCTACCACTAATTTATGAAAACTGATTTCTGACTGAACTGAGTTCCAAGGACATGCAAATACGCTGAAAATGCAAGTACAAACTGAAGGAACATGATACTAAGACTGAATATGCGCATGAATGACTGAAAAACTGAAGAGGAATTATTACCTCAAGCTGGAATGGAATCGGAAGGAAAGAGATGAGGATACTTGGCCTTCATGGCTGCTTCTGCTTCCCAAGTAGCTCCCTCTACGAACTGACTCCTCCACAAAACCTTAACTGAAGCGACTTCTTTGTTTCTCAACCTTCTAACCTGACGATCAAAAATTTCAACTAGCACATCATCATAAGTGAGACTATCTTTCACAGCCACACTCTCTAAAGGTACTATGGATGCTGGATCACCCACACATTTCTTCAACAATGAAACGTGAAAGACCGGATGCACAGCTGCTAGTTCTGTTGGCAACTCTAACTCGTAAGCCACTTTACCAACCCTTTTCAAGACCTTGTAAGGGCCTACATATATAGGAATGAGCTTTCCTTTCTTGCCAAACCTCATCACCCCCTTCATAGGTGACACTTTCAGGAAAACCCATTCATCAACTTGGAACTCCAAGTCCCTTCTCCTTACATCTGCATAAGACTTCTTGCGACTCTGGGATGTCTTAAGTCTATCTCTAATGAGCTGCACTTTTTTCATAGCATCATGAACCAAATCTGGTCCTATCAACGCTTCTTCACCTACTTCAAACCAACCAACTAGAGATCTACATCTACGCCCATACAATGCCTCATAAGGGGCCATCTGAATACTGGAATGGTAGCTATTATTGTAGGCGAACTCTATAAGAGGAAGGTGATCATCCCAACTACCCTTCAAGTCGATCACACAAGCTCTCAACATGTCCTCTAAGGTCTGAATGGTACGCTCTGCCTGACCATCCTTCTGCGGATGAAACGTTGTGCTAAGATTAACCTGAGTACCAAGACCTTTCTGTAACGACTTCCAGAAATGAGAGGTAAACTGAGGACCTCTATCTGAGATGATAGACAAAGGAACCCCATGCAACCTGACTATCTTATTAATGTAAAGCTTGGCGTAGTCCTCCACCGAGTCTGTAGTCTTAACAGCCAAAAAGCGTACAGACTTAGTAACTCTGTCTACTATCACCCAAACGGAGTCATGCTGTCTGCGAGTACGAGGAAAACCTGTAATGAAGTCCATGTTGATCACTTCCCACTTCCAAGTACGAATATTGATCTCTTGATCATACCCCCTGGTTTCTGATGTTCTACCTTCACTTGCTGACAATTGGGGCAAAGAGCCACAAAACCTGCTATATCCCTCTTCATGCCATTCCACTAAAAGACTTCTTACAGATCACGGTACATCATAGTGGCGCCTGGATGAATAGAATAACTGGAGTTATGGGTTTCTGCAAGAATCTGATGTCTCAACTCACCCACCTTAGGAACACATAATCGACCCTGATAGCGAAGTACACCATCTCCCCCTTGGGAGAATACCCCAACTCGTTGCTGGTGGACTGCACCCTTAAGTTGAAGAAATATCAGATCACTGTCTTTCATTTCCTTAACCTACGCTACCAATGAATATTCTGACCCATTCTGAACTGTTACACCATCATCTGATATGCTCATAAGGCGAACTCCCAAGCGAGCAAGCCTGTGAACATCCTTTGCTAGTTTTTTCTTTCTTCCTCAACATGTGCTACACTACCCATAGATAGTCTGCTAAGGGAATCTGCTACTACATTGGCCTTACTAGGATGGTAAATCACATTCATGTCATAATCCTTGAGGAACTCAAGCCATCTCCTCTGGCGAAGATTCAACTCTTTCTGGGTGAACATATACTGAAGGCTTTTATGGTTTGTGAACACATCTACGTGAACACCATAAACGTAATGTCTCCAAATCTTAAGTGCAAACACCACTACTGCAAGCTCGAGGTCATGAGTCAGATAATTCTTCTCATGGACCTTAAGTTGTCTAGAAGCATAAGCTATAACCTTACCTCGCTGCATCAACACACAACCTAGGCCGACTCTGGATGCATCCCAATAGATAAAATAAGCGTCTGAAACCTCTAGGAGAGTAAAAACCGAAGTTGTAGTCAACCTAGTTTTCAGTTCTGTGAATCTTTTCTCACAATCATCTGACCACTGAAACTTAACCTTTTTCTGAGTCAACTTAGTCAATGGAGAGGCTATGGATGAAAATCCTTCCATGAACCTTCTGTAATAACCTGCTAGACCCAAGAAACTTTTGATATCTGTAGGAGAGGTAGGTCTGGGCCATTGTTTCACCGCTTCTATTTTCTGAGAATCCACTCGGATCCCTTCACTAGATACTATATGCCCGAGAAAAGTAACTGATTGTAACCAAAACTCACATTTGCTAAACTTAGCAAACAACTGGCAATCTTTGAGAGTTTGCAGAACAACTCTCAAATGAGTCGCATGTTCTTCCTCATTCCTAGAGTAAATGAGGATATCATCAATAAAAACGATAACGAAAAAGTCCAAATACTGCTTGAATATTTGTTCATCAAATCCATGAAAGCTGCAGAAGCATTGGTTAGTCCAAATGACAGAACTACAAATTCATAATGACCATACCGAGTTCTGAAGGCTGTTTTCGGAATGTCACTATCTCTGACTCTGAGCTAATGATAACCGGATGTGAGGTCTATCTTAAAATAAAAATAAATAGCACCCTGAAGTTGGTCAAACAAGTCATCAATCCTGGGGATGGGATACTTATTCTTTATTGTGACTTTGTTCAACTGCTGATAGTCAATGCACATCCTGAGAGAACTATCTTTCTTTTTCACAAACAACACTAGTGCACCCCATGGCGAAATACTAGGTCTGATGAAGCCCTTATCTAGAAGGTCTTTCAACTGCTCTTTTAATTCCTTAACCTCAGCTGGAGTCATTCTGTAAGAAGGAATAGAAATAGGCTGGGTATCTGGAAGGATATCAATTCCGAAGTCGATTTGCCTTTCGGGAGGAACTCCAGGAAGATCTTCTAGAAACACTTCTGGAACTCATTAACTACTGGAACTGACTCAAGAGTTGGGGTTTTGGAGCATGAACCCTTAACCCGAACTAGATGATAGAGATAACCCTTAGAGATCATCTTTCTAGCCTTAAGGTAAGAAATGAATCGACCCATAGGCGCTAAGCTACTGCCCTTCCATTCTAAGATTGGTTAGTTTGGAAACTGAAAACGAACAATCCTAGTTCTACAATCGACTGAGGCATCACAGAAATATAACCAATCCATGCCTAGAATGATATCGAAGTCTACCATTTCTAACTCTACAAGATCTGCTGAGGTGACTTTCTGAGAGACTGTGACAGGGCAATTTATGTATACCCGTCTAGCTATAATTGGGTCACCAACTGAAGTAGAGACTGAGAAGTGTTCTGAGAGAGTTTATGGACTAACATCGAATTTCACTGTTATATAACGAGTTACAAAGGAAACAGTAGCCCCTGGATCTAACAAAGCATAAACATCTAAGTTAAAAATTTGTAACATACCAGTGACCACATCACGGGAATCTTCCTGATCCTGGCGAACCTGAAGAGCATACAACCTGTTTTAGCGCTGACCGCCACCTGTACCAGATGAGTTACCCTGCTGAGTCGGGTGACCTGCTAGTGCTGCTGAAGTTGTGGACTGAGCTCTATCATTATTGCCTCCTTGACCCTGCTTAGAAGAAGGACAATCTCTCAACCTGTGACCAGTCTGACCACACCCAAAACAACCTTCCTTTCCTGCAAGACACTCGCCCAGATGGTTCTCACCACACTTAGGACAAGTTGGGTAGGTTCTGGTACCTGAAACACTCCCATGTGACTTAGAGCCTGATGCCCTACCTTTCTGATCCTGTTGGAACCTGGAGGATGGAACACTAGCTGATGAAGGTGCCGGAGCTGAAGATTTCTGCTGAAACTGAGAGCGATTTCCACCACCCGATTTCTATTGAGAGTACTCATAGTTACTTGTTCTAGCTTTCTTTTTGTCCTTGGCTATTTCCTTAAGCTTATCCCCCTCAACCTTCTAAGCATGGGTTATAAGCCTAGAGATGTTCATATTTTCCAGCAACTTAGCATTTCTGCACTCTGTTTTCACTAAGTTTGACACTCCATACAGAAACTTGTTCATTTGAGTCCTGGAATCGGCAACCATGTGAGGAGCATACCTGGAGAATTGGGTGAACTTGAGTTCGTACTCTTGGACTGTCATTTTACCTTGTCTCAAATTCATGAACTCCTGAGCTCTTGCCTCCCTCAACTCTCTTGGGAAGAACCTGTCTAGAAAAGTCTCACCAAAGCATTCCCAAGTGATAGGAGTTGCATTTGTACCCCTGTTCTCTTTCCATTGAGTATACCAGATATGAGCTACATCCTTAAGTTGATATGATGCCAACTCTACCCTATCATTACCTGTCACTTGCATCACCCCAAAGATCTTCTTTACCTTATCTATAATATTTTGGGGATCCTCACCAATCTGCGATCCTAAGAACTCAGGAGGATTCATCCAAACACAATCACAAACTCTAGCTGCAGCTGACCCAACATTAGCATTTGCAGGAGATGGAACCTGCTGGTTGTTCTGGTTAGTCACATTCTGAGCCAAAAGTTGGATAGTGTTTCAAAACTCTGCATTCGAAACTTCCTGATCTGGGACTGGAGGAGCTGCGTTAGTATCCCTTGCGTTAGCTCTACAATGAGCCATGATCTTAAGCACATAACGATGAGTTAGAGAGAGATCATACCAACGCACGATAAGAATATCAAGAAAGTGAGGCTTTCCTAAAACACTTCGTAGCTTCCCCCTCATTAGATATGGTGCACTTCACACCCATGAAAAGGACTCTACTTAGTGCGGCTTTTCAGACATCATAGGACACTTAAACCTAATGCTCTGATACCAAGTTTGTCACGCCCCGAGCTACCTGCAGGATGCGGACATGGGACCTAGGATCACGAGTGACCCCAAGCTAACCCTGCTGGCATATCATAAACATACTTAAAGAGAACTGAATCAATAAACACTATGTGGAAGCTAATCATAAGATAAATATGAAATGATGGGGAATACCCATATTACATGTGAATACATAAAGAAACAATGATTTTTAATAAACAACTGAAGTATCAAACTCAAATCTAAAGCTGAATCTAACTATGTCTGAAATAAAACCTCTAACTTACTAGAAATATTGGGACATGCCCCAGCTAAATCTAGCAAAAACTGATGCCCACAGAGGGGATCACTAAAATGATGCCCACAAAGGTGACTTACAACATACGGGGCACGTTTTTTGTGGAATATGAGGGTAGGCTGGAACCCTAGTCCACTCGGTATTAAGCTACTCCCAATTGATTATGAAATTAACAGATTATGACTGAATTCTGTAAAACATGGATAGCTTGATGTTCTGACATGCAAACTCTGAGAATGCAACAATTATATCTGATCATATGACATTCGTAAACTGAAGCATGTATATAATTGAAATAGCTGACCTAGCATGTGTAATTCCTGAACTAAAGGAACTACACAGCTAGGGTTCTGAATTTCATGCAAGACACTGTGCAACAACATGATAATCTGATTTGGATCATTCTAACAGCTAAAACCCAACAATGTCTAACATTCAAGAAACCCTAGGTCTAGATAATATCAAGGGAATCAAGATTCTGACTGAATTCTAGGGACCTAATGGGCGAAAGAAACCCACTAGTAAAATTCCACATACCTGGTGATGAATTCCACAGAGAAATCTTTCGATTTCGGGGCTGGAACTGAAGAAAACCCGTTGCGTTCTTGGAAAAGGGTTTGGTCGACTCTTTCTCCCCTTTTGCTCTGAGTTTGCTAAATTTTGTAGAATGAATTGACTAGGGTAAGTTCTAATTAAGTTATTAGGCTTAAACTAATCAAAACTACGTAGTTTAGGGGTTAAACGACGTAGTTTAGGGGTCCAACGCATAGGGAAATAACCAAAAGACCCCTTACTTAACTGTTGTCGGGGTCAACCGACGGACTGACCGACAGACCGTGGATGGAACAACGGTCCGTGCTGGTCAACCGTCGTTCGTTACTGGGAGTTGAATTATGAGGGTCTGGACCTAGACCACAGACCGTGGTCTGACTTACGGTCCGTAGGTCCTGGCGTAGGCTGACCCTTAGCTAATTTTCTGGGACTGAAATTTGGGGCCCGTCCTACAGCCTTGGACCATGGACCGTGGTCTGACCTACGGTCCGTAGGTCTGGCCTTAGAATAATTTTTCTGGGCTTTTCTGGGAGGGGCTCCAGGTGCTGAACCACGGACCACCAGGATGGACCATGGGTCACCCTACGGCCCGTAGGTGGTGCCTGTCGGTGGCACCTGTAGCTTCTCAAATCTGCAATCTGGTCTGTCTAGGATACGGGGTGTTACACACATGATCACACCCCAAGAGTTGGGGTTTTAGCCGAACATCATAAAAAGATAAAAACAGTTACCGAATCGATTAACCATCAAATAGGTAAGAGGAATTCAAGCTTTACAATGCTCCAATTCGAAGAAAATTCGAAACCCACTTGCGAAATCTCCAAATTGAGTCTCAAAACCTTCAAGTCTACTTAGAAACTTCAGAGAAAACTATTCTACAGTAAGATGGATTAAAAATTCAATACTAAATTAATGTTCAAAATGTAATTTATAGTCGCCAAAAGTAAGCCACGTAGGGCCACTCGGTGAAGTATGTCGGGCTCACCGAACCATTCGGCGAGCCGCCCTTTGACCCCTTCCATCACCTTTTCGCCTTATCATTCAGCATCCTCGACATCTGTAACTTTGGGCGATCTATCTTTGCTTTGCGGAACGATTCGGCGATTCGCCGACTGCTCCTTTTTGTCGCCGACTTGGTTTCTTCCTTCAGGGCTTGGCACACTAGAACTTTAGGCGGTGAGATTAGCCACTCGGAGACACGCCGAATGCTCTTGGCAATCTTCAGGCTCTCCCTTCTTCATTTCTTCAGCTTGTTTTGTTCCTTTTTGCATGTTAGTGTCCTTGCTTTGCTCCTCAATCCATATACCTGAAAATCAAGGCATTAACATCAGTTTATAGCATAAATTAGGCATTTAAGGACACTAAATCTCTCAAAACAAACCCCTAAATGAGTCCAAATCTCGGACTCATCAGGGGGCAGAGATCCCGGGCGCGTTCCTGGCGCGGGGCGCCAGCCTCTAAGTTACTTGGACTCATTTCTGGCGCACTGCTGGCGCGCCGCGCCAGCTTCCCCCCAGGTAATTCTTGACGAATTTTTGAACTTGTTTTCTAACCTTAATTCAATTTAATTCGATTTATTTTCTCAAATTCTCTTTAGATTCATACACCCAATACATGTACACATGAATCTAACTCAAAGCAACTCTAATAATCGACACAACAATCTCAAGAATTCCCTAATCTCAGCCCAATTCAAGAACACACATCAAGAATATCAAACTTTCAACCTTTTTAAGACGAATTCACACTGAAATAAACATGTTTGGCGCGTGGGTGAACAAACCCAACGGTATGTGATCTCACATACCTCGTAGGATTCATTGGCGAAATCCACAACCAAAATTGCAAGAACTTGACGAATCTTGAACTTTTCTTCTCCTTTCTCCTCTTGAGTTCTTTCTCTAAAAAACCCTAGCGTGATTTGATAATGCGTAAATTGAACTAACTCAGTTTAGACCCCCTAAGTAATTACCGAAAACGGATTTAATTAATTGGGTAGTGAAAAGACCATAATACCCTTCTAAAATCCGATTTTGACTTTCCTTATCTAGACAACCCAACTTCAAATGGGCATATCTCCCTCATACGAACTCGAAATTGAGCAAACTCGGTGGCGTTGGAAATATAATTCAAAGATATTTCCTACGGTATCCTTTAGCACACCTAACTCATCCTGAGCTAGGATTTATGGTCATTTGAAGTTGACCCAAAACTCATACTTAGCTTAATTTTGTCAAACTTTCCAAATTTGATTATTTCCAAACACGATTTCTTTTTAATTCTAGTTCTTTCAAATAGCAAGGTGTTACATCTTCTTTCAATCTCCAAGAATCATATCATAAATTCTCCTTTCGGTCTCATCTATGTAAATTACAAATTAACCCAATACCTTACTAAAATCTCTCTTCCGAGCAGATTTGGCAACTAGAATTGAACCACAATTTCTCTTTCGAGCAAACTAGAGGAATCAAACCTAAATTGCAATAATAACTTAGTTACTCACTTCAATTGATCTCTTTCAAACACCAATCAAAGATCTATGGTAGGATAAAGTTGGCCACCTTAACCCATAAAATAACCCCATGCTAAATAACTCAAATCCAAGGATAAATTTAGTAAAATAGAGCAAGGCAGAAGACCCACTAAATTAAATCAACACGCAACCCCATAATCACACTCATAGAATTTAGGGTTTTAGCCAAACATCATATAAGAAAAAGAAAGTATATCACTCATGTTTTCAGCCATAAAAGAGTTCAAAATCAACAATAATCTTTAGTACCCGAGTTGAATTTAACCAACACTTGCACCATCAGCTGGTTTTGCCAGGTTTGAAATCTATTATGGGGCGTTCTGAATTCGTTCGATACCTTGTGCACATAAACGATATATGCAACCCTCCCAAATTCATTATTCTGGACCCAACAGAGCAGTCAAAATTCCAATACGAGGTCATCTCGGCAAAAAGTGGGTCTCACCTCCAAACTCCATTTTAAGCCAAAATCTACAAGAGGGCTCAGAATTAGCCTGGAAGCCTCAAGATCCAAATGAAGGTTCGTTCTAGACCAAACTCAACATTCCGGAGCTAACCGGTGCTGACGAAATTCCCATCTAATCTCGTTTACTCAAATTGTTGACTAAAGTAAAACTTCGGCCTTAACTTGAAAGTTAAAACGCCTAATCACACAAGTTCGCACTGAAATCCTCAAAAGTTGTGCTGACCATGGTACTAATCTAAAATGACCCTTACGAAGCCGATGGAATCATCAGAATTGGATTAAAACACATCGTTCAAGGTTTGAAAGCTCCAAAACACTAAAACCTACATAAAAAACAAATGGAAAACCAGGTGACCAAACTATCAGTTCCAGTAAATCATAAATGACTTGGGGTCACTATAGGAACACTCGAAATGATGAACATGAAGCATAAACACAGAAATGATCGGGAGGTCCTTAAACTGACATTTTAACTAAGTCACTACCAAAGGAATGTTTTGATTATACAAGGCAAAGAATCGGTGTTTGTCACAAAAGTGCCAAGGAGGAGTGTTAGACAATTGTCATTTTTCTTCCAACTTATTGGTTTTAGTGTTATTTAGTTATTTTAGTTTACTTCTTTCCTATTTTTTAGAAAAAGACTCGGTCAAAGTTATTTGCTTAATTTTTGTAAGTTGGTGTTGTTGACACCCAATTTTGACCCTCCACAATATAAATTAATCATCGAGCTTCTTCAATTTCAAACGATTTAAAATAATTAGTTTTATAAAATTTTAAAAAAATAAAATAATATAGTTTGCAAGTTATTTTAAATAGTTTGTCATTTTTATAATTTTTAAATAATATATATGTTGTATATAATTATATATAATTAGTATATTTTATGAATATTCAAAAATTATCTCAAAAAGATTTTATATTTTAAATATTTTATTAGTGATGGTTATAATTTTGAATTAATGAGTTTTATGAAATTCAAAATACTTTCAAGTTATTTTTAAAGTAATTTTGTCATTTTTAATGATTTTAATAATTTTAAATAATATATATGTATATTTTTACCATCACGTTATTTTATAAATATTTGAAAATCATCACAAAGATTTTACATTTTAGTTAAATATTTTATTAATTTACTTTAAGTTATCGTTATAATTTTGAGTTAATTAGTTTGTAATTAAATTAATTATTATATTTCGTTAAGATTAAGAAGCTCGTTAATTAATTCATATTAATTCATCTAAATTAAACTCAATATGGCCACTTTCTTACCTCACTCTAAACCCACTTTGTTAAATCAATTTGGACAAAAACCATCCATCCACCCAATCCAATTCAGCAAACCATCCAAGCCCAACTCATTACTAAGCCCACTTCAATTAAACAACGGCCTATTCCCATCGTTATACCCAGCAGTGTACAAATACGCACAACAATACAACGCATACCACGACCCCACCCATACGCACTACCCTTCGTCTTCTTCAACAAACCAGTAAGCAAAACCCAGAACCTCAATCACGAACCCAGAAAATCAGCAGCAAAATCGCGACCTCGAGCACAGAAAATCGTGTGTCCCTTTCCCCTCACCCTTATCCTCCGTACGAAAACATACGCAAATTATCCAACATGTCGAAATCTCCTTGCTCGATCACCCTTCGCTCAAAATCAATGGCTCCCTTCAAAAATCTTTTACTATTTTCAAGCTCGCAACCTTATCTCCTCAAGGGAATTTTGAATTTGAATTTCAAATTCCATCCCGTTTTCCCCCCTTTCGACCTCAAATTCCGCTCTATATAAACGCCCACTGCCTTCATTCACGGGGGACGGACAAAAATATTCAGGAATAGGTTTCTATTTTTGCCTCTCGTTCACCCCTAACTTGTCACACCCCGAGCTACCCCCAGGACGCGGACACGGGACCTAGGATCACGAGTTACCCCAAGCTAACCCTGCTGACATATCATAAGCATACTTAAAGAGAACTAAATCAATAAAAACTATGCGGAAGCTAATCATAAGATAAATCTGAAATGATGGGGAATACCCATACTACATCTGAATATATAAATGAGAAGAGTTTAACAAAAACTGAAAAGTCAAACTCAAATACTAAATCTGATTTTAACTATGTCTGAAATAAAGCCTCTAACTAACTAGAAATGTTGGGACATGCCCCAGCTAAATCTAGAAAAAACTGAAACTAAGACTAAAAGCAAGGGAAACATGTCTGTCATCCTCGGAGAATGAGAATTCACCACTGATACTGCTAAGCTGAAGATCGGGAACCGATCTATGCGTAATCTGGAAGCTGAGAACCTGAACCTACATCACGAGAAGATGTAGCGCAGAGTATGCATTAGTACTTGAAAGGTACTGAGCATGCAGGATAGAGTAAAGCTAAACAATAATAATAACTGAACAAAGCAATAAGAGCAATGATATAATCTGAACTGAATGTAAATACTGAGATACACTGAATACTGAGCTAACTGAATGCAATGACCAAGTACATGATATGCTGAGTCTGAATACTGAACTGTAACTGATAACCTGGTCAATGCACTAGAATTTGACTATACTGTGGGAGCTACTAATAACCGACATAAAACCACATGAGCTAAATATGGATTCTGATGTATACGCCCCATCGAGAGGACCCAATATACCCTGCCAGAGGTATAAAGGCATGACTGGCGTGATCACTAAAATGATGCCCACAGAGGGGACTTACAACCTACGGGTCCCGTAATTCTGGGACTATAAGGGTATGTTGGAACCCTAGTCCACTCGGTATTAAGCTACTCCCAATTTATTATGAAATTAACACATTATGACTGAATTTTGTAAAACATGGATAGCTCGATGTTCTGACATGCAAACTCTGAGAATGCAACAAGTATATCTGATAATATGACATTCGTAAACTGAAGCATGTATATAACTAAAATAGATGGCCTAGCATGTGTAATTCATGAACTAAAGGAACTACATAGCTAGGGTTTTGAATTTCATGCAAGAAATTGAGCAACAACATGATAATCTGATTTGGATCATTCTAACAGCTAAAACCCAACAATTTCTAACTTTCAAGAAACCCTAGGTCTAAATAATATCAAGGGAATCAAGATTATGACTGAGTTCTAGGGACCTAATGGGAAAAAGAAACCCACTAGAGAAATCCCACATACCTGGTGATGAATTCCACGGAAAAATATTTCGATTTCGGGGATGGAACTGAAGAAAACTCACTGCGTTCTTGGAAAAAGGGTTTGGTCGACTCTTTCTCCCCTTTTGCTCTGAGTTTGCTAAGTTTTGGAGAATGAATTGACTAGGGTAAGTTTTAATTAAGTTACTAGGATTAAACTGACCAAAACTACATAGTTTAGGGGGTTAAACGACGTAGTTTAGGGGTCCAACGCATAGGGAAAAGACCAAAAGACCCCTGACTTAACTACTGTCGGGGTCAACCGATGGACTGACCGACAGACCATGGATGGACCGACGGTCCGTGCTGGTCAACCGTCGTTCGTTACTGGGAGTTGAATAATGAGCGTCTGACCTACGGCCCTAGACCACGGACAGGGGTCTGACCTACGGTCCATAGGTCTTGGCGTAGGCTAACCCTGAGCTGATTTTCTGGGGGTCTTCTGGGACTAAAATATGGGGCCCGACCTACGGCCCTGGACCACGAACCGTGGTCTGACCTACGGTCTGTAGGTCCTGGTGTAGGTTTGGACTTGGAATAATTTTTCTGGGCTTTTCTAGGAGGGGCTCCAGGTGGTGAACCACAGACCACCACGACGAACCGTGGGTCACCCTACGGTTCGTAGCTGGTGCCCGTCGGTGGCACCTGTAGCTTCTTAAATCTGTAATCTGGTCTGTCTAGAATATGGGGTGTTACATAATTGGAATTCACCGGAGCTTTGCCGGAACCTCAGGTGTGCTGGTGGAAGCTCCTCGTAGCTAGCTCGTTCTTGTCTCAGTCGCTGCCTACAAAGAGGTAATCTCTTTTCCTTATGGCCTTTTCTTCAGCTTCTCTATTTTTATACTACAGTCCAGCATCCTAAGGTCACTACTCTGTGTCTATATGGTTGTTGATTGTTGTTGTGTTGAGTTTTGGTAGCTTGAATAGGTTATGCATATATTCTTAAAAGATTTCAGGGTCTAGTATTAATGTTGATTTGAACTTTGCTGTCGTGTCTTAAGTGATGCCGCCTCTCTGTATCTTTACTTGAATTTGTTTTGTTATTGTCTTCTCTCATTCGCTTATTTGAATGTTGTCGAGTCCATTTTCTTTCGTTTGCCCTTTTTTGAAGTATCGCATGTTTTAATCAGTGTTTGCTACTAGTAATGTGTCTTTCTTGTCAAGATGAGAGTAGAGCTTCAAAAACTAGTCAACCATAAAGTTGTATGGCGTTTTGTCCACTTTTTTCGGGTGTAGCAGCTTGTTTGCTCCAATGATAGAACTCTATGAATGTTGTACTGATTATCATGTCGTGTTCGAATGAAGTTTATATCTCCATTTGGTTTAAATTTTAGTCAAAATTATTAGCTGCCATGGGATCTGCTTTCTTCACTTGGGTTGTGTTTAAATTTCGTAATCTATACTTAGTTTAGTCTTAATAGGGTGCCTCATTGAAATGGTGGTTCGTAGATTTATCTTTGAAGGTTTGATTACCATATTTGAGTTGTTGGGACCATGTTTGTTTAAATGATATTCTTAGTTTCCTACAAATAGACTTCGGTATTGATATTCTTCCCGATACTCGTCCTATCTCTATTTTTCCATATAGAATGGCACCAACAGAGTTGAAAGAGTTAAAAGAGCAGTTGAAATATATCATAGAGAAAGGTTTTATTCGACCAAGTGTCTCACCTTGGGGCGCTCTGGTCTTATTTGTGAGAAAGAAAGATGGTTCTCTTAGAATGTGTATAGATTACCGTCAGTTGAACAAGGTTACTATCAAGAATAAGTATCCTCTTCCGAGAATTGATGATCTCTTCGATCAACTTCAGGGTGCCACTTGTTTTTCTAAGATAGACCTCAGATCACTCTACCATCAGTTGAAAGTAAGGGAATGTGATATTCCAAAGACAACATTCAGGACCCGTTATGGTCATTATGAGTTTCTGGTCATGTCGTTCGGTTTAACTAATGCACATGCAACGTTCATGGACCTTATGAATAGAGTATTCCAGCCTTATTTAGATATGTTTGTTATCGTATTCATTGATGACATACTAATCTTACGGTCTGCATACTTTTTCTGTCGACTCTGGGCTACTAGAAGCTTAGCTTGGATGCTTCTCACCTTATCCTGAGCATCTTTCACCAAATCAACCCCCAAAGGTTTCACATCTTCAGCCTCAAACCACCCATGGGTGATCTACATCCCTCCCATAAAGTGCCTCGAACGGTTCCATGTCAATGCTGGAGTGGTAACTGTTATTATAGGAGAACTCACATAAAGGTAGGAACTTATCCCAATCCCCTCCAAAGTCAATCACACATGCCCTCAATATGTCCTCTAACACTTGAATAGTTCTCTCTGACTGCCCATCCATCTATGGATGGAAGGCTGTGCTAAAAGTGAGTTGAGTGCCCAACTCCTCATGCAATTTCCCCCAAAACTTGGATGTGAACTGCGTACCACAGTCCGAAATGATGGAAAGGGGAAACTCATGCAGCCTCACTATCTCCTTCACATAAACCTTAGCCAACTGCTGCGCATTATAGTCTACTTTAACTAGAATGAAGTGGGCTGACTTAGTCAGTCTGTTAACCACAACCCAAATGGAATCAAACTTCCCCAAGGTCTGGGGAAGACCAACCATGAAATCCATAGCTATCCTTTCCCACTTCCATTCAGAAATTGGCATTCGCTGAAGCAAACCTGCAGGCCTTTGGTGCTCATACTTTACCTGCTGACAGTTTTGGCACTTAGCCGCAAACTCAGCTATGTCTTTCGTCATGCCAGGCCACCAATAAAGTTGTTTCAAATCTGGGTACATCCTGGTCGCACCCGGATGAATAGAATACAGCGATCCATGGGATTCTGTCAACATCTTTTGAATCAAATCATCCACTCGGGGAACACAAATTCTTCCCTTAAAACTGAGCACACCACCCGCATCAAGAGCCGCATCTTGTGCCTTGCCAGACGATGTCTTCTTTCTGAGCTCATTCAAACTCTCATCCTCAAACTTCTTGGCCTTGATCTCCTCAATAAATATGGGCCTAACCTCAATGTTGGCTAACACCCCACTTTTCTCTAAGATACCCAGCTGCATGAACTTAGACTCCAATGTCTGAATCTCCTTGGCCAAAGATCGCTCAGACACACGCAAGCAAGCTAAACTACCCATACTCACCTTCTTCCGGCTTAATGCGTCTGCCACCACATTAGCCTTACCCGGATGATATTGGATGGTAATATAAAAATCCTTGAGTAACTCCATCCACCTTCGCTGTCTTAGATTCAGGTCCTTCTGAGTGACTACGTGTTGTAGACTATGATGATCAGTAAACACCTCACACTTGACACCATAAAGGTAATGCTGCCAGATCTTGAGAGCAAACACTACCACTGCCAACTCCAAGTCATGCGTCGGGTAGTTTCTCTCATGCTTCAGCTGCTGCGATTCATAAGCTATGACATTTCTATCCTTCATCAAGACAACACCCAAGACCGAATGTGAAGCATCACAATAAACAATGAAATCTTTACCTTCCATCGGTAGTGTCAGAATATGTGTTGTGGTCAAAAGAGTCTTGAGCTTTTGGAAGCCCTCTTCACATTTGTCAGTCCACTCAAAAGGCACTTCCTTTTGGGTCAGCCTTTTCAAATGCGTGGGAATAGAAGCAAAATTTTTCACAAACCGTCGATAGTAGCTGGCGAGCCCTATGAAATTCCTAACTTCAGTCATAGAGCCAGACCGGCCCCAGTTCTTGACTGCTTCAATCTTTTGGGGATCTACCATTACCCCTTCCTTTGAAACCACATGCACCAAAAGGGCAACTGAAGTCAACCAGAACTCACACTTGAAAATTTTTGCATATAACTTTTGTTTTCCAATGATACCCAAAACAATACGAAGATGGTCGGCATGCTCTTCCTTACTCTTCGAATAACCAAAATGTCATCAATAAAGACGATAACAAAAGAATCCAGGAATGGTTTGAACACACCATTCATCAAACTCATGAAAGCTGCAGGCGCTTTGGTAAACCCAAACGACATCACTAAAAACTCATAGTGCCCATAGCGGGTCCTGAATGCCATTTTTGGTACATCTTCAGGCCTAATCTTTAACTGATGGTAACAAGACCTTAGGTCAATTTTAGAGAAAACTGATGCACCCTGCAACTGGTCAAAGAGATCATCTATCTAAGGCAATGGATACTTATTTCGAATGGTGACCCTATTCAACTGTCGATAGTCAATGCACATCCTCACACTACCATCCTTCTTCGTAACAAACAAGACAGAAGCACCCTATGGGGAAGCACTAGGATGGATGAAACCTTTATCAAGAAGCTCCACAATTTGAGCCTTAAGCTCTCTCAATTCTGCCGAAGCCATGCGATACGGAGAAATGGAGATGGGGCTAGTGCCCGGTTCCAAGTCAATGCAGAAATCTCTATCTCTATCCGGATGCATATTAGGGAAATCGGTAGGAAACACTTCCTTGAATTCAGACACTACATGAATAGACTAAATAGAGGGAGACTCGGCATCAACATCCCGAATATGAGCCAAATATGCCAAACACCCCTGCCCCACCAAGTTCCTAGCCCAAACGAAAGATATGACTTTAGCTGGCTTAGGCTTGTACACCCCTTCCCACTCTAATTTTTCCATACCCGGGATCTCTAGAGTCACAGACATAGCATTAAAATTAAACACATCATAATAGGGGGACAACCAAGTCATGCCTAAGATTATATCAAAGTCAGTCATATCCAAAGAAACCAAATCAACCCAAGTCTGATAAACCATAAACAGGATGGGACAAGCACGATACACATGGGTGACTATGATAGACTCTCCAACTGGGGTAGAAACATGGATGGGGGCATCAAGCACATAACAAATCGCATCAAATCCCAAGGCAAATTGAACTGACACATATGAATAAGTAGAACCCGAATCAAACAAAACAGTAGCCATCCCGTCACAGATAAGAATAGTACCTGTGATCACTGCATCAGACGCCTCAGCCTCGGTCTTTCCCGGAAAGGCATAAAACTGAGCCCTCTCATCTTGACAGGCAACCTCCTTGGCTGGCTGCACTGCTCCCCTACCTGCATTACCATTTCCCTGGCCTCCACGGCCTCACTGATTTCCTCCTCGCCCACCTTGTGGATGTCCTCTGCCATTACTACCACTGCCCGCTGGTACCACTGCTTTGGTCTACTGCTGCACGGGGTCATACATGCGAGGATGGGGATAATCTCTCCTCATATGTCCAGGTTCTCCATAATTGTAACAATTGCGGTCAAAAGACGACATGCTGCTAGACGCTGGAGCGGCTCCCTTACCATCCTGAATACGGTTCTGCTGTGGAGTTCCCGAGTAACCACCTGTAGAAGTGGGTATGCCTGACTGAATTTGCCGTGGTGTAATTGTCGGCTTACCTGAACCTCAGAAGTAGGAACCATGAAAGTTACCTGTGTTCTTGGGCTTCTTAGCCAAAGCCTTGGCCTGCCCATCACGTCTAACTCCTTCCACTTTGTTCACAAAGTCTGTCACCTCATTAAAACTTTTATCTGCCGAGGTCATGTGAACATACAATACCTGTAATTCGGGGTTCAATCTCTTGACGAATACACGAATCCTTTCCTCCTCTGTAGTCACCAACTGTGTAGCATATCTTGACAAGGCATGGAACTTAGCCTCATAAGCAACTACAGTCATACCACCCTACTCCAAGGCCATGAACTCATCCTTCTTACGATCCCTCGAAGTCTGGGGCACATACTTCTCCAGAAACAAAGCGTGGAACTGCGTCCAAGTGAGTGGGGGAAAGACTGGGATCTGCATTCCACATAGGCCCTCCACCACTGCTTAGCCTCACCTTGAAGCTGTAAGGTCACGAACTCAACTCCATGCTAATGTACAATACCTAAATTGTGAAGTGTCTCATAGTAATCCAGAATGAACTTATAGGCATCCTCACTCTCAGAACCATGGAACCCAGGCGGCTTCAGCTTCAGAAACTTAGTCAACATCTCATGCTCAGTACTAGTCATCACAGGACCCAATAGGGGACGGAAGAAGGCATCAGTGCCTAATGCTCCATCCACTTTGGGAACACTAGCAATAATGGGGTGGTTGACTGAAGGTTGAGCAACTTGAATTGTGGGAAGGACTCCAGAGCTGACCAACCCCCTCAGAAAAATCATGATTGTTGAGCTATCACTAGGTCTAAGGGAGGAAGACATGTAGTCTCAGCCTGTGTGTCCTCTTCTTGTCCAACTTCCTCATCATCTTTGATCTCCACATTTTCTTCCACCTCTTCTTGGGGTGCAGGAGGGGCCTCTTCCCTGGGAACATTCTAAATTGGGGATCCAACCTTCGCGGGTGCTACCCTTCCTTGGCCTCTTCCCCTTCCTCTTCTTATACCCCTGCCTCGACCACTGCCTCTTGCTGCGGGCTCCTCTTCTAGCTCATTGATGGGAGCTACGGGCTTGACGTCGTTGTTTCTCGTGTGAACCATCCACAAACAGAAGAGGGAAGGAGATTAGATACCAATTTGGATCACCATATACCAATTGGAATCAAGTCATAACAGGAAAGAAGAAGAAGACAGAGAGATTTCCTAAAGTCATGTAGCCTCTCGAAGAAAAGTAGAGACGTCTCTGTACCGTTCCGCAAGACTCTACTAGACTCGTTTTGGTACAATGAGATCAATGAACCTAGGGCTCTGATACCAACTTTGTCACGACCCAGACCGTCATGATTGACACCCACACTAACCCTCCGGTGGAAGAACCACTACCACAACCCGACTAAGCAACTTAAAGAACTAAGCCATTAAAAGATACCGAAGCAGGTTTAAATGATGAATTAAATATGGAGTTCCCATAAACTCCAAAGGTTTACCAAAAACAACTAAGCATAACCCTCGCGGAAATTCAACCCCTAGAACCTGAAAGTCATCGTACCAAAACTCTACTAATAAACAAGTCTAAGAAAAAGGGGGTGCAACCTCGAAAACTAAACATAAGTAAAATGTCTGAACATCCAATTTGAGTCAGAAAAGAATGGACTAAACTAATGATGGATCCAAGGTGGCCTGAAAGAACTGGATCACCCTCGAATCTAGTCTCGGTCAATGATCTCCTAGCTGAGGTCTATCAGTAAACACCTGAAGATGCCCTGTACTCAACAAAGAAAGAGGAAGTGCAGTATCAATACACGAAACCACAGTGTACTGGTAGGATCACGCGGCTACTCCAGTCAGTGAAATATAAGCAAGTAATTATAACATAGTAAACACACATATACAGAATGCATAATTCAATTATCATTTTAGGAGCAAAATACAATTTCCCAATATCAATGTCATGTAGATATGAATGTAATAATCACAAGTGGTCCTCTCATGGAACCCACACCCAAATTGTTAGTGTGTCGGAACGTGACACCCGATCCAATATATATATGTGTCAGAACGTCACACCCGGTCCAATATATGTGTCAAAATGTGACACCCGGTCAAATATATATGTCGGAATGTGACACCCGATCAAGTCAGCATAACCACAATCATAATCACACCCACAATGAACAGTGCACATTCACACAGTCAAGTAACAAGTTCATGACATGTAATTGTTCGTACTTAATCATTTCCTTAGATTCGATTCATGTTTCCCTATTCACATACATGCATGCATACAATGGAGCAATTAACAGGCATATATAACACAACAGGAAGTTTAACCATCACCTACCTCGAAACAAAGCCTGAATACTCCTAAGACACTTGAGCCTTCCCTTTCCGGAGTCTTTCAGCTTGTTCTTGGTCTAAAACAGTTAATCAATGCAAGGATCAATAAACAAGGCCTAATTTATTCAGATTATAATAAAATATCAAACCAAGGCCAAACCCATGATCCTAATGCTCAACTAGGGATTTTTCCACCATCAAATTCAGGCCAAAACCCTCCCCCAATGATAATTAACAAGGGTTCCAAGTTCTAATAATAGAATACGGATTAGAGGAGTAATTAACTTACCTTTGGTGCGAGCATTCATGAAAATTTGATGAGAAACTACCCTAGGTCGTTCCTTAGCTCTAAAGAATGAAGTTTTGCAGAAAATAACATTTTTGGTTTTTTCCCCGATTTAAGTCGCGACTGTCCCGCCACAGTGGCCCCATCCCGCCACGGCGGCCCCGCCCTGGCAGGGTTAATCCCACCCCAGCGGCTTGCATGGAGATAGAAACTCAGAATTTGAGTTCCAAGCTCCCATTTCGCAACACACCTTCAAACCTTGACATTCTAAAACTACCCTTTCACGCAAAGATCAGTTTCGGGAGTTCTACTCACCCGAATTCGATTCCGTAAAGACTTACATGCTCCTTAACGTCTTGGCTATCCACTTACGTGATCAAACTCATAATTAAATCTTCCATCCATTACCAGATTGCCCTAGACCTCACCTGACTCAGATTTTATCCAAGTCTGGCCTAGGCGGGAAATTTCCAAGTTACTACTCAGAAGTTTTCTGGCCTAAATTACTTCCCCATTGACTTTTCAATAATGACGGGAACAAGTCGTTACAGTCACAACCTTCATAAAAGTCGCAACTCTTCATTTTCCATTGACACCTTTTATAACTCAACATGTTGTTCAGAATTGTTTTCATATTTCTGGATTATTTGTTATTGTATAAATAATCTTTATTCTTAATGATATAAACCTAATCATATGAGTCATAGGTATTTTTATCATTACAAAAAAATTATCCTTCAAATGAATCAAAAAAAATTAAATGGGACATACGTGCAACACATGTGCCCAGAAATTAGTCAATTAAAGGGCACAAACATAGTTGTATCTTAAAGACATTCTTCACAATAATAATAATACTGAACTCTATTTATAAACACTAACTTGATTAAAGAAAACTTTTTTTCTGCTGGAAAATCAAGAATCGAAAGTTTTGAACTCTCAAATCTGTAAATATATAGTAATAAAGACTGATGAGTTCGAATAAATTTAATGCATAAACATAATTATATACATAACAATATAAAAATAGAAAATAAAATAAACAAGAATTTTGATGAGCCTCTTTTGTGTGAGAGAAAATAGTGAAAATAGAGGGAAAACAAAAAATTTATGTAATGTTTGTTCCATAAGAAACATAGTAGAAGATATCAATTACATTCATCAAGAAAAACAATACATTATCAAGTATATAATGAGGGAAGGGAACCAATAATCAGACTACATTGTAAACATACCTATTGACAAAGGAAACTACACATTTTTGGATTTCAACCATGTGGATGCCACAAGAAGAAGGATTATAAACAGTGACAAATTAAATTGCTCATATTTGAGAGTATCAATGACTAGAAGATAATGGGAATGGGAAGGCCATAACACACGTTTTAACATATAGATCATTTACAAAAAAATCATGAGGCTAAGAAAATGTGAAGAGCTATCAAGACTAGGCTACTTCAACAATAAAAAGAGAACGCAATTGCTAGTTGAAGAGAGGCAGTTTAAACGAGATGAAAAAACTTGCAGAAGTCAATAGGATGAACTCCATGTACACATGGCCTTGAATGTTGATGATCCATAGCTTGATGAGGTGGAACTTCTTGTTTATCCAAAGAGGGAACATTTTTCAGGTGTGGGGTGGAGTTAGACCGAAAGAGAGACGCCGATTAGAAAAGGGAAACCCTACCATTAAGGAGATGTTATTGGGAGTTTGTCGTGGGACATCCGGGTGGGCTACCCTTCTATTTGTTTTCTTATTTAATTGATATGGGCATTAGGCCCAGACGAGTGTTGTAATTCTTTTGAGATTCATTTTAATAAAATTCCCAAAGTTGTTTTTAAAAAGTATGCATTTTGTGACATATTAGAATATTCTAACGAACCAGGATGATGTAATGTGTGAATATTAAATCATCCAACTGTGTCACATAAATTCATATATACTCAAAATTTAGAAATTTGAATTCTGAAATTTTTATGTAACATCAATTTGATTGGAAAAAATATTATGAGTACATTCTTTTGTTATATGAGAATTGACGTGCACAGGTATTTTCTGAAAAAGCAAAAAGAATATTTTATTTTGTTTTGCTTTAATTAAATTAGTTTATAACTTTTTAAAAAATGTTCGACCTACTTTAACTACGCCCTTTAGTTTAATTCATATACTTTACTTATCGCTTTATTACTTTGAATGTATGTGTTCTTTGTGTATATTTTGCAATTACTTTGAGTAAGATAACTGACGATCGATGAAGAAAGATATTTAAATTAGGGACATCCCAATAGGCCTCTTACATTACGTTTTTATGAAAAAATGATGAGATGATTAAAGGCCATGTATCAATTTTACTTTACATTACATGCAAGTTTTCAGAAAAATTTAATCATTCTTATGAATCTAAAAAAAATATGGGATACACGTGCCCAGAAACTAGTCAATTAAAAGGCACAAATATGGATTTATCTTAAAGACATTCGTCACAATAACAACCACACTGAACTCTATTTACAAACACTAACCTAATGAAAGAAAGGCTTTTGTTTTTGCTGGAAAATCAAGAATCGAACGTTTTGAATTCTCAAAATTGTAAAAATAAAGTAATAGAGCCTGATGAGTTCGAATAAACTGAATGCATAACAAAATTATATATAGAATGATATACAGAAACACAACAAAAGAAACGTGAATTCAAATAAGCCTCTATAACATGAGAGAAAAATGTGAAAAAGGAGGGAAAACAAAAAAATTATGTAAAATGTGTGCCATATGAGACATACTGGAAGATATCATACACAATCTTCAAGAAAAACAATACATTATCCAGGATATAATGAGGGAAGGAAACCAATTAGCAGACTGTATAGCAAACATGGCTATTGATAAAGGAAACTACACATTTTCAAATTTCAACAACATGGATACTAAATAGAGAAGGATTAAAAACAATGATAAGTTAAATTTTTCATATTTGAGTATCACCAACTAGGAGATAACTGGAATGGAAAGGCCACAACACAAGTTTTCATATATACATCATTTACAAAACATCACGAGAATAACAAAATGTGAAGAGCTATCTAGCCTAGGATACTTATGCCAGCAAAAAATCACTCGGCAAAAGGAATGATCTAGGGTCATATGGGAGTGCTTAAACCTGGAAGGAGCCTTCACCACTAGCTTGAAGAGGTGGACTGAAGCTACCCATGCATTTCGATCAAGCACCATCTGCTGAAACATAAGTGGGGGATTCAGATGGGAGAAAAGGAATAGGAACACAAAAAAGGTGAGCATGGACCTAGACATGACATATCCTTCTAGAAGACAAGATCCAAAAAGCATTGCAAAAGAGGTGAAACCCAACATAGAAGAAAATGCAACTGCTAGATAAAGAGGGGTAATTTAAACGAGAAGAAAAAACATACGAAAGTTAGTAGGATGAACTACACTTACTCTTGTTAGCTAAGGAAAGGAAAACACATACACATGATCTTGAATGTTGATAATCTATAGATTGAGGTGGTGGAACTGATGAGTCTGAGATTTCGACTCATTTAGGGAGTTGTGTTGATAGTTTATTGTCCTCAAATGCCTAATTTATGCTCCAAACTAATGTTAAAATTTTGATTTGCAGCAAAGAAGGCAAAAGGAGCACGGCAAGGAAATTACCGGGCGAAAAGGAGCTGAAAAGATGGAAAAGGCTGAAGATAACAAAAGTTGAGAATCGCCAAAGCCACTCGGTGACTCACCGGTGGCACTTCAGCTCGCCTAAATTTCTAGACTGCCAGCCCTGGGAAAAATCCAATTTGGCGATGGATTTGGACATTCGATGGACCGCCGACTGGATCGGTGATACATTCTGGATCGCCTAAAGTCAGAGAACCTTGAGGACTAAAAGCCAAGGAAGACCGGCGATGAGATGGAGCGATTGGTGCGTCGCCGACCTGGTCATATTTGAGAGTATCACCAACTAGGAGATAATGGGAATGGGAAAGCCACAACACAAGTTATCATGTATATATCAGTTATAAAACATCATGACACTAACAAAATGTGGAGAACTATCTAGCCTAGGATATTTATGTCACCAAAAAAGGACTTGGCAAAAAGGAGAATCTGGGATCATATGTGAGCTCTTAAACCTGGAAGGATCCTTCACAACTAGTTTGAGGAGGTGGACTGGAGCTACAATGCACTCCAATCAAGCACAATCTGCTGAAACAAAAGTAGGGAAATCATATTGGAGGAAATGAAGAGGAAGAGAACAACGGTGAGCATGAACCTAGACATGAGGTATCCTTCCAGAAGACAAGATCCAAAAACAAATGCACAAGAGTCAAAATCCACCATACAAGAGAACGCAACTCCAAGACGAAGAGATGCCATTTAAATGAGAAGAGAAAACATACAAATGTCAATAGGATGAATTATACTTACTCTTCTTAGGTGTGGATAGGAAGACACAAACACATTATCTTGAATGTTGATGATCCATAGCTTGAGGTGGGTGAACTTCTTGTTGATCCAAAATGGGACAAATTTTCTTATGTGGGGTGGAGTTAGACTTAAAGAGCGAGAGGGATTAGGAAATGGAAAACCCTATCATTAAGGAGATGTTATTGGGTGTTTGTCGCGGGCAATCCGGATGTGCTACCTTTTTATTTGTTTTTGTTGTTAATTGATCTGAGCATTAGTCCCAAATGAGTATTCTAATGCTTTTAAGATTCAATTTAATAAAAGCCCAAAAGTTGCTTGAAATAAAGGATGCATTTCGTGACATATTAGAAACTTCCAAAGAACATGGATGATGTAAAGTGTACATATTATATAATCCAACCGTGTAACATAAATTCATAGTCAAAATTTAGAAATTAAAATTTAAAAATTTTGATATAACTTAAATTGGATTAGAAAAAATATCATGAGCACATTCTCTTATTACATAAGAATTGACGTGCATGGGTATTTTTTGAAAAAGAAAAAAATATATTTTCGAAATTGTTCGACCTACTTTACCTACACCCTTTTGTTTTAATCCATAACATTTAGTCATAGCTTTATTACTTTGAATGTCGGTATCCTTTGGGTAAATTTTTTTATTTCATTGATTGAAAAAGGTAACGATAGATGAAGAAAAATACTTTAATTAGGGACATCTCAACGGGACTCTAACATTAGGTTTTTAAGAAAAAAGAATTAGATGATTAGCTTCCATGTATCGATTTTACTTGCCTACGTATTTTTTAACATTACATGCATGTTTTGATAATAGTTTAATCAGTCTAATGAATCGAAGAAAATTAAAATGGACAGATGTGCAACGCACGTTCCCAGAGTCTAGTCAATAAAAATGCATAAACATAGATGTTTCTTAAAGACATTCTTCACAATGACAAAGGAAATGGAAAACCCTATCATTAAGGAGATGTTATTGGGTGTTTGTCGCGGGCAATCCTGATGTGCTACCTTTTTATTTGTTTTTGTTGTTAATTGATCTGAGCATTAGTTCCAAATGAGTATAGTAATGCTTTTAAGATTCAATTTAATAAAAGCCCAAAAGTTGCTTGAAATAAAGGATGCATTTCGTGACATATTAGAAACTTCCAAAGAACATGGATGATGTAAAGTGTACATATTATATAATCCAACCGTGTAACATAAATTCATAGTCAAAATTTAGAAATTTAAATTTAAAAATTTCGATATAACTTAAATTGGATTAGAAAAAATATCATGAGCACATTCTCTTATTACATAAGAATTGACGTGCATGGGTATTTTTTGAAAAAGAAAAAAATATATTTTCGAAACTGTTCGACCTACTTTACCTACACCCTTTTGTTTTAAGCCATAACATTTAGTCATAGCTTTATTACTTTGAATGTCGGTATCCTTTGGATATATTTTTTAATTTCATTGATTGAAAAAGGTAACGATAGATGAAGAAAAATACTTTAATTAGGGACATCTCAACGGGACTCTAACATTAGGTTTTTAAGAAAAAAGAATTAGATGATTAGCTTCCATGTATCGATTTTACTTGCCTACGTATTTTTTAACATTACATGCATGTTTTGATAATAGTTTAATCAGTCTAATGAATCTAAGAAAATTAAATTGGACAGATGTGCAACGCACGTGCCCAGAGTCTAGTCAATAAAAATGCATAAACATAGATGTTTCTTAAAGACATTCTTCACAATAACAACCAGTCTAAACTCTATTTTTGAAAACTAACCTAAATAAAGAAAACTATTTTTTTTGGAAATCTAGAATCAAAAGTTTTGAATTCTCAAAACTGTTAAAATAGAGTAATAGAGAATGATGAGTTTGAATAAATTGAATGCATAGAAAGAATTATTGTAAGGACCTGATCCCGTCGTTAGAAAAAAGCCAATGGTGAAAGAATTGGGGCCAGAAAACTTTTGAGTAGTGAATGAAATATCTAATAATGTTTTTGATTACATGACTGGATAGTTAAGACGTTAAGGAACACGTACGACTTTACGGAATCGAATTCGGGCGAGTAGAACTCCCGAAACTGATCTTGGTGTGAATGAGTAGTTTTTGAATGTCATAGGCTGAATGTGTGTTGTGAAATGGGAGTTTGGAACTCAAATTTTGACTCTCTATTTCCGTTCAAGCCGCCATGGCAGAAATTATCCCGCCAAGGTGGGGCTGCTGTAGCGGGATTGGGGTCGCCACAGCAGGACAGTCGTGACTTAAGTCGGAAATAAATCCCAAAAATGTTATTATTCTGCAAACATGTGCATTCAATCCGTAGAACTAGGAGTTAGGAGTTAGGACCCCAGGCAAGGGGTTAGGAGACGACCTCAGGCAATTTCTTGGCAGTTTTCCATGACTTTTGGTGCTAAAGGTAAGGATTTTACTCCTCTAATCCATTTTTCGATCCGTAGAACTTAGACTCTTGGGTAATTATTATTGGGGGAAGGTTTTGACCTGAAGTTAATGGTGGAAAAAGCCCTAAGTTGGGTATTGGGATCATGGGGTTGGTCTTGGGTTATTGGGTTTGTTATAATCCGGATAATTAGACCTTAATTTATTGATCCTTGCGTATATTAATTATTTGTAGACCTAGAATAAGCGGAAAGAATCCAGAAAGGGAAGATTCAAGTGCCTTAGGGGGATTCAAGCTTGGTTTCGAGGTAGGTGATGGTTTGATTTCTTGTTTGTGTGATGTATGTTAGTATTTGCTTCATTGTAATGCATGTATGTATGTGAATGTTGCACTATTGATCACACCTAATGTAAATGAGTCTGATTGAATGATTGTAAGCCATGAATCAACACTTGATTGTATGATTCTGAGAATGTACATTGTGATTGTGATTATGACATGTTGAATGGATCGGGTGTCACGTTCCGACACACTAACTGGGATCGGATTTCACGTACCGACATACATGATGGATCGGGTGTCACATTCTGACATACTAACTGGGATCGGATATCACGTACCGACATACATATTGGATCGGGTGTCAAGATCCGACACACTAACTGGGATCGAATGTCACGTACCGACATACATATTGGATCGGGTGTCACGTTCCGACATACTAACTTGGATCGGGTGTCACAATCTGACATACTAACTTGGATCAGGTGTCACGATCTGGAAAACTAACAGTTTGGGTATGGGTTCCATGAGATGACCATTGAATTGGGTTCCAAGAGAGGACCATTGACTTGTCATATATGTGTGTTGTTGAGAATGTGAAATTGTACATTGCTCCTGAAATGATAACTAATATTGTACATGTTCGGTATATGCGTGTTTACTATGTTGCGACTTCTTATATATATGTTTCACTTACTGGAATAGCCGCGTGATCCTACCAGTACACTGTGGTTGTGTACTGATACTGAACTTGCTCTTTCCTTGTTGAGTACAGGGCATCTTCAGGAGGCTACTAACAGACCTCAGTTAGGTGACTATTGAGCGTGACCGGATTAAAGGGTTAGCCAGTTCTTTCAGGCTGCCATTGATCTCTCTTGATTAAGTCCACTCTTTTCGGACTCAGACTATTTGTTTATTCTGTTTTGTTTAGTTTTCGGAGGCTGCTCCCCCTTTTCTTAGACTTGTTAGTTAATCAGAGTTTTGGTACAATGACTTTCAGATTCTAGGGGTGTTTTTTCGCAATGTTTTAGTAATTATTTTGTTAGACTTCCAGAGTTTATGGGAACTCCATTTTATTTCTGCATTTAAACCTGCTTTCGTATCTTTAAATGTTTAGTTTTGAGGTTAGTTTGTTATTAGTAATGGTTCTCCCACCGGAGGGTTAGTATTGGTGCCAATCACGACGGTCTGGGTCGTGACAAAGTTGGTATCAGAGCCCTAGATTCGTTGATCTCATTGTACCAAAATGAGTCTAGTAGAGTTTTTTGGAACGGTACAGTCACGCCCCGAGTTACCCCCAGGACGCGGACACGAGACCTAAGATCACGAGTGACCCCAAGCTAACCCTGCTGGCATAACATAAGCATACTAAATAAACTGAATTAGGAAAGTACTGTGCGGAAGCTAAAACATGAAATGATGGGGAATACCCATAAACTATTGTATATAGTAAATCTGAGAGTTTAACAAATTCTGAAAAGTCAAACTCAAATACTAAAGTTGAATCTAACTATGTCTGATATAAGCCTCTAACTGACTAGAAGTGCTGGGACATGCACAAGCTAAATCTAGAAAAACTGAAACTAAAGACTAAAATTGAAAGGAAACATGTCTTTCGTCCTCGGAGAATGAGGACTCACCACTGATAATGCTGAGCTGAAGATCGAGAACCGATCTATGCGTGATCTGGAAGCTGAGAACCTGAACCTACATCACGAGAAGATGTAGCGCAGAGTATGCGTCAGTACTTGAAAAGTACTGAGCATCCAGGATAGAGTAAAGCTGAACAATATAAACATAACTGAACAAAGCACAAAACTGAGCAATGATATAAGATAAGCATGATACTATACTGGAAACACTGAACATGAACTAACTGAATGCAATGACCAAGTTTATAACATGCTGAGACTGAAATCTAACTATAACTGATAACATGGTCAATGCAATAGAATCTGACTGTGAGAGAGCTACTAATAACGAACATAAAACCACATGAGCTAAATGTGGAGTCTGATGTATATGCCTCATCGAGAGGACCCAATATACCCTACCAGAGGTATAGAGGCATGACTGGCGTGATCACTAAATATATGCCCACAGAGGGGACTTACACCCTACGAGGCACGTCGTTCTAGAACTATTCGGGTATAATGAACCCTAGTCCAACTTGGTATTAAGTCTACTCCCAACTGATTATGTAAATAACACATTATGACTGAATTTCTGTAATACTGGATAGCTCAAAATATTGACATGCAAAATCTGAGAATGCAACATTAATGTACTCATAATGAAACATTCGTAACTGGGCATGTATATCTGAATATAACTGACCTAGCATGTGTAATTCATGAACTAAACAAATCTACACAACTAAAGTTCTCAATTTCATGCAAGAACTGAAGCAACAACATAATAATCTGATTTGGATCATTCTAGCAGCTAAAACCCAATAATTTCTAATATTCAAGAAATCTTATGTCTAGATAATATTAAGGGAATCAAGATTCTGACTGAATTCTAGGGACCTAATGGGAAAAAGGAACCCAATAGTGAAATCCCACATACCTGGTGACAAATTCCATGGAGAAATCTTTAGATTTCGGGCTGGAACTGATGAAAACCTTGTTGCGTTTTGGAACTAGGGTTGGTCGACTTCTTCTCCTCTATTTCTCTAGTTTGATAGATTTCTTGGTGAATGATTTGACTAGGTTAAGTTCTAATTAAGTTACTAGGCTTAAACTGACCGAAACTACGTAGTTTAGTGGTTAAACGACGTAGTTTAGGGGCCCAACACATAGGGAAAAGATCAAACGACCCATGACTTAACTACTGTCGGGACCAACCGATGGACCGTGGTTGGACCGATGGTCAGTGCTGGTCGTCCGTCGAATGGCGTCTGGGCCTCGGACCAAAAGGCCACCTTCCACGGACCTGGACCATGGCCCGTGGTCTGAACTACGGTCAGTAGGTCCTGGCGTAGGTCTGGACTTCGAATAATTTTTCTGGGCTTTTCTGGGAGGGGATCCAGGTGGTGAACCACGGACCACCAGGATGGACCGTGGGTCACCCTACGGTTCATGGGTGGTGCCCGTCGGTGGCACCTGTAGCTTCTCAAATTTGAAATATGGTCTGTCTAGGATACGGGGTGTTACATTATCTTCCCCTTGGAAACATTCATCCTCGAATGAAGACTAAACTAGCTGAAATGGTGGGAAAGAGCTGCAAACCCTACCACTAATTTCTAGAGACTGATTTTTGAATGAATTAAGTTCCAAAAACATGCAAATACGCTGAAAATGCAAGTACAAACTGAATGAACATGATACTAAGGCTTAATCTGCGCATAAATTACTGAAAAACTGAAGAGGAACTAGTACCTCAAGCTGGAATGGAATCGGAAGGAAAGAGATGATGATACTTGGCCTTCATGGCTGCTTCTGCTTCCGAAGTAGCTCCCTCTACTGACTGACTCCTCCACAAAACCTTAACTGAAGTGACTTCTTTGTTTCTCAACCTCCTAACCTAACGATCAAGAATTTCAACTGGTACATCCTCAGAAGAGAGACTATCTTTCACATCCACACTCTCTAAAGGTACTATGGATGCTGGATCACCCACAAACTTTTTCAATAGCGAAACGTGAAATACCGGATGCACTGCTGCTTGTTCTGCTGGCAACTCTATCTTGTAAGCCACTTTACCAACCCTTTTTAAGATTTTGTAAGAGCCTACATATCTGGGACTGAGCTTCCCTTTTTGCCAAATCTCATCACCCCTTCATAGGTGAAACTTTCAGGAAAACCCAATCATCAACTTGGAACTCTAATTCCCTTCTCCTTACATCTACATAGGACTTCTGCCGACCCTAGGGTGTCTTAAGTCTATCTCTAATAAGTTGCACTTTCTCCATAGCATCATGAACTGAATCAGGCCCAATCAAGGCTGATTCACCTACTTCAAACCAACCAACTGGAGATCTGCACCTACGCCCATATAAATCCTCATAGGGGGCCATCTGAATGCTGGAATGATAACTATTATTGTAGGCGAACTCTATAAGAGGAAGGTGATCGTCCCAACTACCCTTGCAGTCGATCACACAAGATATCAAGATGTCCTCTAAGGTCTGAATGGTATGCTTTGCCTGACCATCCTTCTGCGGATGAAACGTTGTGCTAAGATTAACCTGTGTACCAAGACCTTTCTGAAATGACTTCCAAAAATGATAGGTAAACTGAGGACCTCTATCTTAGATGATGGACAAAGGAACCCCATGCAACTTAACTATCTCATTAATGTAAAGCCTGGCGTAGTCCTCCGCCGAGTCTGTAGTCTTGACAACCAAAAAGCGCGCAGACTTAGTGACTTTGTCAACTATCACCCAAATGGAGTCATGCTGTCTACGAGTACAAGGTAAACCTGTAATGAAGTCCATGTTGATCACTTCCCACTTCCAAGTAGGAATGCTGATCTCTTGAGTCATACCCCCAGGTTTCTGATGTTCTACCTTCACTTGCTGACAATTGGGGCACTTAGCCACAAAATATGCTATATCCCTCTTCATGCCATTCCACCAAAAGACTTCCCGTAGATCACGGTACATCTTAGTGGCACCTAGATGAATAGTATTCTTGGAATTATGGGCTTCTGCAAGAATCTACTGTCTCAACTCACCCACCTTAGGAACACATAATCGACCCTGATAGCGAAGCACACCATCCCCCCCTTGGGAGAATACCTCAACTCTCTGATGATGAACTTCACCATTTAGTTGAAGCAATATCGGATCGTTGTCTTGCTTTTCATTAACCTCCGCCACCAATGAAGATTCTGACCCATTCTGAACTGTTACACAATAATCTGATATGCTCATAAGGCAAACTCCCAAGCCAGCAAGCCTGTGAACATCCTTTGCTAGTTCTTTTCTTTCTTCCTCAACATGTGCTACACTACACATAGATAGTCTGCTAAGGGCATCTGCTACTACATTGGCCTTACCAGGATGGAAAAGCACATTCATGTCATAGTCCTTGAGGAATTTAAGCCATCTCCTCTGGTGAAGATTCAACTCTTTCTGGGTGAACACATACTGAAGGCTTTTATGGTCTGTGAACACATCTACGTGAACACCATATAAGTAGTGTCTCCAAATCTTAAGTGCAACCATCACTGCTGCAAACTTGAGGTCATGAGTTGGATAATTCTTTTCATGCACCTTAAGCTGTCTAGAAGCATAAGCTATAACCTTACCTCACAGCATCAACACACAACCTAGGCCGACTATGGATGCATCACAGTAGATAACATAACCATCTGAACCCTCTGGTAGAGTCAAAACTGGAGCTGTATTCAACCTAGTTTTCAGTTCTGCAAAACTCTTCTCACAATCATTTGACCACTAAAATTTGACCTTTTTCTGAGTCAACTTAGTCAATGGAGAGGCTATGGATGAAAATCGTTCCATGAACCATCTGTAATAAACAGCAAAACCCAAGAAACTTCTGATATCTATAGGAAAGGTAGGTCTGGGCCATTGTTTCACTGCTTCTATTTTCTAAGAATTCAATCGGATCCCTTTGCTGGATACTATATCCCCAAGGAAAGAAACAGATTGCAACCAAAATTCGCACTTGCTAAACTTAGCGAATAACTGGCGATCTTTGAGAGTTTGTAGGACAACCCTCAAATGATTAGCATGTTCTTCCTCATTCCTAGAGTAAATGAGGATATCATCAATAAAGACGATAACGAACAAGTCTAAATACTGCTTGAACACTCTGTTCATCAAGTCCATGAAAGATGCAGGAGCATTGGTTAGTCCAAATGACATAACTACAAACTCATAATGACCATACCAAGTTCTGAAGGCTATTTTTAGAATGCCACTATCTCTGACTCCGAGCTAATGATAACCGGATCTGAAGTCTATCTTCAAAAAATGACTGGCACCCTGAAGTTGACACAAGTCATCAATCCTGGGATGGGATACTTATTCTTAATTGTAGCTTTATTCAACTGTCGATAGTCAATTCACATCCTGAGAGAACCATCTTTCTTTTTCACAAACAACACTGGTGCACCCCATGGCAAAATACTAGGTCTGATGAAGCCCTTATCTAGAAGGTCTTTCAACTGCTCTTTCAATTCCTTAAGCTCAACTGAGCCATTCTGTAAGGAGGAATAGAAATAGGCTAGGTATCTGGAAGGAGATCAATTCCAAAGGAGATCAATTTCCAAAGTCGTCTGGAAACACTTCTGGGAACTCATTAACTACTGGAACTAACTCAATAGTTGGGGTTTCAGAGATTGAATCCTTAACCCGAACTAGATGATAGATATACCCCTTGGAAATCATCTTTCTGGCCTTAAGGGAAGAAATGAATCGACTAAATAGGCGCTAAGCTACTACACTTCCATTCTAAGATTGGTTCATCTTGAAATTGGAAACGAACAATCCTAGTTCTACAATCGACTGAGGCATAACATGAATGCAACCAATCAATTCCTAGAATGATATCAAAGTCTACCATTTCTAACTATACAAGATCTGCTGAGTTGACTTTCTGAGAGACTGTGACAGGGAAATTTTTGTATACCCGTCTAGCTATAACTGGGTCACCGACTGGAGTTGAGAGTGAGAAGGGTTCTGAGAGAGTTTCTGGACTAACATTGAAGTTGACTGCTATATAAGGAGTTACAAAGGAAAGAGTAGCCCCTGGATCTAACAAAGCAAAAAAAGTCAAAGACTCATAACGTACCAGTGACCACATCAGGAGAATCTTCCAGATCCTGGCGAGCCTGAAGAGCATACAACCTGTTTTGGTGCTGACCGCCACCTGTACGAGATGAGTTACCCTGCTGAATCGGGTGACCTGCTGGTGCTGTTGAAGTTGTGGACTGAGATCTACCATTATTACCTCCTTGACCCTGTTTAGAAGAAGGACAATCTCTCCACCTGTGACCAGTCTGACGACACCCAAAACATCCTTCCTTTCTTGCAAAACACTCGCCCGGATGGTTCTTACCATACTTAAGATAAGTTGGGTAGGTTCTGGTACCTGAAACACTCCCCTAAGACATAGAGCCTGATGCCCAACCTTTCTGATCCTGTCGGAACCTGGAGGATGGAACACTAGCTGATGAAGGTGCTGGGGATGAAGATTTCTGCTGGAACTGAGAGCGATTTCCACCACCCGATTTCTGTTGAGAATACTCAAAGCTTCCTGTTCTAGCTTTCTTGTTCTCCTTAGCCTGTTCTCTAAGCGTATCTCCCTCAACCTGCTGAGCATGAGTCATGAGCCTAGAGATGTTCATATTTTCCAGCAACATAGCATTTCTGCACTTTATTTTCACTCAGTCTGACACTCCATACAAAAACTTTTTCCTCTGAGCCCTGGAGTCAGCAACCATGTGAGGAGCATACCTAGAGAGTTGGGTGAAGTTGAGTCCATACTCTTGGACTGTCATGTTACCTTTCCTCAAGTTCATGAACACCTGAGCTCTTGCTTCCCTCAACTCTCTTGGGAAGAACCTGTCCAGAAAAGTCTCACTAAAGCATTCCCAAGTGATAGCAGCTGCATCTGTACCCCTGTTCTCTTTCCATTGAGTATACCAGATATGAGCTACATCTTTAAGCTGATAGGATGCCAACTCAAACCTATCATTCCTAGTTACCTGCATCACTTCAAAGATCTTCTTGACCTCATCGATGAAATTTTGGGAATCCTCACCAATCTACGATCCTAACAACTCAAGCAGATTCATCCTAACAAAATCATGAACTCTAGCTGCAGCTGACCCAACATTAGCATTTGCATGAGCTGGAACCTGCTGGTTGTTCTGATTAGTAACACTCTGAGCCAAATGTTGGATAGTGTTCTAAAACTCTGTATTCGAAACTTCCTGATCTGGGACTGGAGGAGCTGCGTTAGCATTCCTTGTGTTAACTCTACGAGGAAGCATGATCTGAAATGCCTAACGATGAGTTAGAGAGAGATCATACCAACGCACGATAAGAATATCAAGAAAGTGAGGCTTTCCAAAAACACTTCATAGCTTCCCCCTCATTAGATGTGGTGCACTTCACACCCATGAAAATGACTCTACTTAGTGCGGCTTTACAGACATCCTAGGACACTTAAACCTAATGCTCTGATACCAAGTTTGTCATGCCCCAAGCTACCCCCAGGATGCGGACACGGGACCTAGGATCACGAGTGACCCTAAGCTAACCCTGCTGGCATAACATAAGCATACTAAATAAACTGAATTAGAAAAGGATTGTGCGGAAGATAAAATATGAAATGATAGGAAATACCCATAAACTATCTGAATACAGAAAATTTTAGAGTTTAACAACATCCGAAAAGTCAAACTGAAACACTAAAGTTCAATTTAACTATGTTTGAAATAAGCCTCTAACTGACTAGAAGTGCTGGTACATGCCCTAGCTAAATCTAGCAAAACTGAAACTCAAGACTAAAATCGAAAGGAAACATGTCTGTCGTCCTCGGAGAATGAGGACTCACCACTGATACTGCTAAGCTGAAGATCGGGAACCGATCTATGCGTGATCTGGAAGCTGAGAACCTAGACCTACATCACGAGAAGATGTAGTGCAGAGTATGCGTCAGTACTTGAAAGGTACTGAGAATGCAGGATAGAGTAAAGCTGAACAATATAAACATAACTAAACAAAGCATATAACTGAGCAATGATATAATATAAGCATGATACTATACTGGAAATACTGAACATGAACTAATTGAATGCAATGACCAAGATTATAACATGCTGAGACTGAAATCTAACTGTAACTGATAACATGGTCAATGCCATAGAATCTGATTTTGAGGGAGCTACTAATAATCGACACAAAACCATCTGAGCTAAATGTGGAGTCCGATGTACACTCCCCATCGAGAGGACCCAATATACCCTGCCAGAGGTATAGAGGCATGACTGGCGTGATCACTAAAATGATGCCCACAGAGGGGACTTACATCCTACGGGGCACGTAGTTCTGGAACTATTCGGGTACGCTGAACCCTAGTCCAACTCGGTATTAAGGCTACTCCCAACTGATTATGTAAATAACACATTATGACTGAATTTCTATAATACTGGATAGCTCAAAATACTAACATGTAAAATCTGAGAATGCAACATTAATGTACTCATAATGAAACATTCGTAACTGGGGCATGTATATCTGAATATAAATGACCTAGCATGTGTAATTCATGAACTAAACGAATCTACACAACTAGGGTTCTGAATTTCATGCAAGAACTGAAGCAACAACATAATAATCTGATTTGGATCATTCTAGCAGCTAAAACCCAACAATTTCTAACATTCAAGAAACCCTAGGTCTAGATAATATCAAAGAAATAAAGATTCTGACAAAATTTTAGGGACCTAATGGGCGAAAGGAATCCACTGGTGAAATCCCATATACCTGGTGACGAATTCCATGGAGAAATCTTTAGATTTCAGGCTGGAACTGATGAAAACCTTGCTGCGTTTTGGAACTAGGGTTGGTCGACTTCTTCTCCTCTATTTCTCTAGTTTGATTGATTTCTTGGTGAATGATTTGACTAGGGTAAGTTCTAATTAAGTTACTAGGCTTAAACTGAACGAAACTACGTAGTTTAGTGGTTAAACGACTTAGTTTAGGGGTACAACACATTGGGAAAAGACCAAATGACCCCTGACTTAACTGCTGTCGGACCAGACCGACGGACCGTGGCTGGACCGATGGTCTGTACTGGTCGTCCGTCGAATGGCGTCTGGGACTTGGAACTGAAGGCCACGATCCACGGACCTGGACCACGGCCCGTGGTCTTACCTACGGTCCGTATGTCCTGGCCGTGGGTCATGCCTTAGCTGAATTTTCTGGAGTTCTGAGACTAGAAATCTGGGGTTCGATCTATGGCCCTGGGCCACAGACCGTGGTCTGGACTACGGTCAGTAGGTCCTGGCGTAGATCTGGACTTCCAATAATTTTTCTGGGATTTTCTGGAAGGGGCTCCAGGTGGTGAACCCCAGACCACCAGGACGGACCGTGGGTCACCCTACGGTTCGTGGGTGGTGCCCGTCGGTGGCACCTGAAGCTTCTCAAATCTGGAATCTGGTCTGTCTAGGATACGGGGTGTTACATTATCTCCCCCTTGGAAACATTCGTCCTTGAATGAATACTAAACTAGCTGAAATTGAGGGAAAGAGCTGCAAAGCCTACCACTAATTTCTAGAGACTGATTTCTGAATGAATTAAGTTCCAAAAACATGCAAATACGTAGAAAATGCAAGTACAAACTGAATGAACACGATACTACGGCTTAATTTGTGCATAAATGACTGAAAAACTGAAGAGGAACTAGTACCTCAAGCTGGAATGGAACCAGAAGGAATACTTGGCCTTCATGGCTGCTTCTGCGTCCCAAGTAGTTCCATCTACTGACTGACTCTTCCACAAAACCTTAACTGAAGAGACTTCTTTGTTTCTCAACCTCCTAACCTGAAGATCAAGAATCTCAACTGGTACATCCTCAGAAGAGAGACTATCTTTCACATCCACACTCTCTAAAGGTATTATGGATGCTGGATCACCCACACACTTTTTCAATAGTGAAACGTGAAAAACCGGATGCACTGCTGCTTGTTCTGCTGGAAACTCTATCTCGTAAGCCACTTTACCAATCCTTTTCAAGATCTTGTAAGGGCCTACATATCTGGGACTAAGCTTCCCTTTTTGCCAAATCTCATCACCCTTTCATAGGTGAAACTTTCAGGAAAACTCAATCATCAACTTGGAACTCTAATTCCCTTCTCCTTACATCTGCATAGGACTTCTGCCGACCCTAGGCTGTCTTAAGTCTATCTCTAATAAGTTGCACTTTCTCCATAGCATCATGAACTAAATCTAGCCCAATCAAGGCTGCTTCACCTACTTCAAACCAACCAACTGGAGATCTGCACCTATGCCCATATAAAGCCTCATAAGGGGCCATCTGAATGCTGGAATGATAACTATTATTGTAGGCGAACTCGATAAGAGGAAGGTGATCATCCCAACTACCCTTGTAGTCGATCACACAAGCTATCAACATGTCCTCTAAGGTCTAAATGGTACGCTCTGCCTGACCATCTGTCTACGGATGAAACGTTGTGCTAAGACTAACCTGCGTACCAAGAACTTTCTGAAATGACTTCCAAAAATGAGAGGTAAAATGAGGACCTCTATCTGAGATGATGGATAAAGGAACCCCATGCAACCTGACTATCTCATTAATGTAAAGCCTGGTGTAGTCCTCCGCTGAGTCTGTAGTCTTGACAGCCAAAAAGCGCAGACTTAGTGACTTTGTGAACTATCACCCAAATGGAGTCATGCTATCTACGAGTACGAGGTAAACCTGTAATGAAGTCCATGTTGATCACTTCCCACTTCCAAGTAGGAATGATGATCTCTTGAGTCATACCCCCAGATTTCTGATGTTCTACCTTCACTTGCTGACAATTGGGGCACTTAGCCACAAAATATGCTATATCCCTCTTCATGCCATTCCACCAAAAGACTTCCCGTAGATCACGGTATATCTTAGTGGCACCTAGATGAATAGTATTCCTGGAATTATGGGCTTCTGCAAGAATCTACTGTCTCAACTCACCCACCTTAGGAACACATAATCAACCCTGATAGCGAAGCACACCATCTCCCCTTTGGGATAATACCTCAACTCTATGATGATGAACTTCACCCTTTAGTTGAAGCAATATCGGATCGTTGTCTTGCTTTTCCTTAACCTCTGCTACCAATGAAGATTCTGACCCATTCTGAACTGTCAGACAATCATCTGATATGCTCATAAGGCGAACTCCCAAGCCAGCAAGCCTGTGAACATCCTTTGCTAGTTCTTTTCTTTGTTCCTCAATATGTGCTACACTACCCATAGATGGTCTGCTAAGGGAATCTGCTACTACATTGGCCTTACAAGGATGGTAAAGCACATTCATGTCATAATCCTTAAGGAATTCAAGCCATCTCCTCTGGCGAAGATTCAACTCTTTCTGGGTGAACACATACTAAAGGCTTTTATGGTCTGTGAACACATCTACGTGAACATCATATAAGTAGTGTCTCCAAATCTTAAGTGCAACCACCACTGCTGCAAACTTGAGGTCATGAGTTGGATAATTCTTCTCATGCACCTTAAGCTGTCTAGAAGCATAAGCTATAACCTTACCTCACTGCATCAACACACAACCTAGGCCGACTCTGGATGCATCACAGTAGATAACATAACCGTCCGAACCCTCTGGTAGAGTCAAAACTGGAGCTGTATTCAACCTAGTTTTCAGTTCTGCAAAACTCTTCTCACAATCATTTGACCACTATAATTTGACCTTTTTCTTAGTCAACTTAGTCAATGGAGAGGCTATGGATGAAAATTCTTCCATGAACCATCTGTAATAACCTGCTAAACCCAAGAAACTACTGATATCTGTAGGAGAGGTGGGTCTGGGCCATTGTTTCACTACTTCTATTTTCTGAGAATCCACTCAGATCCCTTTGCTGGATACTATATGGCCAAGGAAAGCAATGGATTGCAACCAAAATTCGCACTTGCTAAACTTAGCGAATAACTTGCGATCTTTGAGAGTTTGCAGGACAACCCTCAAATGATTAGCATGTTCTTCCTCATTCCTAGAGTAAATTAGGATATCATCAATAAAGACGATAACGAACAAGTCTAAATACTGCTTGAACACTCTGTTCATCAAGTCCAAGAAAGCTGCAGGAGCATTGGTTAGTCCAAATGACATAACAACAAATTCATAATGACCATACCAAGTTCTGAAGGCTATTTTTGGAATGCCACTATCTCAGACTCTGAGTTGATGATAACCGAATCTGAGGTCTATCTTCAAAAAATTACTAGCACCCTGAAGTTAGTCAAACAAGTCATCAATCCTGGGGATGGGATACTTATTCTTGATTGTGACTTTATTCAACTGTCGATAGTCAATGCACATCCTGAGAGAACCATCTTTCTTTATCACAAACAACACTGGTGCACCCTATGGCGAAATACTAGGTCTGATGAAGCCCTTATCTAGAAGGTCTTTCAACTGCTCTTTCAATACCTTAAGCTCAACTGAGCTATTCTATAAGGAGGAATAGAAATAGGCTGGGTATCTGGAAGGAGATCAATTCCAAAGTCGATTTCCCTTTCGGGAGAAACTCAGGGAAGATCTTCTGGAAACACTTCTGGGAACTTATATACTAGAACTGACTCAACAGTTGGGGTTTCAGAGCTTGAATCCTTAACCCAAACTAGATGATAGATATACCCCTTGGAAATCATCTTACTGGCCTAAAGGTAAGAAATGAATCGACTCATAGGCGCTAAGCTACTACACTTCCATTCTAAGATTGGTTCGTCTGGAAATTGGAAACGAACAATCCTAGTTCTACAATCGACTAAGGCATAACAGGAATGTAACCAATCAATTCCTAGAATGATATCAAAGTCTACAATTTCTAACTCTACAAGATCTGCTGAGGTGACTTTCTGAGAGACTGTGACAGGAAAATTTATGTATACCCGTCTAACTATAACTGGGTCACCGACTGGAGTAGAGACTGAGAAAGGTTCTGAGAGAGTTTCTGGACTAACAGTGAAGTTGACTGCTATATAAGGAGTTACAAAGGAAAGAGTAGCCCCTGGATCTAACATCTAAGTCAAAGACTCGTAACGTACCAGTGACCACATCAGGAGAATCTTCCAGATCATGGCGAGCCTGAAGAGAATACAACCTGTTTTGGTGCTGACCACCACTTGTACGAGATGAGTTACCCTGCTGAATCGGGCGTCCTGCTGGTGCTGCTGAAGTTGTGGACTGAGCTCTACCATTATTACCTCCTTGATCGTGTTTAGAAGAAGGACAATCTTTCCACCTGTGACCAGTCTGACCATACCCAAAACATCCTTTCTTTCCTACAAAACACTTACCCGGATGGTTCTTACCACACTTAGGACAAGTTGGGTAGGTTCTGGTACCTGAAACACTCCCCTGATACTTCAAGCCTGATGCCCTACCTTTCTGATCCTATCGGAACCTGGAGGATGGAACACTAGCTGATGAAGCTGCTGGGGCTGAAGATTTCTGCTGGAACTGAGAGCAATTTCCACCACCCGATTTCTGTTGAGAATACTCATAGTTGCCTGTTCTAGCCTTCTTGTTCTCCTTAGCCTATTCTCTAAGCTTATCTCCCTCAACCTGCTGAGCATGAGTCATGAGCCTAGAGATGTTCATATTTTCCAGCTACATAGCATTTCTGCGCTTTGTTTTCACTCAGTCTAACACTCCATACATAAACTTTTTCATCTGAGCCCTGGAGTCAGCAACCATGTGAGGAGCATACCTGGAGAGTTGGGTGATGTTGAGTCCATACTCTTGGACTATCATGTTACCTTGCCTCAAGTTCATGAACACCTGAGCTCTTGCTTCCCTCAACTCTCTTAGGAAGAACCTGCCAGAAAAGTCTCACTAAAGCATTCCCAAGTGATAGCAGCTGCATCTGTACCCCTGAATGTACTGATAATGAAACATTCATAACTGGGGCATATATATATGAATATAAATGACCTAGCATGTGTAATTCATGAACTAAACAAATTTACACAACTAGGGTTCTTAATTTCATGCAAGAACTAAAGCAACAACATAATAATATGATTTGGATCATCTAGCAGCTAAAACCCAATAATTTCAAACATTCAAGAAACCCTAGGTCTAGATAATATCAAGGAAATCAAGATTCTGACAAAATTCTAGGGACCTAATAGGCGAAAGGAACCCACTAGTGAAATCCCACATACCTGGTGACGAATTCCACGGAGAAATCTTTCGATTTTGGGCTGGAATTGATGAAAACCTTGCTGCGTTTCAGAACTAGGGTTGGTCGACTTCTTCTCCTCTATTTCTCTAGTTTGATCAATTTGTTGGTGAATGATTTGACTAGGGTAAGTTCTAATTAAGTTACTAGGCTTAAACTGACCGAAACTACATAGTTTAGGGGTTAAACGACGTAGTTTAGGGGTCCAACGCATAGGGAAAAGATCAAACGACCCCTGACTTAACTGTTATCGGGACCAACCGATGGACCATGGCTGGACTGACGATCCATGCTGGTCGTCCATGGATTGGCATCTGGGGCTCGGACCTGAAGGCCACGATCCACGGCCCGTGGTCTGACCTACGGTCCGTAGGTCCTGGCCGTGGGTCATGCCTTAGCTGAATTTTTTGGAGTTCTAGGACTAGAAATCTGGGGTCCGACCTACGGCCTTGAGCCACGGACCATGGTCTGGCCTACGGTCCGTAGCTCCTGGCGTAGGTCTGGACTTCGAATAATTTTCTGGGCTTTTCTAGTAGGCGCTCCAGGTGGTGAACCACGGACCACCAGGACGGTCCGTGGGTGGTGCCCGTCGGTGGCACCTGTAGCTTCTCAAATCTGGAATCTGGTCTGTCTAGGATACGGGGTGTTACAGGTATGGAGACGTCTGTACTTTTCTTCGAGAGGATATAGGAATTTAGGAAATCTCTTTGTTTCTACTTTTTTCGTGCTATTACTTGAATCCAATTGGTATCTGGGTGATACAAATTGGTATCTTTCCTCCTTCACTCTATGGTCCAAACTAGAGTAACAAAAGTGGAAACACCATCACTAGCAAGTTAGAATGTGCATAGACTATCACCAATTGAATAGGGTCACCATTCAGAACAAGTATCACTACCTAGGATAGATGATCTTTTTGACTAGTTGCAGGGTGCATCCGTTTTCTCTAAGATTGATCTAAGGTCGGGCTATCATGAGTTAAAGATTAGGCCTGAGGATATACCAAAAACGATATTTAGAACCCGCTATGGGCACTACGATTTTCTAGTTATGTCGTTTGGATTGACAAATGCACCTGTAGCTTTCATGAGTTTGATGAATGGTGTGTTCCAACCATTTCAAGATTCGTTTGTGATTGTTTTTATTGATTACATAATGGTTTATTCAAAAAGTGAGGAATAGCATGCCGATCATCTTCGTATTGTTTTGAGTGTCCTTGGGAGATAAAAATTGTATGCTAAATTTTCCAAGTGTGAGTTTTGGTTGACTTTGGTTGCCTTTTTGGGGCATGTAGTTTCAAGGGAAGGGGTAATGGTAGATCCCCAAAAGATTGAAGCAGACAAGGATTGGGTCCGACCTAGTTTTGTGACTGAAATTAGGAGCTTTGTGGGGCTCGCTAGCTACTATCGTCGCTTGTGAAGGGATTAAGGTGAGATTTGTAGATTCAAGTTTATAGGTGACAACATTCAAGACGTTTTGATAAGGGACGGCTAGATCATGAACACCATTACTTTGGAAAATGCATTTAGTATTGTTGTCATAACATGTATGGGTCGCTTAGTAAATGATGAAATTATGTTTTGACAATTGAGGTTAGAATCTCTACCGCGATCTCCAAGATTGAATGTATATCAAGGAGGATCATGATACGACTGCTCCAATAGCAGCTATGTTTACTTGGTTAAGTTATTAAGTGTGTAAAATTGGGGAGAACCTGGGCATATGAGGAGGAAATCATCGAGGCCATGGAGGCCGAGGAAATGGTAATGCAGGTAGAGGAGCGGTGCAGCCAGGCAAGGAGGTTGCCCATCAAGATGACAGGGCATAGTTTTATGCCTTTCCGGGCAAGACCGAGGCTGAGGTGTCTGATGCAGTGGTCACAGGTACTATTCTCGTATGTGACCGGATGGTTACTGTTTTGATTGATCCGGGTTCTACTTATGCATACGTGTCAGTTCAGTTTGTCTTGAGATTTGATGCGGTTTGTGATGTGCTTGATGCTCCCATCCATGTTTCTACCCCAGTTGAAGAGTCAATCATAGTCACATATGTATATCGTGTTTGTCCTGTTGCGTTTATGGATTTTCAGACTTGGGTTGATTTGGTTATGCTGGATATGACTGACTTGATATAATGTTAGGCATGACTTGGTTGTCCCCCTATTATGTTGTGCTTAATGGTAATGCAAAGTCGGTAACTCTAGAGATCCGCGGTAGGGAAAGGTTAGAGTGGGAAGGGGTGTACAAGCCTAAGTCAGCTAAGGTCATATCTTTCGTGTGGGCTATGAAGCTAGTGGGGCAAGGATGTTTGGCGTAATTGGCTCATATTTGGGATATTGATGTTGAGTCTCCCTCTATTGAGTCTATTCCTGTAGTGTCTGAATTCAAGGAAGTGTTTCCTACCGAATTGCCTGGTATCCCTCCGGATAGAGATATAAATTTCTATATTGACTTGGAAACTGGCACTCGCCGATCTCCATTCCTCTTTATCGCATGGCTCTGGAAGAATTGAGAGAGCTTAAAGCTCAAATCCAGGAGCTTCTTGATAAAGGTTTCATCCGTCCTAGTGCTTCCCCGTGGGGTGCTCCTGTCTTGTTTGTTAAGAAGAAGGATGGTAGTATGAGGACTGGTAATTTTATCTTAAGCCATAAGGGAGTGGATTGATACCGGAATGACAAGCTTATGGATAATGAAAGTCTCATTTAGTATACTTGGGTGAAGACAATTGAATATTTTAGTATGAAAGTGCGTATAAAATTGGGTTAGTCCTTTGAATTTGATGGGTATACTTGAGTTTTAGGTGTCATGTCGATGAAAAGGTTGACTTCGTAGCGATAGCCAGGGATAACTGAGCATAATGGTAATAAGAGTTCGTGATGGATTGTGAGGGGATGCAACTATATAATATGATTGTTGGTTGAGCGAATTTTGTATAGTAATTACGACTTACGAGTATCTAAGGTTGTGGTTTTCTAATATTTGGTGAGTAACGTGGTGATATGGAAAGTTTTAAGAGATGGTGGGACACCACTCGAATAGAATATAAAAGAGCTAGAGTAATGACAAAAAAATAGTGGGATGTAGTACATCCTTTAGAGAGAGGCGAGAGCAAGAATAGTTTATTTGATTTCTAAGGCTAAAGATGTATCTTCAGAGGGGTAGATAATTGGGTTCAGAGAAGCGTGATTTCATTCGTTTTGTTGTGGCTATGGTAATAGTGTCACGGGTCCGTCAGATTGGTTAAAAACGATTGAAAAATACTTGAGAAAGGAGTGTACAGACACTAGCTCGAGTGTGATGATAAGTGGTTTGTTTTGTTTTTAAGTTTAGTAATGAGTGCGATTGAATTGTTAGCGAAAGATATTGTAAGATCGATGGATATGCGATCAATGATAAGGGAAGATCCATGAATTCATAAAAATCTTCAAGGTATAAGCTAACGTTGATAGATTAGGGGATTGTGTTATATGGTTGAATTTACAATTCAATTTTTTCATTGTAAGTCTAAATTCGTGGTGATATGTTTTGTCAAGGTATGAATTTGCAAGGTGAGAAATGATCAATTGTATCAGGTATTGAGCATTTGAAAGGACTTACACCTGGGTTGAGTCGTAAGGTTTATTACTGTGGATTGTTTAAGTACCTAAGAAAGGTTTTCATTTAAAAGTGTTGGTTTAGAGTAAGGTAAATGATTGGAGTGTTTATGATGGTTGTGAGTATGATTCACTAGCTATGATCACGTGTGTTTTCACTTTTGTGGGTGGATCCCTAGTGGTGGATCAGGTGTATCGATCCTGCAATGTTCTCTTGGTTGAGTAGGATGTTTGGGCAGATTTGGTTATCTCAGATGACATATTTCGTGTTGTCTTGGAGTTGTTGAAGTATTCTAGAGGTTCTACATGTACCACCTTGCTTATGAGAATTTATAGAAGAGCTACCATGCATATTTATGGTTGTCCGACAATCTTAATATTCATCTAGTCTTCGAGGTGATGTATCGATTATATGTGGGTAAATGTGGGGATCATTGGGTCCAATTCTACTGTTCTTAAGGGTAATTTACAATCACAATTGATAAATCTAGCATTTCGATAGTGTTTTTAGAGGGTTTGTATGTTTGGACATATCCCTCGATGAGTATTTGATGTCTAAAGATCAATTTTTTATAACTTAAGCTCATGAAAATTTATGTGGTGAGAAGGAGATGTTGATAAGAACTATGGTTGTTTGAGTATTATGAGTGTGTGTTGGTTGGTTCAGGTCCACCTCTAATTGTAGCGAGTATTGATTTAGAATTCTATCATGCTTATGTGAGAAAGGATTAGTCATGATGTTTGTGTCAAGGTCCTTGATAACATGTGGCAAAAGTGTGTACGATCAACTTTGGTGGTTATTGAGAATAGCTTTTGATGTTAGTTAAGTTTACGTACAACAATATTTATCACTCGAGTATTGAGATGACTTCATGGATGCACTGTATAGGAGGGGATTCAGGTCTCCCAGTGGTTGATTTGATGCAATTGAGGCGGGACCTTTTGATGAGAATCATTAGGGAATGTGAAACTTATTTGGGAGATGTTCTAGTAGCTCAGAACAGGCATAAAGAGTATGTAGACGGAAGGTCAGATATTTGGAGATTATGAGGAGGAGCCTATAGCCATTCTAGATAGGGAAGTTTGCAAGTTAAGGTCAAAGGATATTGCATCTGTCAAAATTCAATGGAAGCATCGTCCGGTTGAGGAAGCTACTTGGGAAATCAAGAAGGACATGCGAGACAAGTATCCCCAATTATTCGACGAATCAGATACTACTCTCCTCTTACTTTAGCCAGTCTTCCCTAGTTGATCACTCGGGGACGAGTGACAGGTAAATTGGTATCTATTGTAACGACATGATCCCGTCGTTAGGGAAAATCCAATGGGGAAAGAATTGGGGCCAGAAAACTTTTGAATAGTAACTTGGGAATTCCTAGCCTAGTCCAGATTTGGATGAAATTTGAGTCATGTGAGGTCTAGGAAAATATGGTAGTGAATGAGAGATATAATTATGTTTTTAATTACATGAGTGGATATTTAAGACATTAAGGAACCCATACGACTTTACAAAATCAAATTTGGGCGAGTAGAACTCCTAAAACTGATCTTAGCGTGAACGAATAGTTTTTCTATGTCATAGGTTGAAGGTGTGTTGTGAAATGGGAGTTTGGAACTCAAATTTTGACTCTCTGTATCTGTGCAAGCCGCCAGGGCGGAAATTATCCCGCCAGAGTGGGGCCGCTGTAGCGGGATGTTGGGCCGCCACAACGGGACAATCGCGACTTAAGTCGGAAATAAACCCCAAAAACGTCATTATTCTGCAAACTTCATTCGTAAGAGTTAGGAGACGACCCCAGGCGATTTCTTGGAAGTTTTCCATGACTTTTGGTGCTAAAGGTAAGAATTTTACTCCCCTAATCTATTTTTCGATCTTTAGAACTTAGATTCTTGGGTAATTATTATTGGGGGAAGGTTTTGACCTGAAGTTAATGGTGGAAAAAGCCCTAAGTTGGGTATTGGGATCATGGGGTTGGTCTTGGGTTATTGTGTTTATTATAATCCAGATAATTAGACCTTAATTTAATGATCCTTGCGTATAATAATTGTTTGTAGACCTAGAACAAGCGGAAAGAATCCGGAAAGGGAAGATTCAAGTGCCTTAGGCGGATTCAAGCTTGGTTTCGAGGTAGGTGATGATTTGATTTCATGTTTGTGTGATATATGTTAGTATTTGCTTCATTATAATGCATGTATGTATTCGAATGTTGCACTATTGATCACACCTAATGTAAATGAGTATGAATGAATGATTCTAAGCCGTGAATCAACACTTGTTTGTATGATTATGAGAATGTACATTGTGATTGTGATTGTGGCATTTTGAATGGATCAGGTGTCACATTCCGACACACTAACTAGGATCGGATGTCACGTTCCGACATACTAACTGGAATCGGATGTCACGTACCGACATACATATTGGATCGGGTGTCAGTTTCTGACAAACTAACTAGGATCGGATGTCAGTACCGACATACATATTGAATCGGGTGTCACGTTCCTTCACACTAACATGGATCGGGTGTCACGATCCGGCACACTAACAACTTGGGTATGGGTTCCATGAGAGGACCATTGAATTGGGTTCCACGAGAAGACCATTGATTTGTCATATCTGCGTGTTGTTGAGAATGTGAAATTGTACATTGCTCCTAAACTGATAACTGATATTGTATATGTTCTGTATATGCGTGTTTACTATGTTGTGACTGCTTATATATATGTTTCACTTACTAGAATAGCTGTGTGATCCTACCAGTACACTGTGGTTGTGTACTGATACTGCCATGTATCTCTCTTGTTTAAGTCCACTCTTTTCGGACTCAGACTATTTGTTTAGGGTATTTTGTTTAGTTTTCGGGGTTGCGCCCCCTTTTCTTAGACTTGTTAGTTAATCAGAGTTTTGGTACAACGACTTTCAGATTCTAGGGGTGTTTTTCCGTAATGTTTTAGTGATTGTTTTGTTAGACTTCCGGAGTTTATGGGAACTCCACTTTATTTCTGCATTTAAATCTGCTTCCGTATCTTTAAATGTTTAGTTTTGGGGTTAGTTGGTTAGTAGTAATGGTTCTCCCACCGGAGGGTTAGTGTGGGTCCCAATCACGACGGTCTGGGTCGTGACAATTATATATAGAATGATATAGAAAAACAGAACAAAATAAAGGTGAATTGAGATGAGACTCTTTTGCATGAGAGAAAAATATAAAAAGGGAATGAAAACAAAAATCTTATGTAAAGTGTGTGCTATAAGAGACATAGTCGATGAGATCAAACACAAAAATTTTAAAACTAATACATTATCAAACATAAATGACGGAAGGCATCCAATTAGCAGACTACGTCGCAAACATGACTATTGACAAAGGAAATTACACAGTTTCCAATTTCAACAACATAGAGAAGGATTATAAACAATGATAAATTAATGTTTTCATATTTGAGAGTATCACCAACTAGGAGATAATGGGAATGGGAAATCCACAACACAAGTTATCATATATATATCAATTATAAAACATCATGACACTAACAAAATGTGGAGAACTATCTATCCAAGGCTACTTATGTCACCAAAAAAGGACTTGGCAAAAAGAGAATTTGGGATCATATGTGAGCTCTTAAACATGGAAGGATCCTTCACCACTAGTTTGAGGGGGTGGACTGGAGCTACAATGCACTCCAATCAAGCACAATCTGCTGAAATAAAAGTAGGGGAATCAGATTGGAGGAAAGGAAGAGGAAGATAACAAAGGTGAGCATGAACCTAGACATGAGGTATCCTTCCAGAAGACAAGATCCAAAAACAAATGCACAAGAGTCAAACCCCACCATACAAGAGAACACAACTGCAAGACGAAAAGATGTCATTTAAATGAGAAGACAAAACATACAAATATAAATAGTATGAACTATACTTACTTTTGTTAGGTGTGGATAGGAAGACACTAACACATTATCTTGAATGTTGATGATCCATATCTTGAGGTGGGTGAACTTCTTGTTGATCCAAAATGGGACAATTTTTCTGGTGTGGGGTGGAGTTAGACTGAAAGAGCGAGGGGGATTAGGAAATGAGAAACACTACCATTAAGGAGATGTTATTGGGTGTTTGTTGCGGGCAATCCGGATGTGCTACCATTTTTTTTTTTTTGTTAATTGATCTGAGCATTAGGCCCAAATGAGTATTGTAATGCTTTTGAGATTCATTTTAATAAAAGCCCAAAAGTTGCTTGAAATGAAGGGTGATTTTCGTGACATATTAGAAACTTCCAAAGAACATGGATGATGTAAAGTGTACATATTATATAATCCAACCGTGTAACATAAATTCATAGTCAAAATTTAGAAATTTAAATTTAAAAATTTTGATATAACTTAAATTGGATTGGAAAAAAATATCATGAGCACATTCTCTTATTACATAAGAATTGACGTGCATGGGTATTTTTGGAAAATGAAAAAAATATATTTTTATTGTTTTTCTTTAATTTAATAAGTCTATAACTTTTTCGAAACTGTTCGACCCACTTTACCTACACCCTTTTGTTTTAAGCCATAACATTTAGTCCTAGCTTTATTACTTTGAATGTCGGTGTCCTTTGTGTAAATTTTTTAATTACATTTATTGAAAAACTTAATTGTCGATGAAGAAAAATACTTTAATTAGGAACATCTCAACGGGACTCATACATTAGGTTTTTAAGAAAAAAGAATTAGATGATTAGAGTCCATGTATCGAATTTACTTGCCTACATATTTGTTAACATTACATGCATGTTTTCATAATAGTTTAATCATTCTAATGAATCTAAGAAAATTAAATTGGACAGATGTGCAACGCTCGTACCCAGAGACTAGTCAATAAAAATGCACAAACATAAATGTATCTTAAAGACATTCTTCACAATAACAACCAGTCTAAACTCTATTTTCGAAAACTAACCTAAATAAAGAACACTATTTTTTGCCGAAAATCTAGAATGAAAAGTTTTGAATTCTCAAAACTGTTAAAAGAGAGTAATAGAGAATGATGTGTTCGAATAAATTGAATGCATAGAAAGAATTATATATAGAATGATATAGAGAAATAGGTCCAAATAAATGTGAATTGAGACGAAACTCTTTTGCATGAGAGTAAAATATAAAAAAGGGAATGAATATAAAAAACTTATGTAAAGTGTGTGCCATATGAGACATAGTAGATGAGATCAAACACAATCTTTAAAAAAATAATACATTATCAAACATTAATGAGGAAAGGAACCCAATTAGCTGACTACGTAGCAAACATGGCTATTGACAAATGAAACTACACAGTTTCAAATTTCAACAACATAGAGAAGGATTATAACAATGATAAATTAATATTTTCATATTTGAGAGTATCACCAACTAGGAGATAATGGGAATAGGAAAACCACAACACATGTTTTCATATATATATATATCATTTATAAAACATCATGACACTAACAAAATATGAAGAACTATCTAGTCGAGGCTACTTATGTCACCAAATAAGGACTTGGCAAAAGGGAGAATCTGGGGTGATATGTGAGCTCTTAAACCTGGAAGGATCCTTCACCAATAGTTTGAGGAGGTGGACTGGAGCTACAATGCACTGCAATCAAGCACAATCAGCTAAAACAAAATTAGGGGAATCAGATTGGAGGAAAGGAAGAGGAAGAGAACAAAGGTGAACATGAATCTAGTCATGAGGTATTCTTCCAGAAGACAAGATCTAAAAATAAATGTACAAGAGTCAAAACCCACCATACAAGAGAACACAACTGCAAAACGAAGAGATGTTATTTATATGAGAAGAAAAAAACATACAAATGTCAACAGGATGACCTATACTTACTCTTGTTAGTTGAGGATAGGAAGACACGAACACATTATCTTGAATGTTTATGATCCATAGCTTGAGGTGGATACTTCTTGTTGATCCAAAATGGGATAATTTTTCAGGCGTGGGGTGGAGTTAGACTGAAAGAGCGAGGGGAATTAGGAAATGGAAAACCCTAACATTAAGGAGATGTTATTGGGAGTTTGTCGCGGGCAATCCGGATGGGTTACCTTTTTTTTTGTTGTTTTTTGTTAATTGATCTAGGCATTAGGCCCAAACGAGTATTGTAATGCGCTTGAGATTCATTTTAATAAAAACCCAAAAGTTGCTTGAAATGAAGTGTGCATTTTGTGACATATTAGAAACTTCCAACAAACATGGATGATGTAAATTGTACATATTATATAATCCAACCGTGTAACATAAATTCATAGTCAAAATTTAGAAATTTAAATTTCAAAATTTTGATAAAACTTAAATTGGATTGGAAAAAATATGATGAGCACATTCTCTTATTACATAAGAATTAACGTGCATGGGTATTTTTGGAAAAAGAATTTTTTTTTTTTATTGTTTTTCTTTAATTTAATAAGTCTATAACTTTTTCAAAACTGTTCGACCTACTATACCTACACCCTTTTGTTTTAAGCCATAAAATTTAGTCATATCTTTATTACTTTGAATGTCAGTGTCTTTTGTGTAAATTTTTTAATTACATTGATTGAAAAAGTTGATGGTCGATGAAAAACAATACTTTTATTAGGGACATCTCAACGGGACTCTTACATTAGGTTTTTGAGAAAAAATAATTAGATGATTAGAGGCCATGTATCGATTTTACTTGCCAACGTATTTGTTAACATTACATGCATGTTTTCATAATAGTTTAATCATTCTAATGAATCTAAGAAAATTAAATTGGAGAGATATGCAACGCTCGTGCCCAGAGATTAGTCAATAAAAATGCACAAACATAGATGTATCTTAGAGACATTCTTCACGATAACAACCAGACTGAACTCTATTTTCGAAAATTAACCTAACTAAAGAAAACTATTTTTTACCGGAAATCTAGAATCAAAAGTTTTGAATTCTCAAAACTGTTAAAACAGATTAATAGAGAATGATGAGTTCGAATAAATTGAATGCATAGAAACAATTATATCTAGAATGATATAGAGAAACAAAAAGAAATAAAGGTGAATTGAGATGAGACACTTTTGCATGAGAGAAAAATGTAAAAAGGGAAGGAAAACAAAAAACTAATGTAAAGTGTGTGCTACAAGAGACATAGTAGATGAGATCAAACACAATCTTCAAAAAAATCATACATTATCAAACATAAATGAGGGAAGGAACCCAATTAGCAGACTACTTAGCAAACGTGGTTATTGACAAAGGAAACTACACAGTTTCAAATTTCAACGACATAGAGAAGGATTATAAACAATGATAAATTAATGTTTTTCAGATTTGAGAGTATCACCAACTAGGAGATAATGGAAACGGGAAAGCCAAAACACAAGTTTTCATATATATATATATATATATATATATATATCATTTATAAAACATCATGACACTAACAAAATGTGAAGAACTATCTAGCCTAGGCTACTTATGTCACCAAAAAAGGACTTGGCAAAAGGGAGGATCTGGGTTCATATGTTAGCTCTTAAACTTGGAAGGAGCCTTCACTACTAGTTTGAGGAGGTGGACCGGAGCTACAATGCACTCCAATCAAGAACAATCTGATGAAACAAAAGCATGGGAATCAGATTGGAGGAAAGGAAGAGGAAGAGAACAAATGTGAGCAAGAACCCAGACATGAGGTATCCTTCTAGAAGACAAGATCCAAAAAGAAATGCACAAGAGTCAAAAGCCACCATAGAAGAAAACACAACTGCAAGACGAAGAGATGACATTTAAATGAAAAGAAAAAACATACAAATGTTAATAGGATGAACAATACTTACTCTTGTTAGGTGAGGATAGGAAGACACAAACACATTAGCTTGAATGTTGATGATCCATAGCTTAAAGAGGTGGAAATTCTTGTTGATCCATAGTGGGAACACTTTTTCAGGTGTAGGGTGGAGTTAGACTGAAAGAGAGAGGTTGATTATGAAATGGGAAACCCTAGCATTAAAGAGATGTTATTGGGAGTTTGTTGGGGGCAATCCGGATGGGCTACCCTTTTATTTGTTTTGTTTGTTAATTGATCCGGCTAATAAGCTAGATTAGTGGTGGAAAATGGGCGGCTTGGGTCAAATTTGGGCGGGTTGAAAATTGGTCAACATAAAATGGGTAATAATTCAATCCGTCCATATTTGATATGGGTAAAAATTGATTGGGTAATAAATGGGTTGGGTAAAATACTAGTTTAGCCATATTTACCCATATTTTCATGAATAAATAGTACTTTACTTAAGAATTTAATATGGAAAAAATATTTTAGTCTTTTTTTAGATGAAAAATGTTGAAAATGCTACATTTAGTTTTATTGCATCATAAAAAAAAATCCTTTAACTTTTCAATATAAAATAAATTTATGTAATAACAAGAAGAATTTTTTTTTAAATTTCAAAGTAAATGAATATTTGCATTTTAGGACTAAAACATGCTTAATGCACTTTAAGCAATGTCAATACTAATACATGATTTGCTTATTTTACACTATTATTTATTATCCAATATAGAATTAAATAAATAAAAAAATATAATTATAATTATAATTAACAAAATAAATGTACGTTAAAATAATATATATTTTTGGAGGGTCAAACACTTCACCTTTTCAATTATAGAGAAGAATAATTAGTTCTATAGAATAACATAAAAAGGAAGAGAAGTTACACTATTTTTAGTGATATCATGAATTTTGAGTGAATAAAAGTTAGAAGCTCAACCCAAGCTCAACCCATTTGGCTAATCCATATTTTACCCATATTTACCCATATTTTTATGGGTTGAATATGGGTATCAACCTATATTTTACGCATGTAAAAAATCACTCACCCAACCCATTAAAATATGGGGGGTTGGGCGGGTTATCAAAATATGGGCTCATTTTGCCGGTACTAAGATAGATGAATATTGTAATTCTTTTGAGATTCATTTTAATAAAAGCCCAAAAGTAGTTTTAATTTTTTTTTTGTATTTTGTGACATATTAGAATCATCCAATGGAACAGGATGATGTAAAGTGTGAATATTAAATAATCCAAATGTGTCACATAAATTCACGCTCAAAACATAGAAGTTTCTATGTAACATAAATTAGATTAGAAAAATATTATGAGTACATTCTCTTAATATATAAGATTTGACGTGAAAAGATATTTTCAGAAAAAGCAAAAAAAATAGTGTTTTTGTTTTAATTTAATTATCGTTTAACTTTTTCGAAATTGTTCCACCAACTTTAGCTACAGCCTTTAGTTTTAATTCATACACTTTAGTTATAGCTTTATTACTTTGAATGTCAATGTTCTTTGTATAAATTTTGTAATTTATTTGAGTAAAAACATTGAGGGTCTATGAAGAAAAATAATTTAATTAGGGACATCCCAATGGGCCTCTTACATTAGGTTTTCAAGAAAAAAGAATGAGATGATTAGAGGCCATGCATCGATTTTACTTGCTAACATTTCTATTAATCATTACATGCATGTTTTCGTAAAAATTTAATAGTTCTAATGAATCTAAAAAAAATTAAATGGGACACACGTGCAATGAAAGTGTCCAGAGACTAGTCAATTAAAATGCACAAACATAGATGTATCAGAAAGACATTCTTCACAATAACAACTTGACTAAACTCTATTTACAAACACTAACCTAAATAAAGATTTTTTTCGCCGGAAAATCAAGAATCGAAATCTTTGAATTCTCAAAACTATTAAAAAAAAAGAGAAATAGAGACTGAAGAGTTTGAATAAATTCAATGCATAGAAAGAATTATATATAGAATGATATAGATAAACATAACAAAAGAAATATCATTTTAGATGAGCCTCTTTTGCATGAGAGAAAAATGTGAAAAGGGAGGAAAAACAAAAAACCTATGTTAAGTTTGTGCCATAAGAGACATAGTAGATGAGATCAATCACAATCTTAAAGAAAAACAATACATTATCCAGCATATGAGGAGGGAAGGGAACCCATAAGTAGACTACGTAGAAAGCATGGCTATTGACAAAAGAAACTACACAGTTTTGAATTTCAACAGCATGGATACTACAGGGAGAAGGATTAAAAATACTGATAAATTAAATTGTTCATATTTGAGAGTATCAACAACTAGGAGATAATGGGAATGAGTAGCCCACAAGACAAGTTCTCATATATACATCATTAACAAAACATCATGAGGCTAACAAAATGTGAAGAGCTATCTAGCCTAGGCTACTTATGCGAGCAAAAAAGGACTCGACAAAAAAAGGATCTGAGGTCATATGGGAGCGCTTAAACCTGCAAGGATTCTTCACCGCTAGTTTAAGGAGGTTGAGTGGAGCTACCCTGCACTTTGATCAAGCACCATCCGTAGAAACAGAAGTAGCGGAATAAAATGGAGAAAAGGAAGAGGAAGAAAACAAAGATGAACATGAACCTAGACATGAGGTATCCTTCTAGAAGACACGATCCAAAAATTAATGCAAAATATGCGGAACCCACCATAAAAAATAACGCAGTTGCAAAATGAAAAGAGACAATTTAAACGAGTAGCAAAAACATACGGAAGTCAATTGGATGAACTATACTTACTGTTGTTAGCTGAGGAGTGGAAGACACGAACACATGATGTTGAATGTTGATGGTCCATAGCTTGAGGAGGTGGAACATCTTGTTGATTCAAAGTGGGAAATTTTTTGATGTGTGGGGTAGAGTTAGAGTGAAAGAGAGAGGCGGAGAAGGAAATGGGAAACCCTAGCATTAAGGAGATGTTATTCGGAGTTTGTCGCGGTCCATCCGGATGGGCTATCCTTTTATTGTTGTGTTTGTTAATTGATCTGGGCATTAGGCCCAAATGAGTATGGTAATGCTTTTGAGATCCATTTTAATAAAAGCCCAAAAGTTATTTTAAAAAAAGTGTGCATTTTGTGACATATTAGAATCTTCCAACGAACCAGGATGATGTAAAGTGTGAATATTAAATCATCCAAAAGTGTCACATAAATTCACACTCAAAATTTTGAAAATTGAATTTTGAAATTTTGATGTAACAGAAATTTGATCGGAAATAATACTATGTGTATATTCTCTTATTATATAAAAATTGAGGTGCATGTGTATTTTTTGAAAAAGCAAAAAAAATGTTATTTTTTCTATTTTGCTTTAATTTAATAAGTTTATAACTTTTTCAATCCGAAATTGTTCGACCTACTTTAGCTACACCCTTTTGTTTTAATTCATAACTTTAGTTATAGCTTTATTACTTTGAATGTCGGTGTTCTTTGTTAAAGTTTTGCAATTACTTCGAGTAAAAAAATTGACGGTCGATGAAGAAAAATTCTTTAATTATGGACATCCTAATGGGCCTCTTACATTAAGTTTTCAAGAAAAAAAAAAGAGCTGATTAGAGACTATTGATCCGAACGGTTTCAGATTGATTTACAACCTAGAGAAAGTGATTAACAACAATATTATTTTGAACAAAAGGCTCTGCTCATCATAGCTACAAGGGGTGCTCGAATATTCTTAGAACCCGTTATAAAGGAGATTGAGTTAATATAGCGTGTGGTAGGACATGTATCGATTTTCCTTGCGAACGTCTTCATAGTCAAGTTCGTTGCACATCTTCTAGCAACTGGGGAATTTTTTTATTGTAATCTATCCCTTTCTTCTGATTGTATCTTTGAACTACTAATCTGGCTTTATTCCTTGTGATATGCCCTTGGTCATCAAGATTATTGGTAAACACCCATCTAGTTCCTATGACAGTTCTTTTTGGAGTCGGGGGACCAGGTTCCACACTTTACTTCACTCAAACTGATTTAGTTCTTCTTGCATAACAATGATCCAGTCAACATCTAGCAATGCCTATTTGATATTCTTGGGCTCTACGTGTTGAAGATGGGCGGAGAAGGCACACATATTCCTCAGCTTGGATCTGGTGTGTATCTTTGAATCAAGATGTGTGAGGATGTTCTAGACCTGATGTGTGTTTTTATGTTTCCAGGTTCTTAGTTTGACATTCTTACCAGCATCTAAGGATGACAAACGTGATTCCATAGCAATGTTGTCCGTAGCAGTCCTAGTGGTCTCGTTGTTTTCTTCTAGCTCATCCACTTGTTTCATAGCACATTCATTTGGGGGATGTAGTTCATCATCATCAGATTCATTTGTAGCATTCCTCGATAGTTTTGTCATGCCTATCTCTTCATGATAAACTTTTTTCATCCTCGACTTTGAACTCGCATGGGTCTACATAACTCCATGTGCAAAGATTCCAGAAGTTTAGTTGTACTCACCATTGCCTTTGGTTTTAATGATGACCTCACATGTTTTCTTCAAGCGAATGCTCCACAAATTTGATCTATGTTTAACCTTCGTGTAGGTAAACTGATGACTAGATCTTGGATATAAGCTTTTTTATAAATGAAAATCTCGTATTTCCTTACCTCAACTATGAGACCTCTCCTATCTAAATTCAAGGGTGAGCCCACTTCTTTCGGGCTCCTGCAAATTCCTCTTTTCCTTCTTAGTCCATTATTCTGACTCATACATTTCAGAGTTGTGTTTTCCTTCTTTATTTTTTGGGTTGCATCCCCTATCCTATATTGTTATAGATTTTGGTTCTATGACTTATAGGTTCTAGGTAGTTTATTCTGCATTTGTTTTTTTTAATTGTCGAGTTTATCGGAATAATTATCGAGTTTATCGAAACTCAACCTTTTAGTTGTTTTGAACTGTCATATCATGAATGGGTTTTTAAATGGTTTTATGGGTTAAGTTTAGGTAGTAGTTGATTCTCCCACTAGAGGGTCAGTGTGGGTGTCATTCATGACGGGTCAGGGTTGTGATGGAAGAGTAATGGATAACTCATTCGATTTTAAAATTTTATCACATTATGTATGTTACATATGTATGATTTTACAATTTAATCAATGATGAATTAATGTCACATTATGTACGAAATGATAATAGATGGTTAGTATTATTAAGAAGTGTACTTAAATGACAAAATAGAAATAAAGTGTTGAGTGCAGGTTGAAAATTTAAAAGAATCTATAGGGATTGCTTATGATGATCTAGTGTCTTCACCGCGAGAAGGTATTAAAATTCCTAGGCAAATTATAATACGCCTAAAAAATCACGTGAGAATCGCATATAATCCAACATTACCAATCCAAGAAGGCTCATGATTTGAGGCTATTGTGAGGCGACAAAAATCTAGGCACTAGAGAAGGACAAGAGCAATGAAAAACTCATTAGATTTTAAATTTTAATTACATGTCCAATTGTGTTACTAAAGCGGACAACATGATTATAGACATATATTATTTTTTAGAAGTATACTAAAATGAAAAAATAGGAATAAATCTTGAATTGAAGGTTTAAAATTTAAAAGAATCTACCGGGATTTCTCATGACGGCCCATGGCTTCATCGTGAGAAGGTATTAAAAGGCATAGGCAAATTATAATACACCTAAAAAAATTATGCTAGAATTGCATATAATCCAACATTACCAATCCAACTCAAGATTTTAGCCGATTGTGAGAAGACAAAAGTCTAGGCACGAGAGAAGGACAAGAGCAATGTAATTTTAAATTTTAATTACATAGAAAATTTCATAACTAAAGTGTCATAAATGAGGAATTAATGTCACATGATGTATATAACGACATGATAATAGACTGTTAATATAATTTAGATGAGTACTAAAATGATAAAATAGGAATAAAGTTGTCACGACCCGAGCCTACACCCTGGACGTGGCCAGCACTCGAGAACCATTGCTGGTCCCCAAGTGAACGCTCATCCTGGCTGACTACAAGCAGAAGACTGACTCAAGCATACAAAGCTAAAAACTGAATAAAATAATATATTCAACTCGCCAGAAATAGGCAACTCAAGTCTTTAAAATATTTAACCAAATAAATAAAATAGACTTTTCAAACTCTATTGTCTATCTATGAAGCCTCTAAATGACAAAGATGAAAGTAAATGAAATCCTCCGGCAGCAAGGACGCTCACCATAGCTTATTGGAACTGCAAGTGATATCAACGTAACGCCTGTTGATGATCCTAAGTACATGTATCTACATCATGAAATGATGCAAGCCAAATGGATCAGTACGTCGAATGTACGAGCATGTAAGAAGAATTATAAAGCATAAACATAACCTTGAATTTGATAAAAAGAAAACATACTTACCTCCTTTCAACTCACTCAACTCAACTCAAAACAAGAATAAGATACTCAACTCAAAGATTAGATACTCAACTCAAAGGTTAGATACTCAACTCAAGGATATGATACTCAACTCTGGATACTCAACTTTGGATACTCAACTCAAGATAAAGCAACAATAAAAGATGCAATATATAGAAAGCTTTATAAAACAGTAGATAGCAACTCAATGTATTGAAGAATGCAATAACAACTCAATTTGTATATATGAATAAAATATAACTCTGTAGGAGATTCTCTAACCGACAACCATCACTATGAGCTATGTGATCATACAGTATCTCGCCCACGCTACCAAAAATGTCATATACTTTGCCGGGGTATAGAACCTCTCAACTAAGTGGATCCACTAAGCTATGCTTAAAACCATTAAGGAATCATCTAAAAAGTATGACCCCTTCTAACCACGTTGGCTACATGGTTTATGGAGACTTGAGTTATCTGAACTCGTCCCCATATCGGTGCTCAATACTACTCCCAAAATATACTCAGCTCATATGTTTAAAGACATAACTCTTTCTGTGGTTTGAGATTATTACTCAAAATCTTTCTATAAAAAGATATGTTACTCAAACTGCTCAAAACTCTTTTGGAAATCTCAGTTTCCTCCTCTTTTAAATGTGAAAACATTTACACTTGGGAATATTTAGTTCCCATATATCATTTTAAAGAAAATGAACTCGACTCTACTCTTTCTCAACTCAAGTGCTCAAGTCTTAAAACAAGTTTAGAAGAATTTGTAAAAGACTTCTCAAAATAAAATTCATGCCGAATTATGGACGTGAACGACTCAATTCAAGGTTTTCAATAACCATACATAGAACTCAATACTCGAGACTCAACATCTCAGAACTCAAGAACTTCAATGGTAATACTCGTTGCACGAATGCTCGACTCAGAGGGTTCATGCCGAATTATGGGCATGAACTACTAAACTCAAGTACTTCATTATATTACTCATCTAAAGAATGTTCAATCAAAGGGTTCATGCGGAATTATGGGTATGAACAACTCAACTCAAGGACTCCATGGGTAATATGCAATAGTCCCATGATTACGAATAAAATCTCAAAAGGGATTAGGAACTCAATACTCAAGACTTCGAACTTGAAGATACTACTCCTCTCAAAGATACTCAACTTATGGAGTTCATGCGGAATTATTGGGCCTGAACGACTCGACTGAAGGGTATGAATAACAATATGGAACTCATGTATACAACTCTTCTCATTCTCATACTTACTAACTCAAAACTTAACTCAAAATCGATAATTGATCCCAAAGGATTCACAATTAAACTCAGAGGCTTTCTTGAACTCTACTCTTAACTTTCTCTTGAATTTGAATTATGAATTCAATAGTTATGGTTCATGATATGAACGATCTCATGATGATAAAGTAAACTCATGAATACATTCTCCTCACTCTTATGCTCACTTGCTCGAGTCTTGAAACAAGTTATTTGAATTTGTAGAAGACTCCTCAAAAGACTCAGAGGGACTTTCTCAGAATGTTCGGAAGAACTCTAAAGGCTTAACTCTTAACTATAACTTGAATTTGAATTATTAATTCAAGGTTATGAATGATTTCTAGATGTTTAGAAGTAGTTTAGAGTGTTTAGAATCAAAGGGGAGTAAAGGTACCCTTTGAAAGAACTCAGACGGATGAAATGATGGAGAACGGGTGGGGGCAGGCAACCCTGGCGCACTTAGTGGTGCGGGGCCCCAGACCTCTACCTACAGAGTTGTGGTTGGGGCGCACTGGCTGGCGTAGGGCGCCAGGCCCCAACCCAGAAAACCCCAATGACTTTCTTTGTTCGTTTTCTCACCCTAGTTCTCCTAGATTCGAACGGTTTCTTCCCCAATCACTTGGATTCGATTTCTCAACATAAGTACACACTAATCTACTCAATACATCCCTCAAAACACTCACTTTCATCTCAAGAAATCATCGAAACCCCAACAAAACAAGATTTATAATGAAACTTCAAGAACACTTATCAAGAACTTAAATCTTTCAATCTTTATGGACGAATTCCAATATGATAATCGTGTTTGGCGTGTGGGTGAACGAACCCAACACTATGGAAACTTACATACCTCTTAGGGATAAAACCCATAGCGAAAATCCGCAACAAAACTCAAGAACCTCAAGGAACACCTTGATCCTTTCTTCTTTTCTCCTTGTTTCACTTCTTTTCTCTTCTTGAACTCTCAACTAAAACCCTAGGTGTATATTAGGATTATAAAATTGAACCTAATCATATTATACCCTCAAAACCTTACTAAAAATGAGTTAAATCTGATTGGGTAAGGAAAAGACCAAAACACCCCATACTATTTTCGGGTAACTTTCCTTATTTGGACAGCCCGACTTCAAATGGGTATATCTCCCTCATACGAGCTCGAAATTTAGCAAACTTGGTGGCGTTGGAAAGAGGACTCAGAGATCTTTCATTTTATATATTTTGGGTCTCATAACTCATTCTGTACTGAAAGTAATGGTCATTTGAAGTTGACCCAAAACTTAAAGAAACTTAGGAATGACTTGAATGAACTCTCTTTAGTTCTTCTTGGAACTCAAGGTGCTACATCTAGTGACCTTAACACTCAAGAAACCTTAAATTCCTCGGTAATATCCTACTCACAATGAAGGATGGTTTGAGTCTTAGCTCAAAAAAATTCTGGGGTGTTACATTATCTCCCCCTTGGGATCATTCGTCCTCGAATGACGGCTGGACTGGGTATGGAATGGGGTTACTCTTACTAAGGTCTGAGTCTAATGGTACGCTCTCACTATATTCAAGCTTAACCTAAATCCTTAGGTTTGGGTTTTATACCTCTCTATAGGGAATCTCATCCCAAGACTATTATTCCTAACCACCACATTCAAGCTTACTACTCTAACAACTCCATGGACTCCTGCTAACCAACTCCTTCAGAGCCAACTAAGGGCTCTCATTTAACTATTTCTCATAGTAAAACCTCATCCTCCTCTTTTATAACCTTAGATGAAATTATCACACCATCATCATCACGATAAGAACATCAACCTCATCTTTCTAACATCACTCCATTCCTGAAAGGACCTCCGAAAGGTCATCTCCCATACTCTTTTGAACTCATTATTATCTTACTCTCAAACACTTGACTTGATTTCTCATCTTGTCATCTCCCCCTTAGGTCTAAAGCTGACACTTGGAAGCTATGGACCTATTCCATCATCTCTAAACTGGTCTACATCCCCTTTTTACAACTTAAGTACTATTTGCTCACTTATTATTCCTCATTACTTAATCGGTTTTATAACCTTTGGAACATCATGACCCTCTCAAACAAATCATATGCCTAGCTTAGATCTATCACTTCACGAATACTCTCTGCTTCTATTCAACACATATATTTAGTCTCCTCTAACACGATGGCACATCGACATCAACTCCATTCTGGTTAAAAGTATACTCTATCTCATGCGGACTAGTAACTATTCCTCTTCCTTCTATCAAGAACTCTCTGCAACATTATTATTCATTATGCCACTCATAAAGGAACTCATCACTTATAACTGACTGGGTGCATGATTGTAATAACATAATCTGCCCCATCACTATCTCACTTTCATAGATTACTAAATCTTTGCATACTTTCCTCTAACTATGGGCACTTTCACTACTACTTCTCATAATTTTGTAACTCATGCTACCTTTTTGGGACAAAAATACTACCCAAGCTCTAAACATACTATCCTCTTAAAGGTCTCAGCGGAATAAGGTTTAGGGAAGAGTGTACAACTCATTTTTAGCTCAAACACATGATTCATATGAACATGAGTGCATTCCTCTGAAACTGAACACTTACTCACTCATGAGCTTCTCTCAAGCCCCGCTAGAGTCACATGACTTCCTCAAGATTTTTGCTAAGATCAACTCATCGATAAAGGACTGACTTTGCTTTTCAACCACCTCTAGTATGGGGGGTAGTCAAATGGATATGAGAAAACACGAGGTAGAATAAGTCTCTATGACATAGCTCTATTGCATGATTTAGAGTATGAAAGAAGGGAAACTTTTCATAAATGTCTGTAGTCCCTAATTTATAGAAGTGGGGCCCTCACAGCCATAAATAAGATCCTACCGACATGGCTTTATAGACACCCTAGGACACTTGAACTCTGTGCTCTGATATTAAGTTTGTCACGATCCGAGCCTACACCCTGGACGTGGCCGGCACTCGAGAACCATTGTTGGTCCCCAGGCGACTCCTCATCCTAGCTGACTACAAGCAGAAGACTTACTCAAGCATACAAAGCTAAAAACTGAATAAAATTCATTTAACTCAATTACAAAATCTTTAACTCAAAAGATTAACTCTGAATAAAATAATCAACTCGCCAAAAATAGGCAACTCAAGTCTTTAAAACATTTAACAAAATAAATGAAACTGATTTTTCAAACTCTACTGTCTATCTATGAATCCTCTAAATGACAAAGATGGAAGTCAAGACAAGACCCACGACATCCTGACGAAACTGAAAAATAAATGAAATCCTCTGGAAGCAAGGAGGATCACCATAACTAACTGGAACTCCAAGTGATATCAACAAAACGCCTGTTGATGATCCTGAATACATGTAGTTGCATCATGAAATGATGCAGGCCAAATGGCTCAGTACGTGGAATGTACGAGCATGTAAGGGGAATTATAAAGCATAAACATAAGCTTGAACTTGATAAAAAAGAAACATACTTACCTCCCCTCAACTCAAGAATAAGATATTAAACTCAAAAGATTAGATACTCAACTCAAAGGTTAGATACTCAACTCAAGGATATGATACTCAACTCTGGACACTCAACTCAAGATAAAGTAACAATAAAAGATGCAATATATAAAAAGCTTTTTAAAATAGTAGATAGCAACTTAATGTATTGAAGAATGCAATAACAACTCAATTTGTATATATGAATAAAATATAACTCTGTGGGAGATTCTCTTACCGACAACCATCACTATGAGCTATGTGATAATACAACGTCTCGCCCACACTGCCAGAACTGTCCTATACTTTGCTGGGGTATAGAACCTCTCAACTAAGTGGATCCACTAAGCTATGCTTAAAAGCATTAAAGAATCATCTAAAAAGTATGACCCTCTCTACCCACGTTGGCTACATGGTTTATGGAGACTTGAGTTATCTGAACTCATCCCCATATCGGTGCTCAATACTACTCCCAAAATATACTCAGCTCATATGTTTAAAAACATAACTCTTTCTGTGGTTTGAGATTATTACTCAAAATCTTTCTCTAAAAAGAGATGTTACTCAAACTGCTCAGAACTCTTTTGGAAATCTCAGTTTCCTCCTCTTTTAAATATGAAAACATTTACACTGGGAACACTTAGTTCCCATATATTATTTTATAGAAAATGAACTCGACTCTACTATTTCTCAACTCAAGTGATCATGTGTTAAAACAAGTTAGAAGAATTTGTAAAAGACTTCTCAAAATAAAGTTCATGCTGAATTATGGACGTGAACGACTCAATTCAAGGTTTACTATAACCATACATAGAACTCAATACTCAAGACTCAACAACTCAGAACTCAAGAACTTCAATGGTAATACTCGTTGCACGAACGCTCGACTCAGAGGGTTCATGCGGAATTATGGGCATGAACTACTCAACTCAAGGAATTCATGATACCATTCATCTCAAGAATGTTCAACTCAATGGGTTCATGCAGAATTATGGGCATGAACAACTCAACTCAAGGACTCCATGGGTAATATGTAGTCCCATTATTAGGAATAAAATCTCAAAAGGGATTAGGAACTCAATACTCAAGACTTAGAACTAGAAGATATTACTCCTCTCAAAGATACTCAACTTATGGAGTTCATGCAAAATTATTGGGCATGAACGACTCGACTGAAGGGTATGAATAACAATATGAAACTCATGTATACAACTCTTCTCATTCTCATACTTATTACCTCAAAACTTAACTCAAAATCTATAGCTGATCCCAAAGGATTCACAATTGAACTCAAAGGCTTTCTTGAACTCTACTCTTAACTCTCTCTTAAATTTGAATTATGAATTGAAGACTTATGGTTCATTATATAAAGGATATCGTGATGATAAAGTATACTTATGAATACATTCTCCTCATTCTTATGCTCAGTTGCTCAAGTCTTGAAACAAGTCATTTGAATTTGTAGAAGACTCCTCAAAAGACTCAAAGGGACTTTCTGAGAATGTTCAGAAGAACTCTCAAGGCTTAACTCTTAACTCTACCTTGAATTTTAATTATGAATTCAATGTTATGATTCAATGTTATGATTCAAGTTATGAATGATTTCTAGGTGTTTAGAATCGAAGGTGAGCAAAGGTACCCTTCGAAAGAACTTAGACGGACGAAACGAATGAGAACGGGTAGGGACAGGTGACCCTGGTGCACTGAGTAGCACGGGGTGCCAGTCCTCTACCTTCAGAGGTGTGGTTGGGGTGCACTGGCTGGCACAGGGCGCCAGGCCCCAACCCAGAAAACTCCGACGAGTTTCTTTGCTCGTTTTCTCACCCTAGTTTGCCTAGATTCAAACGGTTTCTTCCCCTATCACTTGGATTCGATTTCTCAATAGAAGTACACACTAATCTATTCAATACAGCCCTCAAAACACTCACTTTCATCTCAAGAAATCATCAAAACCCAAACAAAACAAAATTTATAATGAAACTTCAAGAACACTAATCAAGAACTTAAATCTTTCAATCTTTATGGACCAATTCGAATATAAAAATCATGTTTGGCGTGTGGGTGAATGAATCCAATATTATGAAACCTTACATATCTCTTAGGGATCAAACGCATGGCGAAAATCAGCAACAAAACTCATGATTAGTAGGGACAAGCATAGAATAGTACAAGCATAGATTAGTACATGGAATGTATTAAGTACGGGGATATGCATGAAAATATGAGACATGAGCATATGAGAATACTTAACAAGATTTCTTTCCTCTTTTCTTTTCTTTTCTCTTCTTTTCTCTTCTTGAACTCTCAAGTAAAACCCTGGGCGTATATTAGGATTATAAAACTGAACTTAATTGGATTAGACCCTTAAAACATTACTAAAAATGAATTAAATCTGATTGGATAAGGAAAAGACCAAAATATCACTTACTATTTTTGGGTAACTTTCTCTATTTGGATAGCCCGACTTAAAACGGGTATATCTTCCTCATACGAGCTCGAAATTTAGCAAATTTCGGTGGTGTTGGAAAGAGGACTCAGATATCTTTCATTTGATATCTTGTGGGTCTCGTAACTCATCCTGTACTGAATGTTATGGTCGTTTGAAGTTGACCCAAAACTTAGAGGAACTTAGGAATGACTTGAATGAACTCTCTTTAGTTCTTCTTGGAACTCAAGGTGTTACATCTAGTGACCTTAACACTCAAGAAATATTAAATTCTTCGGTAAAATCCTACTCACAACGAAGGATGGTTCGAGTCTTAGCTAAAAAAAAATCCGGGGTGTTACAAAAGTATCATGTGAAGGTTGAAAATTAAAAAGAATCTACCGGGATTTCACTTGATGATCATGTGTCTTCATAGTGAGAATCATATATACATATATATATATATATATCATATATTATTATAGGTGGAAAGCTCCAAAGTAAAAAAGTTGAATTACCATTTTACCCTTATGCTAAATTCAAATGTTATTAAAATATTTAATTAATTAAACAATAAATAGTAGAATTTCTATAATATTTTTAGTTGGTATACATGCGAGTAAAATAAATAGAAAAAAATTAAAAATATAAGGTATCCCTTTAAATAGATACATGCATGTGTTTCATCTTCCAAATTAATTTATGTTTTTAATTACTATTTGTCTTTAATTTGTTGTAATACTTGACCTTTCAACTTTGTAAGTGAATCTTCATATTCCAAAGCTATATTTTTTTCCTATACATACAAATCTTTCAATTAGTATTTTCATAGAAAGATTTATATGTGATACAATTTTTGTGTGTGGAAGACTAGAGAAGCTTTAATCAAGTGAAGAAAATTTCAAGGTAAAAAAGTTGAATTATCATTTTACCCTTATGCTAAATCCAAATGTTATTAAAATATTTAATTAATTAAATAGTAAATAGTAGAATTTCTATAATATTTTTAGTTGGTATACATGTTAGTAAATTAAATAGAAATAAAAATAAAAATAACAGTTATCCCTTTAAATAGATACATGTATGTTTTTCATCTTTCAAATTAATTTATGTTCTTAATTAATATCTGTCTTTAATTTTTGTAATACTTGACCTTTCGACTTTTAAGTGAATCTTCATATACCAAAGCTATATTTTTTCCTATAAATACAAATCTTTCAATAGTATTTTCATGTGATACAATTTTTGTGTACGGAAGACTAGAGAAGCTTTAATCAAGTGAAGAAAATTTCAAGACAAGAGGATTTGTGTCAAGATTACAAGGCATAATGTGATTATAGGGATGAATAACACTTCAATTACTAGAATATCAGAGCTTGATGTATTTATTTTTTTACTTATTTGCTGAGATTAGAACTATGATAAGACCCCTCCATTTATGTAGTTGAATGTCACTTCCGTTAACTTGTCTTCCAAAACTTTTAACTCTTTTTTTATGATCAAAGGTTGAATTTTTATTACTATAGCTTTGTTTCAATTTGCATTATCAATAAAAAGCAGGGAAAAGATTGTCGTAGAATTTTTCTATTTTCGTTGATAGCCTTATGCTAAACTTGCTCCTATATATGATATTTTTTTCTTTGTATTTGTAATTTCTTTTTAAGAATGTATTTGATTTAAGAGTGTAGTTTTTTCTATAAAAATAAAACAAATTGAATCATAAAAATAGTGTATAAGGCAAGTAAAAACAGACAATTAATGCATACAAGATATTCTAATTTCAAATTATTAATAATTATATTTTTTGCACCTTAAATTTTAAATATTTATAAAGAATTATTCTTACATGTGCTTGTGGATAAAATCTATATTTTTTAGACAATTTTTATTAAAATTATCTTGAGATCCAAATCCCAAAGTCAAAAAAATGATACACCAAAATGCTTAAGAAGTTAGAAGATCTTTTAACCTCTGACCAAATATTGCTCCTATTATATTTTTAACAAAAAAATATAAAATATATTGTAACAAATTTTTAATTGTAAAAATATTAATATTGTCATTTTGGCTCTCCATTAAATTAAAATATGATTTATTTAATTAAATATTAATATTTTAATTATATAATGGCAGAATTTAAATACCAATCGTTTCACTTTAATTCTTTAGTTATTTTCTTCTAATTATGTTTCCTTATTTATAAATTTGAATTACTTAATTGCATTCTACTTAATGAGAAGGAGAATTTCATCTTTTACTAATTAATGTCAAACAATTTATCTTCTTGAAATGTGTATCCTGTAACTATTAATTTAATTTCAACATTATTACTCTATTCTATGAGACAAGAGACACATTTTAAGGAATAATTTCAATATTTTTACTCTATTCTATGCGACAAGAAAGACATTTTAAGGAAGTTAATCATAAGGTAGTGTGCCTCTATGTTTGTTTTTGCTACTTTATTTTGTCTTTTAAAACAAATAGAAAATTTATATATCAAAATTATAATAAGGGGAGGACTAAATGCAAAAAAAATTCTTCTATGAGTTAACTAAACATTACAAACATTTATCATTTTTCATATTTTTATTGCAACTCAAATACTATTTTAAAAGAAATTATGTGATTTTTTAATAGTTCATATTCATCGTTATGGAGTACACGTGCAACACGCGCGCCCATATACTAGTATATATATATATATTATTATTATTATTATATATCATATTTCATATATTATTAAAAGTGAGAAGCCACACAGTTGAAAGTTCTATTACGAAAATGTCTCTCAAAAGTTGAAAAATTATTAATTCATAATTAATTATATTAGTCAACACTAATATGAAAAAAATTAGAGAATTCAAAAAGTTATGCTATTGAAAATTAAATACACGATTAAAGAAGAGTTTAGGGGGAGAAAAAGGAGAAAAAGTCACAAGGCACTTATTTAGTAGAAAATGATTTATCTGATTGAAGTTTCATTCACTCTATATAAAGTTAGGATATAAAGAGAATTTACTTTGATGAAAACGGTGGCTTGTCAAATTCCAAAAAGCTGGTTTAAACTTGGGTATATGAACTTTTCAATAATAGTTTTTAAAATTCATCAGGCATCAACTTTTCAAATTCCTCCTTACTGATAGTCAAGAAGCCATATCTATCAAATTATCTTTTTAGTTTCTTCTTTCATAAATATGAACAAAGTTCTTTTCCTATCTATTTTTACTTCTTTGCTCAAATTATATCACAAGATTGTGTCCTCTAGAACTAATGATGTGATGTTAATTTCTTTCGATGTTTTACCTTCACTTTCTATGCCTTCTATTATATAAATGCTTTTAAGATGCTAGAAGTATCCAATTCGTCGATTCTCTTTTAGATATTTGCTCATATCTTCCATCATAAAATGTTTTTTTATGCGTTTGATTGAGTTAGTAATGAGTTACTGTTACTATCTCTAATTTATTAAGACAATTTTTCCATTTATATTTTGTTTTTCAATTTAGGGAGAATTCCTTTACATGTCAAACATAATTTTCAAAATAATATTTATGTAATTCCTTAAATTTTTAAATTCATTGAGACAAGGTATACGCGTAGCCAAAAACTAGTATTATTAAAACTGGAAAGCTCCAAAGTGTAAAGTTGGATAACCTTTTTACCCCTGCACTACATAAAAGTATTATAAAACATCTAATATCATAATACTAAATAGTAAATACAATAATTTATTTTAGTGCATTCAACATGCGATTTATGTGCTGCCCCATTTTCGATTTAACAAACCTTTTATTTCCATTGTATTTTCATCTTTTTGTACTAAATGAAAGAACTATATATATGTTATGGTGTGTGAAGAAATGAATATGTTGGGCAACTAAAATTTCTTCTCTGAAATCACTTGGCTTAATTCTAACTCAAGTACCGCTGATAAATTCTTTTGTCTCTGATTTTGTCATAAATAAGTATTATTTTTTTTATGGGAAAAAATTGATTTATCAATGCAATTGCTTCCCTCTCATGGCCTACGTCTTTTGTTTTTCCTCTTTAAGCTTGTATTTTTATCATTTTTAATGTGCAAATTTGTCGTACTCAAAGGCGAGGAGCTCCACAAAGAGGATGTAATTGGCCTCAGAGGAGAGGGGAGGCAGCTTGGGAGTTTAGTTGAATTTGATTTATAAGAACATCCCGTTTCAGGCCGACTTAAAACAAAGTAACTTCTGCTTTTATTCATTCAAGAATGATCTATTTGGAACTTCAAAGAATGAAATTTCTCTTTAGTAATTCAAAGACTTATATTTTAATCATCTTCTCGGTTAAGAGGGAAAGATAACATTATTCCATATCTCAAAGCTTCTTTTGTGATCGTTGTCATAAATCTTACTAAATACTGGGAAATTCTCATAGCTTAGGTCATGTTAAGGACATGTCTTTAAAAATATTTGTTGTAATGAACTGGAAGGTCATTTTTGGAATTTTCATTAAATTACCTTTTTACCCCTCCCGATAATGACCCTGCCATTTCTCAAAGGATTTTCAAATTTGTTTCGAGCTTTGAAGTTAAAAGTTGTGAACTGTGGAAATTTGAAAGTTTTGAATGGCTAAAGTTGATAAAAAGTGATTTTATGTGTCTTTTGGAGTTTCAAGTTTTGTAATATAATTTCATCAATTCCATCGGTCCCTGATTATGAAAATTGGTCTAAGAGAGTTGTTCATTTCAAATTTGGAGTCTTTTCATGGAATTGAGGTCCTAAGTTTGAAATTTGTGAAATTTTAGCCTTTGGGTTGACTTTGATCAATATCGAGGGTTCGAATGCTTGGATCGGATTTCCGACGGTTCCTTTGGATTTGGGAGATTATTTTAGGTCTAAAGGAGGTCTTGGTTGAATTTTTAGGGGTCCCTAGCTTGATTTAGCCTTTCTAGGCGTTATGTTTTTTTTTAGTGATTAGCACATATTTCAGGTCAAGGAGACCACAGATTCATGTTTCGATGGTTCCATTGTGCCCAGAATGCCAAGAATGGTCAAGTAGCATATTTTGTTTGCGTGTACGTGATTATGAACGAATCCCGGGGACCCTTTCAGAGTTGTTGTTATGGATTGTCGGTTTGGACTTTAGGTGTTTAACCCTACGTGTCCACCAAGCTGGTGGACACGTTCGTGAAAGAGAGGAAGAGACAAGGAGAAGTGCCGCTGATTTTCTTTTGGGAAGAAGGAGCGTGTATTGATTTGAGGGCTTAGTTGTTAGGGTAATAAAAAAGAAAAAAGAGTAGGATTTAAAATCATCCGCTGGATTGAGAAGGCTCTTATTAATTTGGTATTAAAATTGGATCAAAATAGATTAAAATTGACAAGTTCTTGCGTAGCATTTGACTTCAAATTAAATAAAGAATGCTTAAATTGAAATAAATTGGAAAGAATAGGTTATGATTTAAATAATTTGGAGGAAGTATAATAGATTGCTATTTAATTAATAAGATATACTACACATATTTAAATAAATGAATAATAATAAATTCTTATATAAATAAATACACTTTATCTATTATCCACCTGAAAAAGATACTTAAGCTTTGAAAAACAAAATAATTATTTCAAATTAGCAACCAATAAATATAATAATAATAAATTTGTAAATTATGAATACTAAAGTATACATCAAATTTAAACATAATTTCGAGCATATAACTGAAAAGATAGGTTTTAAAGTATATTTATCGAATAGCAATCTAGAGATATGTTATAGGTTCTTCCAAATTTGGTGTCAACATTAAGTCTAGCCAAAACAGATGGAAACCAGTAACTCCGAATCCCAGGATCTCACCCTAGTCTCCAAACTCAAATCTGCTCTGCACGACTCCAAATCAAAGGTGAGAACCCAAACTATGATCTACAGGGAATAGAAGTGTAGTATGAGTACCAAAAATGGTACTTAGTAAGCATTGGCCTACTGAGCTCATAAGATAACACAAGTATAAGAAACAAGTAATAAGGAAAGTAACAAGAGATAACATGGTAGAGAAGCAGTAAGGAGCAGAAATAGGACAAAAAACAATAAGGAACCGAGTCAAGAACATACCTGGAATGCAAGCCGACAACCTAATCACAATCAAACTAAGATACAAAGTAAACTACCCATGGTCAAGAGGACTAACAACCCAAATTCTAAAGAAAAATCCTATCAGCTAACTGATCAATAACAACAAAGAACATAATATAGTCAAACAATAACCTTGTCAGACCCCCATAAGCCCGGAAGGTAAAAACAATAGACATAACCCAACCGCCCCCATAAGCTTAACGGTGCAATCAAAATACAAGTATATTGGTGATATGTGATGCATATGAATGCAGAGTATGCAGTAGGACTATCAGTAACCAAGTATATACACCTACCTCCATGTCGTGAGGGTGAGGTAGGACCCATCCAACTCCCTTATCCGGTACCATGGTACTCACAGCCAGAGGGGCTCAAGAGTGACGTGGGAAGTTTGTATACATTGCTTGGGCCTGAATCCAGGTCTTACAACAAATCGACTCCGTAGATGATAAGGCCGAACCTTTAATCTGTGAGTAGTAGGGATCAACTCTTTAGAGGATCATGAGTAGCCAAAATCATGAATTAAAGAGCGTCAACGCGTCAGCTAGTCAATTAAGAATTGAGAACATTTCAGATGTGTCTAATGTCCCAAGTAGAAAAAGGAGCACGTCAATGATGCCTCATAAGTCTTAAACTCAATAAATCTAGTGATCTAGCTGGTACAAATCCTATTAATTCCAGTTTAGAATAAAAGCTAGGTGAAAATATTATTTCTCTATGAATGATAATGATGAGCCAATGTATGAGCCGATATCATGCCATAAAACACGTGAGAATGAACAGCAAATGCAATGCATGCCATCACCAGCATTAAAATAAGGGACTATAAATCAAATAAAAATAAGTCCAATCAAACCACACTGCTGTCACGACCCAGGGGTACCCCCTAGATGTAACATGGTGTATAGAACCCCGAAGGACTCCATACAAGCCACTTAGGTCTCATAACATAAGAAATAGAACAATAAGAGTAAAAGAATAGTCCAAGTCCAAAACATTTTATAAAAGCAAAGCGGAAGTTTAATACACTTGTCTCATCATAGCCATCTAATACAATAGAATGAAATTGGGCCTAGCCTATACATCATGTCCAAAAGAGAAATACATAAAAGAACTGAAAACAATAAAACTCCATCCTCGAAGCATGAGGACTCACCAAAGCTCGGAAATATCTCGATCTCAACTACTAGCCACGAGACTCAGAAACCTGTCTGTCGAACCCTTCATTTAAGAAAATGTAGGCAAGAGTATGCGTTAGTACAAAATAGTGTACCAAGTATGATAGACATGCATAAAATAGTTAAAACATACAAAAAGGGAGATTTCATTTCATGACATGCAATTTACCAAGCAAAACATGATATAAAGAGTTAGAAAACATAAGTCATAACAACATGGTCAATGCAAGCTAACTTCATCTTTAAAACTTTTCAAACTCATGTGAGATACTTCTTGAAGTAACCTTAGTTCATTATTACTTGTGGGGAATTAGCCATAACCGACGTAGAGACCATGTGAGTTATAACATCATCCCCAACATCTCCCACACCGAAAAGGGTTGTCCTACTTGTCAAGGTAGAACCATAAACTTCTAGCTTAAGTGGGGAACAAAGTTTAAGGGATAAGGAGATTGCTACTTGAAACCCGGCCTCTACTCGGGAGAGCTTCCATCTCATGAGATTGCTTCAAGAAACCCAACCTCTACTACGGGAGAGCTTCCATCTCATCATTCAATAACCACTCGGTGCTAAGCATAAGTCCCACGAAATAGTCATCTCTTACTTGACTTCATTATTCATTAAAAGGTGTCCTTGGACAACCAATCCAAGCTAGTTTATTAGGATAGCTCTTACTCTTGATTCATTTAGGTGAGAAAGCCTTTCAACCTAAGAATCCTTTCTATGTGAGAAAACCTTTCACATCATGCTTAGTTGTGTTTATGAGAATGTCCTTTCAACAACACAACAACAACATCATCATTGGTACTTTACTCTCAATGCCCCCTTAAAACATTTGCATAGATTTCATAAGAAAATGCATAAGTCCATAATTTACCTCGTGAGGCTCAGAACCCACTTTCAATCATCAATGCTTAGAAAACATGTGTTAGATATGGATTTCATCATAAATTCATGTAAAACAAGTAATACATGCTCAATTTCATAAAACTCTTCGTTGAAGATCAAAATCCCACATCATATGATTAATAACTTGAAAACATAGAGATTACATGGGTTCATAGGGAGTTCATCATAAAATCATCCTATTTCATCAATTCATGCATAAGAGATCATAACTCAATCATTAAAATTAACAATGAAAATAACCCATGATAATTGAACAAAACCCTAACTCAATTGAGGAATTCTACCTTTAGAAATAGAAAATTTTGGAATTCCATGGATGAAAGGAATCCATGGATGTAAATTATCATACCTTGAATCCAAAAGCTAGACTTCAATGGAGGAATTGAGACCTTGACTTGAAAACATAGGTTGAATCTTCTTCCTCTTCATGTTTCTAGAGAGAGAACTATTCGGAGAGGAGATTTGGTTTTCTTTTGTGAATTTGGAAGAATGAAGTGAATGGGTTAATTTTGGGGGTTGAAAATACTTATATAGGGGTCTTAGTGAAGGGTAAAACGATGTAGTATAGGAACTAATTAATTAGGAAAAGACCCAACTGCCCCTTACAAAATAACTGTCAGCTGCCACCAACGGACGCAGTCGACGGACCGTGGTCTGACCCACGGCCCGTCCTAGTGGACCGTGGTTGGTCAACAAAAACCACACTTTTGGCCAGTGAACCACGGATCGTGGTCTGACTTACGATCCATAGGTCGAGCCATTGTCTTGGACCTCAATTAACCTGGCAGGGTGGCCAACTCATGGAAGATCCTACGGTCTGTGGTTCACTCCACAGTTTGTGGTTGGCCTCCGTAGCTGGCACCTGCAACTTCTCAAATTTGGTACATTTCCCTTTTTCGGATATGGGGTGTTACAACTCCCAAGGAAGAGAGTACTTAATTCGGATCTAGCTGGTCCTCGAACACGGCCTTGGGTAAACAATATAGTCAAATATCAAAGGATAATAACAAGCCTACCGCTAAAAACAAACGAAGTGACCAGAAAAGATTCTGAATAACTCAAAGGGGGAGAAAAACTCAACGGACGGCGCCTTACCCCAATCATACCGCTCCAATCCATAACTGAGCTCAGCTAGTAACAACCTACGGCTATGACGAGCCACCAAAGTCTCAAGCACCAATACAAGGACCAAAGCTCCTACGAAATCAAGAAAATATAGAATGAATAGCAGGACAACTAATAACTGACAAATAGAATCTTAAATCACATGCAATCTATACTATACATTATCTAAATAGCCCAATCAAGAAAATAGACCGAAGCCTACATCAAAGCCTATCACGCGCGCTCTGAATCCATTGGAAAGGAGCTACCCACTTCTTAAATGTCTCTAAACATAGCCACACTATAAATTTATTGACCAGAACATCATTACGGATGTTTAGACACTAAATTCTCAATAAGTGGAAATGGAACCAAAATCGAGCAAAATGGGAATGTAGGACCTGCTTTGGAAATAAAAAATTGACTCCGTCAAAAGGTCCTAAATATTACAAGGAACTTGTGCCCCGAAAACGGACTCAATCCATGCTTGAAAATGGGCTAAAACCTACACATGCAATAAAACTACAATAAAACCTCAAAAATCAAGCTTAGGTATCCCCTTTGGGGTAGAAGTTTCCTCAAAATGATGACTTCCAAGCTTCCCCGATTACTCAAACATGTAGCCACACAAAAATCTGAACTAACACAACTAAAATCAGCTCAATCGAAGCTCTATAGCTCAATAAATTGTGTTTTAAAAATAAGGGCCGAAGTGAAAAATTTGGGATTTAAATAGCAGCAATTTGGTCACTAAAAGTCAAATCCGGTACTAATAGCCTAAATTTTGGTCGCTAAGCATCTGCACCAGCAACACCAGACTTTTTTATTTCATAAAGTCTCTAAACGGACCCTCGAGATTCATTAAGGACCTAATGAAAACACCAGATATGTGACCCCACTAAATTCAGCAATCCGAACTCAATGGAACCATCAAAACATCCATCCAAGGTCATTTTAATGAAAAGTGGGTCCCACACTCAAACTCCATTTTTAGCCAAAATCCACAAAGAGGTTTGAAATGAAACTGGAAGCCTTGGGATCCACATGAAAGGTTGTTCTTGACCAAACTCGACATTCCAGAGGTAACCGCTGAAAGAATTCTCATCTAAGCATGTTTACCAATAATATTAACTGAAGTCAAACTTTGGCTTAAGATGCAATATTAAAATGCCTAACGGAACAAACTCGCACCAGAAGCGCTGAGCCGAACCAACCATGCCCCTAGCCTAAAATGGCCCTTTCATAGGTGATGAAACCATTAGAATTGCATCTTCAGACAGTCTTCTTGAACTTTTGACCGAAGTCAACCATTCAAGTTTCAAAGGCTCCAAAATATTGAAACTTACACAAAACACAAAAGAACAACCTGATAACCAAACTATCAGTCCCCACAGGTCATAAATGACTTAGGGTTTCTAGAAGAAAGCTCTAAATGAAAAAAAGATATGAAAATGGAGGAAATGACTTGTAGGGTCATTACACTTCCGAACAATGTTCTTTATCCTTTTCTTGTGAAATGTATTGATTAAATTCAAGAGTTCCTTTAATTTCAATAGAAAAATCACCAATGGCATTGTATTTTGATCATTATAACATGAGATCAAACTTTATCTCTTTTTTCACGCATTTACTCACTTGTACAGTATTCTAAGCACATTCTCTGTGCGTTTCTATTATACAACCATACCTTTTCAAACAAAAAAAACTAGCCTTCTCCACATATATTCTTCTATGTTTTCAGTTTTTTACTGCAAGAATCCATACGGTCAATGAATCAACACTAGATGATAATGGATACAATACGTTGAAGTCTATCGAAACTAACTACCTTTCTCAACAAAGAAACCTTCATATATAACATGTGTATTTCTTATGGTCAAGATTCTGTATGATTATATATATAGTTGATGTATCTTTTTTGTATCATTTAAGAAGTTTGATGTAATTCTTATTGTGGAGGCAAAACAAAGAGGAGATAGAACGTAATCAGTAGATTAATTAGGGGTTTTAAAAAATCGAACACAAAAAATGTTATTGGCTTATTGTTATTGGGTTAATGGGTTTTTAATGGTTTCATAAAAAAAAAATATCGGGTTATCGATTTGATTTTGATTTTTAATATTGATTTTTAATATTGGATAAACTAATAACCCATTAAGGTTGTTATTATTTACTCCTTTACCTCTATATAAATATTAAATATTTATATATGTACCTTATTAATTACTATCTTTGTCTTTATCCTTCAATTCACATTATTGTCCTAATTTTTTTATTTGTGTTGTACTTAAATAGTTCTTTTTATGTTAGTTACTAATGTTTATGTTTTATGAGCATTATATAAAGTTACATTATTTTCCTGTGGCACCAAATTATTGTAGAAATCATATATTTATTTTATGAGCATTTTCTGATTGGTTAAATCAAAATTCTAACCACTAAAGATCAAAAATTGATAAACCAAAAAATAATAAAAAATATCTTATTGGTTTAGAATATTCAAAAACTGAAAACCAATAGTACATAAATTGAACCAAACCGACCGAGCACACCCTTATATTCAGAAAAATGTGACCAAAGATTTGAAGTTAAAGATTCTAGACATCAACTATCTGCATTAGTTACAATTAGTTTTGTGAAAGCGACCTATAAAAGGAATATCTTCAATAAAATAACAAGACCTAATATAACTTGAAGATAGTAGTTGAATATCATAAAGACAATAGCATGACTAACTTATAGCCATTACAAGCTTCAACTTGAACAAATGCCAGTTTTCTTGATAGAATCCGAAAACCCAAAACATGCAATGGATCACATAGTACAGTACATAAGTTATTGTTCCATCGGTCAAAACTGAGACAAAAACTTCATTGATGAACTGACTTGAGCTTCAATCGAAGCTTGAAGAATAAGAAAAGCTGAAGATATATAAATGAGAGAGGAGAAAAATAACTTTTGTATTATTGAATCAAGTGAGTAAGAGTACAAGACTATACTAATTTATACAAAGAGCTAACTAATTAACAAACTCTCAAACCATGTATAGTTGTTAACATCTGTGAAGACTATCAACTAATCTAACTGATCCTAACTACTTTACCAATAATTAAACCAATCATTCTCAACACACCCACCCTCAAGTTGGAGGGGAGGAATTCACAGCCAACTTGCCGATTATTGAAATATGCTTGATCCTTGTCAAGTACTTAGTGAGCACATCAGCTAATTGGTTATGTGTTAAAACATATTGAAGAGTAATGATCCAATCTTGCAAGTTGTTCCTTACAAAATGACAGCCCAGCTCTATGTGTTTCATATGTTCTAAGAATATAGGGTTCCTAGCTATATGGATTGCTACTTGACTATCACAATACACATGGGTAGGATTAGTTGATGACCGGTGAATTTCCACTCATTTGAGGCTCTTTTCTTGTGATTTTGTAGCACTTAAGTAAGGAACGAGGCTAATTATTCATTGAATTGTGATGATTTTAGGTATTTATTTCTTGGAAGGATATTGATGGACAAGAGTGGTAAAAGAAGTTGAAACTAGTAGAAAATGGCCTCTGATGTCACACCTGTGAAAAAGGAGTTCACTTACGTGATCAGCCAACTGAAGTCAGCTAGTCACTTAAGCAACAAGGTGGGGTTTGCTTTTGTGAAGGATCCCAAAAGGCGGGGATCGCTTTAGCGAACTTCTAGCCACTCTTGTGAGGTCCATCTATTTGGCCAACGGTAGAATTAAAATTTCATGGATTTTCAACCAAAATTATCATAAAGGGATGAAGAAGAAGACATGATCTAATTTTATGTCAATTATTCAATAGAACTGAATTTTGGGATCTCTTAGCTTAGAATAGGGAAAACTCTTAGTGTTAGATTTCATATTTTGGGTTGAGACTTTGAAGGCAAGTTGCCTCATAATTCATCCTTTGGATTGAAGATTGTGTTCTTAATAGTAAAATCTCTTACCATATCTTCTTTTCCTTGCTTTGTATTGTATGAATTATGGGTGTAATTGCTAATTGAGATTAGGGTTTTGTGCTAGAAATAGACTATTCATTTGGATCTCTAATTTCTCATTCTATTACTTTTATATGTAATACCATGCTCTTATGAAATGGATTTAATTTGGTATTTATATTTGATTTTATGATTTGAGAGTGCACTCTCAGATCTTGCTTTCGATCTTTGTGAGTTCCTCGAAAAATAATTTGTGAAGTGGAGAATTAGATTAATAATTGCATGTTAACTTTGAATCTTGAGTTTGAGATAAAAGCAGAAGATTTAGGTGTTCATTATTGAATGCAAGGCTTTCTCGAAAGAGAGGCCTAAATTAAGGTTTTAGGTTGTTTTGTTGAATTACATGATTAAGATCGAAAGAAGATTTCATGATATAGCACGTGTTGTTAAAGATGACCTAGACTACCTATAATTGATTAGCATGTGTTGATGTTGTAATGGATCGTTGAATGAGTGTTGAGTCCCGAATTTCCCAATTCCCAATTCCCAATTATCTCTTGCTTGATTATTTCTTTGCCCAAATCGTAATTGTGTCACAAAAACATCCTCTTAATTTGACAATTGTGTGTCATTAAATTTAGAGTCAAACTAGTAGCTTGTAATTCTTTATTTTTTTAACTGCCGACAAATTGTTCCTTATGGGATTTGACCCTGACTCTCTTGTTAGGTATTTTTATTAACAATGAACCCTTACTCTTTGAAATTGTTTTGATGGTGATTTGAGCGTTATCAAAAATGACATCGTTGTCGAGGAACAATTAGGCGTATTTAATTGATTTAGGATTAATAGTTTACTTGTTTCTATCTAGATTGTGAATAGTTGTCTTAACTTTATTTTTATTTTCCTTTGATGGATTTTTGTGATTATGATATGTTTGGGGATTGTATGAACCATATCAACCCATGCACTTATGGTGAAATGAGTGTGATAAGTCAATTTAGACTCAGGGTCGTGGACAAAAATCGCAGTTGGGGTGAGAAGGCCCTACACATGCTTTCCCAAGAAAAGGAAAATCTTCACAACATGCACCTAACTCGGTGATAATATTCAAATTAGTACTCACAACTGTTAAGGCCAAGTTGAGAACAAGAAGGGAGGTAGATTCTACTCCTTATTCTATGGACGAAAACAGTGAAGGGGAGTCTCAATACTTGCACCTATATAGGTATTAAAAAATTGTCCAACTCGAGATTGAAATCGCAACTTATGAAGCTAATACGAGAACAAAAGGGGTTGTGGTGAAAATTAAAGATATCATGCTCTCTCTCAACCTATCCAAACTAATAACAATCCAAGAACCCAAAAGAAATGAGATGATACTAAAGTTGCAAGAAAAAGCAAAGGCAGTTATTAATGGTAACTTTAGTTCATGTGTAATCGAGAGTATTGCTCAATTAAAGACCAACAATCATGAATATCTGTCACGACCCAGGGGTAACCCTAGATGTAACAAGGCGTATAAGACCCTGATATACCTCATACAAGCCACTTAGCATATCATAACATAAAGTAATAGAAATGAGCGAAAAATTAAAACATTTCAATACAATCGAAATCTTTATAAAATGAAGCGAAATTCTAATATCATTGTCTCAAACCATCTAAATATGAAGAATACAATATTGGGACACAACCATACAATAGTCCAAGACATAAAAGAAAGTGGTGATCACTTCCTCGAATCCAATTAAGACTCACCAATCTTCCCTTCTTTGAGCTACTATGATTCTAGCCATGAGAATGAGTGTCGATGTCGCCGGACCCTATATTTGATAAGAATGTAGGAAAAGTATGTGTTAGTACAATCAAGTACTAAATATGATAGCTAGAATAAATAACATAAACATCATGGTTAGTCAATACAAACCATAAGCATAGTCAATGCACATAAATCAACATCATAATAAGAAAGGAATACTTCTCAAGAAACCTTACTCATCCTTAGTCCAGACTTGGGTCATCCGCCTCTAGTCAAGCTTACCTCATGGAAGGCATCTCTAGTAACAATCCACATAATTTATTCTCTACATCATAGTATCATTATTCATACTTACTTTTAAAGACAAGGGGATTCACCTATTTCCTAACTTGTAAAGACTAATAGGTACTCACCTCTTGCCTTGATTAAAGGCTAATGGGTACTCGTCTCTTTCCTTACTTTAAGATCATATAATGCGGGTACTTGCCTCCACACTATTCATTTTATGATGAGGGTAATCGCCTCTACATTATTCATCATATAATGTGGGTACTCGCCTCCACATTAATTCATAAGGATCAGGAGTACTCGCCTCCATGTCCATTCATCATAATAAGAACGTGGGGACTCACATCTTGTTCAATTCTAAGGAGTAGGGGAATCACCTCATATCCTTTCATATAGAGGTCAAGTGTAATCGCCTCTAGCCTCATCAATTACATAGTCTTTTAGTCTATATTCATTTTAGGTAAGCAATCCTTTCAACCTAGAATCATTCATGTGAGAAAGCCTTTCACATTCATTCATTCATAATTAGCAATTCATGTGGGAAGTATCCCTTAATCAACAATAACATCAACGTCATGACCAGGGGTACCCCCTAGACGTAACATGGGGTATAGAACCCCGAAGGACTCCATACAAGCCACTTAGTCTTCATAAAATAAGCAATAGAACAGTAAGAGTAAAAACACATTTCAAGTCTAAATTTTTCATAAAAGGAAAAGCGGAAGTCTAGACACTAAGTCTCAACATAGCCATCTATTACAATGTTTGAATGAAATAGGGCCTATCCCATACAACATGTCTGGAAAGGGAAATACATGAAAGGGACTACAACATAGGAAACAACCATCCTCGAACCATGAGGACTCACCAATCTCGGAAGATACTCAAGTCCAAGCTCTAGCCATAAGAATGATTACCTCGAGAACCGGACCCTACACTTGGGGAAAATGTAGGAAAAATAGGCGTTAGTACAAAAATACACTAAGTATGATAGCCATGCATAAAAACATTGAAAACATGCTAAAGGGGACATTTCATTTGAAAGTATGCAATTTATCAATTTAAACATGATTTAAGAGTTTAGGGAGCATAAGTCATAAAAACATAGCCAACATAGTCATCATCATCTTTAAAGCCTTTGAGACTCATATACAAAGGTTATTGAGTAACCATAGTTGATAATTTAAATTCTTGTTCTTATTGTGGGAATAAGCCTTAACCGACATGAGACCATGCGAGCTCTAACATTATCCCCCGGTGTTACCCACACCGAAAATGGGTGTTCTACTTGCTTAAGGTAGAACCATACTTTTAGCTTAGGTGGCTCCATTAGCTAAATAACCTATGGGGGTACATAGTTTATGAGATAAGGAGATTGCTACTAGAAATCCGTCCTCGACTATCTTAAGGGCTTCCATCCCAAGATATTGCTTCTATAAACCTGGGTTCAACTAACGTGAGGGCTCCCATCTCATATCAATATCCACTCGGGGCTAAGCATTAACTCCCACAGAGTACTTATTATGTCTTGACTTAATTCATATTCTTGGAAGAATGTCCTTGACAATCAATCCAAGCTTAATTCATAGGATAGCTCTTAGATCATGCGTGAGAATAACCTTTCACCGTCCATGTCTACATATAATTCTAGATTCAATTAGGTGCGAAAACCTTTCAACCTTAGAATCTTCATTATGTGAGAAAACCTTTCACATCATATCATATTCATGCATAGGTGCGTATATGAGAATATCCTTTCAACAACACAACAACTACATCATTATCATAGACACTTCACTCTCAAAGTGTTCTAAAAGCATTTACATAGATTTCATAAACATGCATAAATCTCATACTTTGACCTTTCAAGGTTCAAATTTCACTTTCAATCAACATATCTAGAATTCAAATATTAGACATGGATATCATCATAATTCAAGTAACCCAATCACTACATGCATAATTTCATAATATTCTTCTTTCATAAAAAAAAAACCAACATCACAAGATCACAATTGAGAAATATAGGGATTTCATGGGTTCTTTGGGATTCATCATAAAAACCATAGGAAATCATCAATTCATGCTTAATATAACATAATTCATCAATTAGAATCAATTTTGAAAGGAACCTATTACTTTGGAATCAAACTCTAACATTTGAGGATTTCTATCTTTGAAATTGGGATTTTGAAGAGACTCCATGGACAAAATCTATCCATCGATGAAAGCTACCATACCTTAACAACAAAACCCAATGAATTTGATGTGAAGAACCTTGCTTCTTAAACCGTAGCTTTGATCCTCCTTCTTCTTCTTCTTCAAGTTCTTGAGAGAGAAAATTTGGAGAGGATAAACTTTGGGGATTTATTTGGGTTTAGGAAATAATGAGTTGAATGGGTTGGTTTTTGAGTTAAAATGACTTTTATAGTGACCCTAAGTTAAGGCAAAATGACCTCATTTAAACCGGAATTTCCCAAAATAACCCCACTTTAAGTGGGCTGCCCAGTCCTCACCCCTCTACCGTCAAACCTCCAAACTCCAAGGCAGGATCACGGCCACTTATACGAGCCGTCTAGGCCTTCACAAGCCGTGGATTGGCTCGTGTGAAGGAGACCATCTTGGGCAGCCTTGGGGGGATTACTGCCTTACCACCACGGGTAGCACCATGGGGCATGGTGGCAACTACCAGCCATGAAGGCTTGGGTGGAGGTGGACAATGCCCTGGCAAGCCTAGGGCAGCCTTGTCCCTTGCCCATTCTCCTTGGCTCTTGCCCATTGTCTTGGCTTGTTGCTCTCACGTTTTAGCTCTAGTTTAGCCTACTAATTTCCGGGGTGTTACAATATCTCCCCCTTGGGAACATTCATCCTCGAATGATGATCTAGACACCTTAAGGAAGTAAAGACTCAAGACTAGCAGCCCATCATGTATGCAACATCAAAATAATGCACAACATCAACTCCAACTCAAACATATTTAATGCATCACAAGGAGTAGGAACTACATCTAACAACTCATTATGCATGAAATCTCAACATTTATCATGTTCATAGGAGGAATTACCTTCTCCAAACTAAAATCATGCTCAACACAATCTCATGGAGCCTTTATGCAATTTAGTCTCAAAAAGCATAACTAAAGCATGTTCAATAATTCATCTCATGAAGCATATAGGCGACTCTTACTCAATGCACAACAATCATGAGAAAAATCAATCATAAAAACTCATTTTCTTACTAAATATAAATTTCTCAAGAACATGCATAGCATGGGGAAATCATGGAAAACACATATAACACACATGACTTCCAAAACAAGGAAAAACTCAAGAGGAACTCATCATATCAAGCTAGAATAGAAGTAGAAGGAAAAAGAGGAGGATAGCGGGACTTCATATCGGCCTCGGCCTCCCAAGTAGCACGCTCAACTAGTTGATTCCTCCATAAGGCCTTTACGGAAGCTACTTCTTCTTTTTTCAATCTCTTAACTTGTCGGTCTAGAATCTCGACCGGAACTTCATTATAAGAAAACTTTCATCAACTCTCAACCCTTTTAAGGGAATTCTGGATGTCGTATCTCCAACACACTTCTTAAGCATAGGGACATGAAACACTGGATGCACCGAAGCCAACTCACTTGGAAAATCTGACTGATAGGAAACTTCAAGCTTATAAGCACCCTTACCAACACGTCTCAAGATCTCTCATGGGTCTACAAAACGGGGACTAAGCTTCCCTTCCTTATCAATCTCATAACACCCTTCATAGGTGAAATTTCCAAGTGGATCAAATCATGTACATTAGGGACACTCAACAGCCTTGCTATCCAAGCACACCATCTCCCTCTTGGGCAAAAGCCTCAACTAATTCCTTAAGCACCGCTTCTTTTCAATTCAACTAAAATGGGATCAAGGCCTTGCTTAGATTTCATATTCGCCACAAAAGATGATTCGGACCCATTGTGAACCATGACACCACCCTTGGTGGAATCCACTAAGTGAACATCTAACTGCGCCAACCTATGAACATCCCTAACCAACTCTTTCTTATATTCTTTAATATGAACCACACTACCCATAGTCAACCCACTAAGAGCATCCGCTACCAAATTGGCCTTGCCGGGATGATAAAGAACAGTCATGTTATAATCCTTCAATATTTCAAGCTACCTCTTTTGGCGAAGATTCAAATCCTTTTGACTAAACACATATTGTAAACTCTTGTGATCGGTAAACACATCAACATGAACCCCATATAGATAACGCCTTCAAATCTTTAAGGAAAAAACAACTGCCGCTAACTCAAGGTCATGGGTAGGATAATTCTTCTCATGGACTTTAAGTTGCCTTGAAGCATAGTCAATCACCTTACCATTTTGCATAAGCACACATCTCAACCCAACTCTAGAGGCATCGCAATACACCCCAAAACCATCTGTACCTTCCAGTAAAGTCCACACCGGAGCGGAAGTAAGTCTATCCTTCAATTCTTGGAAACTTTTCTCACAAGGTTCCGACCCAATGAATTTAGCCTTCTTTTGAGTCAAAGCCGTCATCGGAGAGGCCATGGAAGAAAATCCCTCAACAAACCTTCTATAATAACTGGCCAAACCCAAAAAGCTTCTAATGTCTGAAGGATTTAGAGGTCTTACCCAACTCTTGACCGTATCCGTCTTTTTAGGATCAACCTCAATACCCCTACTTGACACAACATGACCAAGGAAAGCCACAGACCTTAACAAAAATTGACACTTGCTAAACTTTGCGAAAAGCTGATGGTCCTTAAGAACTTGCAATAAAATTCTCAAATGGTCAACATGCTCATTCTCACTCCCTTAATAGATCAAAATGTCATCTATGAAAACAATCACAATCAAGTCAAGGTATTGTCTAAACACCCTATTCATCAAGTCCATAAACGCCACCGGAGCCTTAGTCAATCCAAACGACCTAACCAAAAACTCATAATGACCATACCAGGTTCTAAAAGCCGTCTTTGGAATATCTTCATCTCTCACCTTTAATTGGTGGTAACCCGACCTAAGGTCAATCTTAGAGAAATAATTAGCCCCTTGAAGTTGGTCAATCCAAACATCTATCTCTCTCACCTCAACTGGGTGGCAAAAAGCAACCTTTTGTTATCATTCTTCTAACCTTCATATAAGGGAAAAACTACCCTCTAGGCATAGAACTTCCCTCTTCCATTCTTGGATAGGCTCAATTGGGAACTAAAGCTTGACTAAACAAGTTCTACAATTTAACACAACAAAAGTGCAGCCAATCCATACCCAAGATAACATCGACATCCAACATGTCAAGCTCTACCAAATCGACAAGAGCAACTCTATAGGATAGGGAAAATGGGGCATCTTCTATAAACCCTCTTAGCCACCACAGAATCACCAACAGGGGTAGACACAAAAAAAAGGTTGTAAGAACACATCAGGGAGCATATCAAATCTCATCGCCACATATGGCTTCACAAAAGACAAAGCAACATTTGGATCTAATAAAACATATACATCTATTAGGAAAATTATCAACATACCGGTAGCTATATCTGCAGGATACTCTTGTTCACCTCTAGCCTGGAGTGCATAGAACCTATCTTGCTTTGGAGCACTCGCACCCAAACCAACTGGATGCGATGAACGGTAGGGTTGATACCTATTACAACTATCTCCTTCGTTTCTAGAAATTGTAGGACAATGCCTTATCTTGTGGCCCAGACTTCAACAACCAAAACAAATATTGGAACTCGCTAGGAATTCACCTGCATGCCTCATATCACACTTATTACATCCTGGTAATAGAACCCCACTACTGGGCATAAATCATAAGACGAGAAATATTCATATCATTATCAAGCATTGTCGTACGACATTCTTTTACTATCAAGTCGGACACACCCGACACAAACTTCCTCATTCTCAACCTAGGGTCGGCCACTATAGATGGAGCATACCTTGACAACCGAGAGAACATCCAAGCATACTCCTCAACACTCATCCCAGCTTGCCGAAGGTTAATAAACTCAAGTATCCTAGCCTCTCTCATCTCCAAAGGGAAAAACCTATCAAAAAAACCATTCTTAAACCTTTCTAACTCCATGGGACCCGCTTCTACCAGCCTCGCTTCTTTCCATTGGTTAAACCATATTTGAGCAACATCTTTCAATTGACAGGCAGCTAATTTCGCCTTCTTTACTGGAGTCACTCCAACAAAGTCCAATACCTTAGAGACATCATCTATAAATTCTTGAGGATCTTCCTCCATCTTTGACCCATAGAATTCTGGAGTTTTTATCCCGGCCTGAGTGAACAATTGAAAACAAAACCTAACCTTCTCATTAGTCCCTTGATCGGGCAAAGGATCAACCAGAACTTTAGGAGCTTGAGGAAGAGCTCCTGTGAGGATTAGGAGAAAGCCCTTATAAAGTTAAAATCTTGGAATGAATTAAGAGTAATGAAAGAAGTGGGATTTCCTAAACATCTTGTAGCTTCTCATTCATAAATGTGGCGCGCTTCACTCATGAACAAGACTCTACAAGACGTGACTTATGATACATAATCCTAGAATCATTCTTAACCTTGTGCTCTGATATCAAGTTTGTCACGACCCAGGGGTACCCCCTAGACGTAACATGGCGTATAAAACCCTGAAGGACTCCATACAAGCCACTTAGTCTTCATAACATAAGCAATAGAACAATAAGAGTAAAAACAAATTTCAAGTCTAAATTTTTTATAAAAGGAAAAGCAGAAGTCTAGACACTAAGTCTCAACATAACCATCTATTACAACGTTTGAATGAAATAGGGCCTAGCCCATACAACATGTTCGGAAAGGAAAACACATGAAAGGGACTACAAAATAGGAAAAAGCCGTTCTCGAACCATGAGGAATCACCAAGCTCGGAAGATACTCAAGTCCAAGCTCTAGACACAAGAATGATCACCTCGAGAATAGAACCCTACACTTGGGAAAATGTAGGAAAAGTACGCATTATTACAAAAATGCACTAAGTATGATAGCGTGCATAAAAACATTGAAAATATGCTAAAGGGGACATTTCATTTTAATGTATGCAATTTATCAATTTAAACATGATTTAAGAGTTTAGGGAGCATAAGTCATAAAACATAGCCAACATAGTCATCATCATCTTTAATGCCATTGAAACTCATATACAAAGCTTATTGAGTAACCATAGTTCATAATTCAAGTTCTTGTTCTTATTGTGGGAATAAGCCTTAACTGACATGAGACCATGCGAGCTCTAACATTATCCCCCGGTGTTACCCACATCGAAAAGGGGTGTTCTACTTGCTTAAGGTAGAATCATACTTTTAGCTTAGGTGGATCCATTAGCTAGATAACCTATGGGGGCACATAGTTTATGGGATAAGGAGATTGCTACTAGAAACCTGGCCTAGACTATCGTGAGGGCTTCCATCCCAAGAGATTGCTTCTAGTAACCCGGGCTCAAATAACGTGAGAGTTCCCATCTCATATCAATATCCACTCGGTGCTAAGCATTAATTACCACAGAGTACTTATTAAATCTTGAATTAATTCATATTCTTGAAAGAATATCCTTGACAATCAATCAAAACTTAATTCATAGGATAGCTCTTAGATCATGGGTGAGAATAACCTTTCACCGTCTATGTCTACATATAATTGTAGATTCAATTAGGTGAGAAAACCTTTCAACCTTAGAATCTTCATTATGTGAGAAACCCTTTCACATCATATCATATTCATGCATAGGTGCATATATGAGAATATCCTTTTAACAACACTCATAAACATAGACACTTCACTCTCAAAGTGTTCTAAAAGAATTTACATAGATTTCATAAACATGCATAAATCGCATACTTTGCCCTTTCAAGGTTCAAAGTTCACTTTCAATCAACATATCTAGAATTCAAACATTAGACATGGATATTATCATAATTCAAGTAACCCAATCACTACATACATTATTTCATAACATTATTCTTTCATCAACAAAGACCCACATCACAAGATCACAATTGAGAAATATGGGGATTTCATGGGTTCTTTTGGATTCACCATAAAAACCATAAGAAATCATCAATTCATGCTGAACATAACATAATTTATCAATTAGAATCAATTTACAAAGAAACCCATGACTTTGGAATTAAACCCTAACATTTGGAGATTTCTATCTTTGAAATTGGGATTTTGAAGGGACTCCATGGATGAAAGTTACCATACCTTAACAACAAATCCCAATGAATTTTATGTGAAGAACCTTGCTTCTTGAACCCTAGCTTTGATCCTCCTATTACTTCTTCTTCTTCTTCAAGTTCTAGAGAGAGAATATTTAGAGAGGATGAAGTTTGGGATTTCATTTGGGTTTAGGAAATAATGAGTTGAATGGGTTGGTTTTTGAGTTATAATGACTTATATAGTGACCCTAAGTTAAGGAAAAATTACCTGACTTAATTCTCACTTAAACCGGAATTTCCCAAAATAACCCACTTTAAGTGGGCTGCCCAGTCCTCACGGCCATCTTCACGGACCGTCAAGGGTCTCACGGCCCTTCATGGTGCCCGCGGCGGTCCCTTGACCAGTGGCTAAGCCACTCTACCCTCAACCCCCCAAACTCCAAGGCAGGATCATAGACACTCCCACGAGCCGTCTAGGCTTTCACGAGCCATGGAGTGGCTCGTGTGGAGGAGGCCATCTTGGGGCGCCTTGGGGGGCTTACTGCATCACCACCACGGGGCGTTGTGGCCACGATGAGCCGTGAAGGCTGGCGTAGAGGTGGGCAGTGCCCTCGCAACCCTGGGGCAGCCTTGGCCCTTGCCCATTCTCCTTAGCTCTTGCCCCTTGTCTTGGCTTTTTGCCCTCATGTTTTAACTCTAGTTTAGTGTACTAATTTCCGGGGTGTTACAATCAATTACTAACAATTAATATCCGAAGCTTTACTCTCAAAGCCCTAGATTTGATGATCATCAATTAAGACTTATTCTCAAGCTATTGTATTCATTATTCATCAATCCTATGAGGATATATCTAAACCCACAAAGTTTCCCTTCATGGCATAAACCCAATTATATCAATTCTAAGTTAAAATCATGGAATATACATGGATACATGTAATTTAACTCTAAAAACATGTAATTATACTAATTCTATCATAAACAATCACAATCCACTCAATTGAATGAACATTCATCATAACCCACAACATTGGAAGAAACCCTAGCTAGAATTGGGGAATTCTTCATCAAATTGGGGGAATTCTAGGGGACTCCATGGATGGAAGAGATCCATCGATGAAAGGATATCATACCTTGATTACAAAGCCCTCACAAGCTTGAAAATTGGAGAATTGATCTTGACCTAGCTTTACATTCCTCCTTCTTCTTCCAACTTCTAGAGAGATAATATTTGAGAGGATTTTCTTTTGGGATTTGAGAGAATCACTTGAATGAGGGGTTTTGGGGGTTAAAAATACATATATATGTGTCCTAGACTTAGGAAAAACGACACCACTTTGATTTAATTAAAACCAGAACAGACCCAATCGCCCCTAAAAATAATTGTCTAGGTGACGACCTACGGACCCAGTCGACGGACCGTGGTCTTATCCACGGCCTGTCCTGGTGAGTCCTGGTTCATGGTCAGAAACTCGACTTCTAAGGACTTGGACCTACGGACCCTGGACCACGGTCTGTGGTCTGACTGACGAATCGTTGGTCAGGCCGTGGTCATAAGGTATGCACCTAAACTGGAGGTGACCAACCATGGGCCATCCTTACGGTCTGTGGCTCAGTCCACGGGCTGTTGGTGGCCGGTCATGGATGGCACATGCAATTTCTTGAGATGGCTGCTTTTGCCTCATTTGGAATCCGGGGTTTTATATTATCTGCCCCTTGGGATCATTTGTCCTCGAATGAGATTCTAAGCACGTTTCTAGACAAAAAGACTCAAGACTAGCAGCCCATCATGCATGCAACTCATCTAAATGCACATAACTAAGGAGGAACTTCATCTCCAAGCTAGACATACTCAATGCACCATAAGGAAGTAGGAACTACATCTAGCAACCCAATATGCAGGAAATTTTCAGGTTTCATATATTCAAGGAGGAACTACCTGCTCCATCTTAAAACATGCCCAACACAATCTCATGGAGCTCATATGAAATTCAATCTCAAAGAGCCTATCTAAAAGATGTTCATCAATTCATCTAGTCTATACACAACTCATACTCAATGCACTGCAACATGAGGAAAATCAATCACATAACTCATTTTCTTTCAAAACACAAGTTTTCATGAACATGCATCACCAAAGGAAATCATGGGAACATCTAATCACACATGACTTCAAATCATAAACAAACCAAGAGGAAACACATTACCTCACGCTAGAGTAGAAGGAAAGAGATGAGGATATCAGAACTTCATATCGGCCTCAGCCTCCCAAATAGCACCCTCAACTAAGTGGTTTCTCCACAATACCTTCACGGAAGTAACTTCCTTGTTTCTCAATCTCTTAACTTTCCGGTCTAGAATCTCAACTGGTAAATCTTCATAAGAGAGACTTTCATCAACTCCCAACCCTTCTAGGGGAACTATGGATGTTAGATCTCCAACACACTTCTTAAGCATAGAGACACGGAACACCGGATGCACCATTGCCAAATCATTTGACAAATCAAATTCATAAGCAACCTTACCAACACGCCTCAAGATTTGATACGGTCCTACGTATCGGGGACTAAGTTTCCCTTTCTTCCCAAATCTCATCACACCCTTCATGGGTGAGATTTTCAAATAGACCCAATCACTAACCTCAAACTCATGGTCTCTCTTTCTAACATCGGCATACGACTTTTTGTTGGCTTTGGGCTGTTTACAACCTCTCTCTAATGAGCCGGAATTTCTCCATAGGCTCATGAACAAATTTGGCCCCGATCAAGGATACCTCACCCACTTCAAACCACCATATAGGAGATCTACACCTCCTATCATAAAGAGCTTCAAAGGGGGCCATACCAATACTAGAATGGTAGCTATCATTATAAGCGAACTCTATCAATGGCAAGTGATCATCCCAACTTCCTTTGAAATAGACGACACATGCTCTCTACATATCCTCTAAAGTTTGGATCGTTCACTCCGTTTTCCCATCGGTTTGTGCGTGAAAAGTCGTCCTAAGCTTCACTTTGGTGCCAAGACCCTTTTTGAATGACTTCCAAAACTGAGAAGTAAATTGACTACCTCTATCGGAGATAATGGACAATGGCACACCATGCAATCTTACCATTTACCTCAAATACAACTTGGCATAGTCTTCTTCCACATAAGAAACTTTGACGGGAATGAAATGGGCTGATTTCATCATCCGGTCTACTATAACCCAAATCGAATCATATTATCGCCTAGTGCGTGGCAACCCCACTATAAAGTCCATATTCACATCTTTCCACTTCCAAGTAGGAATGCTAATGTCTTGGGATAAACATCCCAGTTTCTGATGCTCAACTTTCACTTGTTGGCAATTTGGACGCTTAGCCACAAATCCCGCAATATCTTTCTTCTTCTCATTCCACCAATAGATCTCCCGCAATTCATGGTACATCTTGGTGGCTCCTAGGTGAATAGAATATCGAGAACTATGGGGTTCTACCAAAAAAATTCCGATAACTCATCAACGTTTGGAACACATAATCGACCTTGGTAGCGAAGTACTCTATCTCCCCCTTGAGAGAAAGCCTCAACGAACTTCTTGAGTACCGCTTCTTTCAATTCTACCAAAAATTGATCTAGACATTGTTTAGCTTTGACATCACTTACAAAAGATGATTTGGAACCATTATGGACCATGACACCACCCTTGGCGGAGTCTACCAATCGAACACCCAATCGGGCCAATCTATGTACATCTCGTGCCAACTGTTTTCTATCATCATCCACATGAGCAACACTATCCATAGACACCCTACTAAGAGCATCCGCTACTACATTCACCTTTCCAGAGTGATAGAGAACACTCATATCATAATCCTTCAATAGGTCAAGCCACCTTCTTTGGCAAAGATTCAAATCTTTTTGATTAAACACATATTGCAAGCTTTTGTGGTCGATGAACACATCTACATGCACACCATATAAATAACGACTCCCTATCTTTAAGGAAAAAACCACTGCCGCTAACTCAAGATCATGGGTCAGATTATTCTTCTGATGAACCTTAAGTTTTCTTGAAGAATAGGCAATAACCTTTCCGTTTTACATAAGCACACATCCCAACATAATTTTCGAGGCATAACAATATATCACAAAACCATTCGTACCTTCAGGTAAGGTCAAAACTGAAGCGGAGGTAAGTCTATCTTTCAACTCTTGAAAACTCTTTTCACATGATTCGGACCATACAAACTTAGCCTTCTTTTGAGTCAAAGCCATAAATGGAGAGGCAATAGAAGAAAACCCCTCAACAAATCATCGATAATAACCGGCCAAACCCAAGAAACTCCTAATGTCCGAAGGTGATAAAGGTCTAGGCCAACTCTTGAACGCATCCGTCTTCTTAGGATCTCCCTTTATACCTTTGCTTGACACAATATGATCAAGGAAATCTACTGATCTTAGCCAAAATTCATATTTGCTAAACTTTGCAAAAAGTTTTTGTTCCTTAAGGATTTGCAATACGATCCTCAAATGGTCAATATGCTCATTCTCACTTCTTGAGTAGATCAAAATATCATCGATAAACACAATCACAAACATATCAAGGTATTGTCTAACAACCCTATTCATCAAGTCCATAAACGTCGCCGGAGCGTTAGTCAAACCAAATGATACTACTAGAAACTCGTAGTGACCATATTCGGTTATATAAGCCATTTTTGGAATATTTTCCTCTTTCACCTTCAATTGGTGGTAACCCGATTGGAGATCAATTTTAGAGAAATAATTTTCCCCTTGAAGTTGGTAAAACAAATAATCGATCCTTGGAAGAGGATACTTTTTCTTAATAGTCACCTTGTTCAACTATCGATAATCGATACACATTCTGAGTGAACCATTTTTTTCTTAATGAACAACACTGGAGCACCCCATGGTGAGATGCTTCGTCGGATGAAAACTTTGTTTAACAGATCTTCCAATTGTTCCTTCAACTCTTTAAGTTCCGCCAGAGCCATTCTATAAGGAGGAATAGAGAGAGGTTGCGTATCCGAAAGAAGATCAATTCAGAAATCTATTTCCCTTTCGGGAGGAATACCAGGTAGATCATCTGGGAACACTTCAGAAAACTCTTTTACAACTGGGACCGACTCAAGAGAAGGGGTTTCAGAATCTACATCCCTCACCCTCACTAGATGGTACAAGCAACCCTTAGAAATCATCTTTCTAGCTTTAAGACAAGAAATAACCCGACTCTTAGGCATGGAATTTCCATATTTCCACTCTAGGATAGGCTCATTTAGGAATTGGAACTTAACCACTCTAGTTGTACAATCAATAGAACCATAGCATGAATGCAACCACTCCATACCAAAGATGACATCGAAGTCTAACATATCAAGTTCTACCAAATCAACAAGAGTAACTCTATGGGATAAGGAGATGGGACACCTTCTATATACCCTCTCAGCCAACACAGAATCACCAACAGGGGTAGAAATAGAAAAAGGCTCTAGCAACACATCGGGGAGCACATCAAACCTCCTAGCCACATAAGGAGTCACAAAGGACAAAGTAGCACCGGGATCAATCAAAGCATACACATCAATTTTAAAAACTTTTAACATACCGGTCACCACATCTAGGGAACTCTCTTGATGACCTCTAGTCTAGAGAGCATAGAATCGGTTATGCTTAGACTAGCACCTGAACCACTTGGACCGGTTGAGGGGTCGGGTTGAGCCATGCGACGAGTATCTCCCTCATTCTTAGTACCTAAGTGACAATCCCTTATCTTGTGACCCATCTTGCCACACCCAAAGCAAGCATTTGAGCCCGCTAGACACTTACCCTCATGATTTCTCCCATATTTAACACAAGTAGGCATTGAGGACTTACTACCATCTCCTTGAGGTTTAGGGTTAGACACCCTTTCATTGTTAGACCTTGGAGGAGCATTCGAAGAACCTTGCCTGGAGAACCTTTGCCGAAACCTTGAACGACCTCATCCACTGGACCTAGAATGTGAGAAGTTATCATCATCCGTTCTTGCCCTCTTTGCTTCCCTAGATCTTTCCTTAAGCTTTTCTTCCTCAATTTGTTGGGCATGCACCATAAGGTGAGAAATGTCCATATCATGAACAAGCATAGCAGTGCGGCATTCTTTGATAACCAGACACTCCCGACACAAACTTACTCATCTTAGTCCTACGATCCACCACAATAGAAGGAGCATACTTAGATAGTTGAGAGAGAGAGATGTATCTAGGTCATCGAAGGATTGCGTTTTTGGTATTAGAAGTAGGGAGAGAGAGAGAGAGAGAGATGTAACAACAATAAAGAGACATTATCAATGTTAGTAGTAGTACCAAACAGGTGTTCCAAAAAGAGACAATCGGCTAAAATTTCATAAAAAAGACCTGAATGTAATTTTAGTAATGTTAATGGTACTAGCAATGGTAAGCGAGGGATAGTAAATGCTTGTGGTGGAAGACTAAAGAATGGGAAGGGGTATATTGGGTAGGATCATTGAGGTGTCATGTTATGTGGTGTACACATCATCAAAATATCAGTATCACAGAATAATGTATGTCCACATTGGACAATCCTAAATTTCTCATGAATGACAGGTATATTTGAATAATCTAGGTAATCGTAGGTAGCGATGTTCCTAGAAAATAAATAAACCAAACCAAGCGAAAAATCAAATCATATCATAAAAACTTGATAGTTTTTCTGCTTGTTTTTAATATTAAAAACCAATAAAAGTTGGATTGATTTTGATTTTAAGTAAAACCGATAACTGATAAATTAAATCAAATCAACTATACAACTACTATTTAATATTTATAATTTTACACATATTTTCAAATTTTATAAAATATATTATATTTTATTCTGTTGGGCCTAAGTAAAGAAAATAGGTAAACAACAAATGTTCTAGTGGCACAAGTAGGGATTTATATTTGTTTGTTTCTATTATCATGGGCAAGAAGCTGGTAACTCTGTTTTTAGAAGTGCAACATCTAGTAAGTACATATTAAGGTCGATTAGCTACAAAAGTTTGATGGATCCATTTTGTTATGCTATTAAGTGATAAAAGAAAATAAATAAAGTTTCTTTGATTTTCTTAGATTCTTCACTTTTGAGCGGTGAGTTTTTTTTTGTCGACTCCTTTTGTTATTCTCCGATATATCAAAATTAGATCACTCCAATATCGAATATCTTGCAAGAACTTACACCATTTTTAACAAATCAATCAACCTTATTTTTTAAAAAAACTTGAGAAAATTGAATTCACCAAAAAACTGACTTAATTTGTTTAACATGATTCTTCTATTTGAAAATCTAACTTAATTGGCTTGGTCATATTTTTGATTAAACTGCCTCAAATGTAAAAACAATAACTATATAATAAAAATTTAATCAACTATATTGCATGCCAACTAGAGATCTATATGGTTTGGTTGGATTCCCCGTTTTATCATTCAGTGGGTTCGAGTTCCCATTGATCATCTTCTTGTAAAATGAATTTGTAAAAAAGAAGAGAACAACAAACTTCGAGGCTGGAATAAATTCAAAATGTATTTTTTAAAAATATAATTAAAGTTTCAAATAAACAAAACCTTTAACAAAAATAAAATAGTTTTTTATTTAAAGATCTGATCGAGCCTGCACCCTAAATGTTTCAAATAGTAGAATTTATCACCAAATATGGGATTTAAATCTATCCAAACTTTCACTAAATCTACTATCATGTTTGTTGGTGATCAAGATGATTCATGCATAACAAAATCAAACAGACGATAAACTATAAAAAATTAGTAATTTTAGATAATCGCAAAACAATACGATTCAATAATATTATACTACAAACCATTGCCACTAAAATATGACATATTATTCAAGATTCTTGATGAAGAATAAAAGAAAAGAGAAAAAATCCGTATAGCGTCTTATCTTTCGACAGAATGACATATATAATTAAAAAAAACTTACTCTTAATCTTTCAAAGCATTTGCGTCAATATCAAACCATCACCTCCACTTTGGAATATCAGTTGCACATGATAGTAGTTTTGATATCATGAATTTTATGAGAGATGAGTTGCAGCAGGTGTTGTTTACCAATACTTGGAACCCAAAAGTCACCAGTGATACACTTCAGCTATTGTCCTTATATTTCTTTCCAGAAGTTCCATTGCAAATATTAGCCCCCCCCTCCCCCCCTCCCCCGAAAACTTTTATGACAATCAAGAACTATTGGAATTACAGATGGGGCAAGAGAGCCACAAAAGAAGAGTCTCATCCTCCCCCCTCCCCTATTCGTATCCAAATTTAATACTAGAGAATCAATTGTTCCATATATTAAACATTTCTCCTTTGCTTTAGTTACTGCAACTGAAAAAATTCTCCTCCTCAATTTCTTCTTTGACAGTTGATGCTGAATTTTGTTCATTGTTTTTGAACTTTAAAAATTTCTTCTTTTTTTCTTTCTTCTTTTGGTTTTGTTCTTAAAAAAGGCCTTCAATAACCCTGTCATGTCTAAAAGCTCTTTTGAACCTGTTTTAATATGAACATTTGTAGGATTTGTAAAATATTGTTCTTAGGATTTTTCTTCCATCACAACATCACATATCACATAGGTTTCAAAAAATGATTTTATACTCATAGACCAAATTTAATAGTTTTTGTGTGTGAAAATTTGTGGGGCATTGAAAGGGAGACTGTTTCTTGCAATATTATTAAAGTGTAAAGAACATTGTCCAGATGGAGAAAATATAATGAGTTGCGTGATCAAATATGAGAAACATTAGTAGATGTACCATATCGTAAGTGAACTCTACCAGAACTACAGAAAGCAACATGTTTAGGATTGCCAATGAGGTCCTTTCTACAAGCCATGGAATTTGTTTCTCTTGAAGGCTCCAACCATTTCTTTTGAAACGAGGGTCATCTCTCACATCGTGGATACCACTCTCCTATCTCTTGCAAGGTTTCTGTCCTCCCTTACTTAGCATGATACTCTCCTTACGTACTACCTTATATCCAACCATAAACTTAAGCTTTCCTCTTCCGTGCTTAACTATATGATTGAAGGTTCTTTTGATATTCTCAAATTGCATTATGGCATGGTCATCTCATGTATTCTTGATGAAAATAATATCAATTTGGTTGAAATCCATGTCCTTCCTGTCAAACAATATTATAACTCTAAGGTTTTCATTAGTTGGGCTATGTTCGCACTGAGGATTCCTGGGTTCTCAACCATGAGTTTGATGGTCCTGTAGTTGCCACCTCCTCAAAGGTCAAAGCTCCTTCCTCTTTGATTCTATTAGGCCTACATGCTGATATTCTGGCCATGCTTGATGCTATGGTTTAAAAACATGTGTCTTCCAAGGACATTCTAATTGGCACCCTATTTATGATTTAAAAGGTCAAAGCAACCACTTAGTTCTTTTAGTGAAAGTGGTGCTTTATTTAAAATTATAGATTTGAAAGGCTGTTGTGTTTCATTACCTCTTGTTGGAACACTGGTGTGATGCAATTACTTTTAATGCTTCACCATGAGTTTGAACTGACAATGATTAAGTAATTTTCATTCTAAGGAGATGGTTGTATTTTATCTCCTTGGAATTCTTCATCTATCACACCTCAGTTTTAAGCTTATCTCGAGTTGTCGTGCAGTGAGAATTCAAATGTATCAAATTTATTTAAGATTGTATGTAAGCTATGCTAATGACTATCCTTGGTTTCATGACAAAAACTATACATATGAGAGTTAAAGTCATGCATTAGATCAGATGGAGAATGAATGGCATATAGGTATATACTTGAAATGGAATCAGAAGCATATGCTCTCGTTATATTATAACTGCAAGTTATTTATTAGTAATCTTTGACATTCAGTTACCAATGATATCTGGCAAGAAAGTTTAACCTGAGATCAACATGGCGATCAAGGCTTGTCCAATATCACCGACTTTGAAAAAAAGGGTGGGACACATATAAATCAGTTCTAGGAAGAAATCCATGTGAGAAATGATTATCAATCTTCATATATATTCAAATGGCTTAAGGTTATAATCTGGTTTGTGGATTTGAAATCTTGTGTTTTTATATTTACATGTGTACTTTGTATTTTATGCGAGGCAACCCTGATGATCCAAATTATCTCAGAGTTGCAAATTCTACATATTTTTCCAGGATTAGTAAATATATGACTTATAACATTAAATTCCAATGCCAATAAATTTGTTTCAGAAAACCCCCAATATTAATGCTTGAAAATCAATTCGAGCATATAGATAAGAATTACAACCTTGTTGTTCTAACTTCTCTCTCATTTATCAGGTTAGCAGGCAACCTAGCTATGTAAATATTAAAGAATCTTTGATTGATGTCCGATTTATTTCTAATTGCGGAAAGTCAGAATTTGTATTATTTATATTACAATTTATTAAGTGTTTTTCTCTTTGATATTATCCCTAGTTTGTCTTTAATAGGTATGAATTATTTAATATTGTATGGAATTTATTAAATAATTACTCAATTATATATAGACTTTTTATCATTACTCTATCCATTATTAACACACAACCACTATTATCAACCTTTGAGTCACGATCTTGCTCCCATAACTAGCCATCACGAGCATTGACAACCACTCCACACATAGGGGTAGAAAATGGATAGCTTGGACTAAAGTTAGGCGGGTTAAGTTGATCTGAAACAATAGATGGGTCAACGCCCAACCTAGTCCAAATCAATCTTGAGCTAAGATAGGCTTGGTCAAGTTGGGCTAAGTCGTCACGCCATGAGGCTACCCCCTTGATGGAACACGAGACCTAGGATCACGAATGACCCCAAGATAACCCTGTTTCTGGCATATCATAAGCACACTAAATGATAACTAAATAAATATGCACTATGCGGAAGCTAAATCAATAGATAACTGGAAAATGGGGGGAACCCAACTACTCTGAATATATAAACCATACTGAGAGTTTAATAATAACTAAAAGATAACCTCAACAATTCAAGCTAATTCTACTACTATGTCTCAAAAGCCTCTAACAAAGTTGAGTTGCTGGGACATGCCCCCCAGCTAACTCTAACAAAAACAAAATAAAAAGACTAAAATGAAAGCATGTATATTGTCCTCGGAATATGAGGACTCACCACTGAAGCTGCTGAGTGCTGAACGAGAATCGATCTAAGCGCGATCTGGATGCTGAGTACCTGAACCTACATCATGAAAAGATTTAGCGCAGAGTCTGCGTCAGTACTTTGACTGTAGTGAGCATGCAAGATATAGATACTAAGCTGAACAAATATATATATATAAGTTGAAACAAGGCATAACTGAACAATACTGTAAACTAGGCATGAATGTAAATGTTGTAAAGATAACTGAAAACCTAAACTGAATGCAATGACCAAGTACTAATCATGAACATGACATGCTAAACTGAATACTGAAGTATATACTGAAAACCTGGTCAAATGCACTATGAGTCTGTATATGGGAGCTACTATTAACCGACATAAAACCATGTGAGCTAAATGTGGAGTCCGATGTATACACCCCATCGAGAGGACCCAATATACCTTGCTAGGGGTATAAAGGCATGACTGGCATGATCACTAAATCTGATGCCCAACAGAGGGGACTTATACTCAAACAGGGGCACGTAGTTCTAGGACTGTGAGGGTACACTGGACCCTAGTCCAACTCGATGCTAAGTCTTCTCCTAATTTAATATGTATATGATACAAATGTAACTGACAGACTGAATAACTCAAATACTGACATGAACTCTACCCCTTCTTACCCTGAAAAAGCAGGGACACCTTACTTTCTTGAACCGATAACCATCTTTCGGCTAACCTAGCCTCCTCCGTTCCTCGGGACTTACAAGGGGTAGTACGGGAATATTCACCTGTTGTTCTGAGAATGCAACATATATAAACTGATAATGTAACATTCGAAATCTGGAGCATGATTATTTGTTTAACTGACCTAGCAAGTATAATTCATGAACTATGAGAATTTATACAAACTAGGGTTTTGAGTTTCATTTATGGAATTAAGTAACCTTTCCAAGAAAACATGTTATTTCGATTAAGGATACTACAACAGCTAAATCACAATAAAATCCCAATGTTTTAGAAACTCTAGGTCTAAACAATATATGGAGAATCAAGAAGCTGACTAAATTCTAGGGACCTAGTGGATGAAAGGAACCCACTAGTGAAATCCCACATACTTGGTGACAAAGTCTACGGAGAATTCCTTCGATTTCAGGGCTGAAACTTGAAGAAAACCTTCTTCTTGTTCTTGAGAGGCTGGTCGACTTTTCCTCCTCTTTCTACTCTAGTTTCGAAAGATTTTGGAGAATAGAGGTTTTGGTTAAGTTCTGACTAGATTATTAGGCTTAATTTGAGAAAAATAATGTAGTTTAGGTGTAAAACGACGTAGTTTAAATGCCCAAAGCTTAGGGGAAAAGACAAACACGACCCTAACTTAAAAGTTAACGAGGCCTTCCACGGAGCAACAGACGGACCGTCAAAGGGACCACGAACCGTCAAGTGGGTCGTGGTTCTTGGCCAGTGCTTACTGGTTCTGGGGGGCGCTCCATCCACGAGCCCTACCATGGCCCTTGGGAAGGACCACAGACCGTGAAGGCCACTGTGGTTCTTTAATTGGGCTGGGCTTCTGCTGGCTGAAGGACGACGGACCCTCCCACGGCCCGTCATCATGACCATGACCTGTGGAGGGCTCCGTGGTCAGATGTCCGATCCCTGGTTGCTATGACTTGGCTCCATGAGCCTTCCCACGGCTCGTGTGGTGGTCCACAGCCCGTGAAGGGCTCCGTGGTCCACCACTGCTGGGTGTGTGTGAGCCACGAGCAGGTCGACGGACTGTGGTTCCTTTCACGGTCCGTGAACCCTTCTATGGTTCACCAATTTTTTATTGTTCAGGTCTATTAAGTTCTGAGGTGTTACAATATCTCCCACTTGGGAACATTCGTCCTCGAATGAAGTCTAAACTAGCTGAGAATGGAGGGAAAGAGCTGAAATCCCTACCACCAAGTACTAGAAACTGATATCTAACAGAAATGATTTCCAAGAACATGCAAATATGCTGAAATGCAAGAATAACTGAGGGAACAAGATGTTGAGACTCAATTACACAAGTGTAACTGAAAGACTGGACATGAACTATTACCTCAAGCTGAAATCGAATCGGAAGGAACGAGGTTAGGATACTTGGCCTACAAGGTTGCTTCTGCTTCCCAAGTAGTTCCCTCTATGGACTGACTCCTCCGCAAAACCTTCACTGAAGCGACTTCCTTATTCCTCAACCTACGAACCTGACACTCAAGGATCTCAACTGGCACTTCTTCATAAGTGAGACTATCTTTCAAAGCCATACTCTCTAATGGTACTATTTATACCACATCATCCACACACTTCTTCAACAAGGAAATGTGAAAGACTGGATGAACCATTGCTAGTTCTGCTTGAAATTCTAACTCAAATGCCACATTACCAACCCTTTTTTCAGGATTCTATAAGGACCTACATATCTAGAACTAAGCTTCCCTTTCTTACCAAATCTCATCGCCCCCTTCATAGGTGACACCTTTAGGAAAACCCAATCATCGATTTCGAACACTAAGTCCCTCTTCCTCACATCTACATAGGACTTCTGACGACTCTGGACTGTCTTTAATTTATCTCTGATAAGCTGAACTTTTTCCATAACTTCATGAACGGAATCTGGCCCTATCAAGGCTACTTCACCTACTTTAAACCAACCAATCGGGGACCTACATCTACGCCCATATATGGCCTCATAAGGGGTCATCTGAATACTGGAATGAAAGTTATTATTATAGGCGAACTCTATAAGAGGTAGGTGATCACCCCAACTGCCCTTGAAAACGATCACGCAAGCTCTCAACATGTCCTCTAAGGTCTGAATGGCACGTTCTGCCTGACCATCCGTCTGTGGATGAAATGTTGTACTGAGATTTACCTGAGTACCAAGACCTTTCTAAAACAATTTTCAGAAATGAGAGGTAAATTGAGGACCTCTATCTGAGATGATAGACATGGGAACCCCATGCAACCTGACTATCTCATTGATGTAGAGTTTGGCGTAGTCCTCCGCTGAATTTATAGTCTTGACAGCCAAGAAGTGAGCGGACTTAGTGACTCTGTCTACTATCACCCAAATGGAGTCATGATGTCTGCGAGTACGAGGTTAACCCATCATGAAGTCCATATTTATCACTTCCCACATCCATGGAATGTTAATTTCCTGAGTCATACCTCCTAGTTTCTGATGTTCTACCTTAACATATTGACAGTTAGAACACTTAGCCACAAAATATGCTATGTCCCTCTTCATGCCGTTCCGCCAAAAGAATTCTCGTAGATCACGGTATAGCTTAGTGGCACCTAGATGAATGGAATACCTAGAGTTATGAGGTTCTATAAGTATCTGGTGCCTCAACTCACCCACATTAGGAACACATAAGCAGCCTTGGTAACGAAGTACACCACATCCCCCTTGGGAGAAAACCTCAACTTTCCGCCTATGAACGACACCTTTCAACTGAAGTAATATAGGATCACTATCCTTATTCTCCTCAACCTCCGCTACTAATGAAGATTCTGAGTTGTTCTAAAATATCACCCCGCTATCTGATGTGTCCGTAAGGCAAACTCCTAAGAGAGCAAGCCAGTGAACATCTTTGGCTAGCTTTTTTCTTTCTTCCTCAATATGTGCTACACTACCCATAGACAGCCTGCTGAGAGCATCAGCCACTACATTATCCTTACCAGGATGGTAAAGCACATTCATGTCATAGTCTTTGAGGAATTCAAGCCATCTCCTCTGACGAAGATTCAACTCTTTCTTGGTGAACACATACTGGAGGCTCTTATGGTCTGTGAATACATCAACATGAACACCATACAAGTAGTGTATCCAAATCTTTAAAGCAAATACTACGGCTGCAAGCTCGAGGTCATGTGTTGGGTAGTTCTTCTCATGAACCTTCAGTTGTCTAGAAGTATAAGTTATGACCTTACCTCGCTGCATCAACACACAACCTAGGCCAACCCTGGATGCATTACAATAAATTACATAACCGACTGACTGATCTGGTAGAGTCAAGACCGGAGCTGTAGTCAACCTAGTCTTCAGTTCTGAGAAGCTTTTCTTACACTCATCTAACCACTGAAATTTGACATTCTTCTAAGTCAACTTGGTCAACGGGGAAGCTATGGATGAAAATACTTCAACAATTCTCCTGTAATAACCATCCAAACCCAAGAAACTTCTGATATTTGTTTGAGAGGTGGGTCTGGGTCAGTGTTTCACTAACACAATTTTCTAAGATTCCACTCGGATCCCTTCGCTAGATACCACATGACCAAGGAAAGTGAAATACTTTAACCAGAATTCACATTTGCTGAACTTAGAGAATAACTGGCGATCTTTGAGAGTTTGCAGAACAACTCTCAAATGAGTCGCATGCTCCTCCTCACTCTGAGAATAAATAAGGATACCATCAATAAAGATGATGACGAACAAGTCAAAATACTGTTTGAACACCCTGTTCTTTAAATTTATGAAAGCTGTTGGAGCATTTGTTAGTCCAAAAGACACAACTATAAATTCATATTGACCATATCGAGTCCTGAAGGCTGTCTTCGGAATGTCACTATCTCTAACTCTAAGCTGATGATAGCCGGATCTGAGGTTTATCTTAGAAAAGCAACTAGCAACCTGAAGTTGGTCGAACAAGTCATCAATCCTTGGGATGCGATATTTATTCTTGAAGGTGACTTTGTTCAACTGACGATAGTCAATGCACATTTTGAGAGAACCGTCTTTCTTTTGCACGAACAATACTGGAGCACCCCATGGAGAGATAATATGTATGATTAAGCCCTTATCTAGAAGGTCTTTAAACTGCTCTTTCAATTCCTTAAGCTCAACAAGAGACATTCTGTAAGGAGGAATCAAAATAGGATGGGTATCTGGAAGGAGATCTATTCCGAAGTCGATTTCCCTTTCAGAAGGAACTTCGGGAAGATCTTCTAGAAACACTTCTGGAAACTCATTTACTACTAGGACTGACTCAAGAGTTGGGGTTTTGGAGTTTGAATACTTACCTGAACAAGATGATAGATATATCTCTTCGAAATTATTTTTCTAGCCTTAAGGTAAGAGATGAATCAACCCATAGGCAGTGAGCTACTACCTTTCCATTATAAGACTGGCTCGTTTGGAAACTGAAATCGAACGATTCTAGTTCTACAATCGACTGAAACATAACTGGGATGTAAACAATCCATGACTAGAATGATATCGAAATCTATCATTTCTAACTCTACAAGATCTGTTGAGGTGACTTTCTGAGAGACTGTGATAGGGTTCTGAGAGAGTTTCTAGCTATAACTGGGTCACCAACTAGAGTAGAGTTTGAGAAGGGTTCTGAGAGAGTTTCTGGATAGACACCGAAGTTTATTGCTCTATAAGGAGTTACAAAAGACAATGTAGCCCCTGGATCTATAAGGAGTTTCTTGATAGACACCGAAGATTCTCCTAACGTACCAGTGACCAAATTAGGAGAATCTTCCTTATCCTGGTGAGCCTTGAGAGTATACAACTTGTTCTAGCGCTGACCGCCACCTGCACCAAATGAAGTACCCTGTTGAGTTGGGCGACCAACTAGTACTACTGGGAGCTGTAGACTGAGCCCTATTGTTGTTACCTCCTTGCCCCTGTCTGGCAGAAGGGCAATCCTTCAACCTAAGTCAAGGCTGACCACATCCTAAACACCCTTCCTTGCCTGCAAGACACTCACTCGGATGGTTCTTATCACACTTTGGACAAGTTGGGTAAGTCCTGTTACCTGAAGCACTCCCTTCAGACTTAGAGCCTGATGCCCTATGGTCATGCCCCGAGCTACCCCCAGGACGTGGACACGGGACCTAGGATCATGAGTGACGTCAAGCTAACCCTACTGGAATAACATAAGCATACTTAAAGAAACTTAATCAATAAACACTATGCGGAAGCTAATCATAAGATAAATCTGAAATGATGGGGAATACCCATACTACATCTGAATATATAAATGCAGAGAGTTTAACAACAACATAAAAGTCAAACTCAAATACTAAAGCTGATTCTAACTATGTCTGAAATAAAGCCCTAACTAACTAGAAATGCTAGGACACGCCCCAGCTAAATCTAGCAAAAACAAAAACTAAGACTAAAACCAAAGGAACCATGTATGTCGTCCACGGAGAATGAGGACTCACCACTAATACTACTGAGATGAAGATCGGGAACCGATCTATGCATGATCTGGAAGCTGAGAACCTGAACCTACATCACGAGAAGATGTAGCGCACAACATTCGTCAGTAATTGAAAGGTACTGAGCATGCAGGATAGAGTAAAGCTAAACAATAATCATAACTGAACAAAGCAATAAGAGCAATGATATAATCTGAACTTAATGTAAATACTGAGATATACTGAATACTGAGCTAACTGAATGCAATGACCAAGAACATGATATGCTGAGTCTAAATACTGAACTGTAACTAATAACCTGGTCAATGCACTAGAATCTGACTGTACTGTGGGAGCTACTAATAACCAACATAAAACCACATGTGCTAAATGTGGAGTCCGATGTATACTCCCCATCGATAGGACCCAATATACCCTGCCAGAAGTATAAAGGCATGACTGGCGTAATCACTAAAATAATGCCCACAGAAGGGACTTACAGCCTACGGGGCACGTAGTTCTGGGACTATGAGGGTACACTGGAACCCTAGTCCACTCGGTATTAAGCTACTCCCAATTGATTATGAAATTAACACATTATGACTGAATGCTGTAAAACATGGATAGGTCGATGTTCTGACATGCATACTCTGAGAATGCAACAATTATATCTAATAATATGACATTCATAAACTGAAGCATGTATATAACTGAAATAGCTGGCCTAGCATATGTAATTCATGAACTAAAGGAACTACATAGCTAGGGTTCTAAAATTTCATGCAACAAACTGAGCAACAACATGATAATCTGATTTGGATCATTCTAACAGCTAAAACCCAACAATTTCTAACATTCAAGAAACCCTAGGTCTAGATAATATCTAAGGAATCAAGATTCTGACTGAATTCTTGGGACCTAATGGGCGAACGAAACCCACTAGTGAAATCCCACATACCCGGTGATGAATTCCACGGAGAAATCTATCAATTTCGGGGTTGGAACTGATTGAATTTTGTTGCACTCTTGAACTAGGGTTGTTGACCTCTTTCTCCTCTTACGCTCTAATTTTTCTAAATTTTGATGAATGATCTGACTTAGGTAAGTTATAGTTATGTATCTAGGCTAAAAATGGCTAAAACTACGTAGTTTAGGGTTTAAACGACGTAGTTTAGGGGTCCAACGCATAAGGAAAAGACCAAAAGACCCCTGGATTAACTGCTATCGGGGCCAACCGACGGACTAGACCCACAGACCGTAGATTGACCGACGGTCTGTGCTGGTCAATCGTCGTTCGGGACTGGGGCTGGAAACTGGGGAATTGATCCACGGTCCGTGGCCTAACTTACGGTCCACGGTCAGAGCTTTCTAGGGAGGGTTGCAGGTGGCCTCCCACGGACCACCAGCACGGACTGTGGGTCACCCTATGATCCGTGGGTGGCAACCGTAGGTTGCACCTGCAACTTCTGAAAATCTGTATTTTGGTAGTTCTAGCATACGGGTTGTTACATTATCTCCCCCTTGGGAACATTCGTCCTCGAATGAAGACTAAACTAGCTGAATATGGAGGGAAAGAACTGCAAACCCTACCACTAATTTCAGAAAAAACTGATTTATGACTGAACTAAACTCCAAGGACATGCAGATACGCTGAAAATGCAAGTAAAAACTGAAAGAACATGATACTAAGACTGAATCAGCGCATGAATGACTGCAAAACTGAAGCAGAACTATTACCTCAAGCTGGAATGGAATCAGAAGGAAAGAGATGAGGACACTTGGCCTTCATGGCTGCTTCTGATTCCCAAGTGGCTCCCTATACGGACTGACTCCTCCACAAAACCTTAACTGAAGAGACTTCTTTGTTTCTCAACCTTCTAACCTGACGATCAAGAATCTCAACTGGCACATCCTCATAAGTGAGACTATATTTTACGGCCACACTCTCTAAAGGTACTATGGATGCTGGATCACCCACACATTTCTTCAACAACGAAACGTGAAAGACCAGTTGAACTGCTGCTAATTCTGCCAACAACTCTAACTCGTAAAACACTTTACCAACCCTTTTGAAGACCTTGTAAGGGCCTACATATCTAGGACTGAGCTTTCCTTTCTTGCCAAACCTCATCACCCCCTTCATAGGTGACACTTTCAGGAAAACCCAATCATCAACTTGAAACTCTAAGTCCCTTCTCCTTACATCTGCATAAGACTTCTGACGAATCTGGGCTGTCTTAAGTCTATCTCTAATGAGCTGCACTTTTTCCATAGCATCATGAACCGAATCTGGTCCTATCAAGGCTGCTTCACCTACTTCAAACCAACCAACTGGAGATCTACATATACGCCTATACAATGCCTCATAAGAGGCCATCTGAATGCTGGAATGGTAGCTATTATTGTAGGCGAACTCTATAAGAGGAAGGTGATCATCCCAACTACTCTTGAAGTCGATCACACAAGCTCTCAACATGTCCTCTAAGTTTTGAATGGTACGCTCTCCCTGACCATCCGTCTGTGGATGAAACGTTGTGCTAAGATTAACCTGAGTACCAAGACCTTTCTGAAATGACTTCCAAAAATGAGAGGTAAACTGAGGACCTCTATCTGATATGATAGACAAAGGAACCCCATGCAACAAGACTATCTCATTAATGTAAAGTTTGGCATAGTCCTCCGTCGAGTCTGTAGTCTTAACAACCAAAAAGCGTGCAGACTTAGTAACTTTGTCTACTATCACCGAAATGGAGTCATGTTGTCTGCGAGTATGAGGTAAACCTGTAATGAAGTCCATGTTGATCACTTCCCACTTCCAAGTAGGAATATTGATCTCTTGATTCATACCCCGTGGTTTCTGATGTTCTACCTTCACTTGCTGACAATTGGGGCACTTAGCCACAAAACCTGCTATATCCCTCTTCATGCCATTCCACCAAAAGACTTCCCGCAGATCACGGTACATCTTAGTCGCGCCTGGATGAATAGAATACCTGGAGTTATGGGCTTCTGCAAGAATCTGTTGTCTCAAGTCACCCACCTTAGGAACACATAATCGACCCTGATAGCGAAGCACACCATCTCCCCCTTGGGAGAATACCTCAACTCTCTACTGGTGGACTGCACCCTTTAGCTGAAGCAATATCGGATCACTCTCTTGATTTTCCTTAACCTCCGCTACCAATGAAGATTCTGACCCATTCTGAACTGTTACACCATCATCTGATATGCTCATAAGGCGAACTCCCAAGCGAGCAAACCTGTGAACATCCTTTGCTAGTTCTTTTCTTTTTTCCTCAACATGTGCTACACTACCCATAGATAGTCTGCTAAGGGCATCTGCTACTACATTGGCCTTACCAGGATGGTAAAGCATATTCATGTCATAATCCTTGAGGAACTCAA
>JAJONR010000394.1:0-135137 GCA_029582245.1 Solanum etuberosum
CTAATACCCTAAACCCTACGAAACCCTAATACCCTAAGGACCAAAACCCTAAACCCTATACCCTAAGGACCTAAACCCTAAACCCTAAACCCTAAAAAACACTAACAAACCCAAACGAAATACTAAGAAAACCTAAATGCTAAATCCTACACCCAAAATAAACCTAAACCCTAAACCCTAAGAAACCCTCAACCTTAACCACTAAACCCTAAGAAACACTCAACCCTAAATCCTAAGAAACACTCAACATTAACCTCTAAACCCTAAGAAACCCTAATACCCTAAACCCTAAGAAACCCTAATACCCTAAACCCTACGAAACCCTAATACCCTAAGGACCAAAACCCTAAACCCTATACCCTAAGGACCTAAACCCTAAACCCTAAACCCTAAAAAACACTATCAAACCCAAACGAAATACTAAGAAAACCTAAATGCTAAATCCTACACCCAAAATAAACCTAAACCCTAAACCCTAAGAAACCCTCAACCTTAACCACTAAACCCTAAGAAACACTCAACCCTAAATCCTAAGAAACACTCAACATTAACCTCTAAACCCTAAGAAACCCTAATACCCTAAACCCTACGAAACCCTAAACCCTAAGAAACCCAAAACCTAAGAAACCCTTATACCCTAAACCCTAAATCCAAGAAAACCTAAAAACCTTTTAAAACTAAAAATCTAAAAACGCAAAAAAAACCATTTAAAACCCCTAAAAGCTTTTAAAACCCCTTAACCTAAGCCCTAAACCCTAATTTACCCTAAAAAAAATTTAAAAACTCTAAATCCTATGAAACCCTAAACCCTAAACCATAAGAAATCCTAAATCCTAAAAGACCCTAAAAATCCTAAGAAAAACTTAAAAAACCCTAAATACCCATATACCCTAAGCCCTAAAAAACACTAAACCTAAAACCCTCAGCCCTAAACCATAACAAACCCTAAACCCTAAATATAAAACCCTAAACTAAAAACCCTAAGCCTTAAATCCTAAGAAATCCTAAGTCCTAAGCCATAAACCCTAAACCTTGAGAAACCCTAAACCCTAAAAACACCTAAACCCTAAGTAACCCTAAACCCTAAAATTCCATTAAAAAAAAATACAAAAACCCCTAAAAAACATTATAAAATCCTATAAATAAAAAAGCCTAAAAAAACCATAAACCTAAAAAACCCTAAGTCCTAAACCCTAAAAAAACCGTAAACCGTAAACCCTAAAAACCCAAAAATAATAAAAGAAACCCTAAACCCTTAACCTTATGGCGTTAACCCTAAGCCCTAAGAAACCCTTTACCCTAAAAAAACCCTAAAAAAATATAAGAAACCCTAAACCCTAAACACTAAATTATAAGAAATTGTAAACCTTAAACCATAAACCTTAGGGCCTAAACCCTAAATCCTAAGCTCTTAGAAACACTAAACCCTAAGAAACCCTAAACCCTACAAAACCTTAAAAAACCCTAAGAAACACTAAACGCTAAACCCTATACCCTAAGAAACCCTAAACCCTTCACCCTAAACCTTAGTGCTAAATCCTAAACGCTAAGAAACCCTGAACTCTAAGAAATAAAAAACACTAAAAATCCTTTAAAATTCCTAAACGCTAAAAACCCTTAAACAAAAAACCTAAACCTAAAATCCTAAATCCTAAGAAACCCTAAATGCTAAAACCTATACCCAAAGAAACCCTAAACCCTTCACCCTAAACCTTAGGGCTAAACCATAAGAAACCCTAAACCCTAGGAAAGAAAAAAAAACCCAAAAAAACATTTAAAAATCCTAAACCCTAAACCCTAAAAAATCCTATAAAACCCCTAAATATAAAACCATAAGCCCTAAGAACCCCTATATCATAAAGAACCATAAATATCCTAAAAAATCGTTAAACACCCTAAACTTGAAAAAAAACTCAAAACCAAAGAAAACCCAAGAAAAACTTAATCCCTAAACGCTATACCCTAAAAACCCTTATAAAACCTAAACCTAAAACCCCAAACCCTTAGAAACCCTAAATGCTAAACCCTATACCCTAAGAAACCCTAAATCCTTAACTCTAAACCATAGGGATAAACCCTAAACCCCAAGCCTTATGAAACACTAAGATACCCTAAATCCTAATAAAACCTAAACCCTAAAAAACCATTAAAAACCCTAAACCTAATATACCCTAAAAAACCCTATAAATCCCTGCAAAACCCTAAAACCTAAACTTAAAACCCTATGCCCTAAATCCTAAGAAACCCTAAACCTTAAGAAACACAAAATCCTAAAGAACCCTAAGAAACCCTAAAGAGTTTAAAGAACCCTAATCCTAAAATACCCTAAACCTAAAAAACACTTAACCCTAAAAACCCTAAATTTAAAACCCAAAACCCTAAATAATAAATCCTAAACCCTAAGAAACCCTAAACCTTAAACCCTATACATTAAGGCCTAAACCCCAAACCCTAAATCTTAGGGATAAACCCTAAACATTCAGAAACCCTAAAAAGAACCCTTAAAATCCCTAAAAACCTTTTAAAACCCTAAACCTAAAAAACTCTTAAAAAAATCAGAAGCCCTAAACTCTAAACCCTAAAAAAATTGTTAAACCTAAAACCCTAAGCCCTAAACCCTAACATATGCTAAGAAACCCTAAGAACTACTAAACCGTAAACCCTAAGAAACTCGAAACCTGAAACCCTTATAACCCCTAACCTCTAAGAAAACTTAATACCCTAAAACCTAAACCCTAAGAAATCCTAAACCCAAAACCCTAAGAAACCCTAATACCCTAAAATCTAAAACCTAAACCCTATACCTAAGACACCTTAATACCCTAAACCCTAAACCCTATGAAACCCTTTAAACCTTTAAAAACTCTTCACCTAAAAACTTTTAAAAAAAACCTTTACAACCCCTAAAAACCATTAAAAACCATAAACCTAAAAAACACTAAGCCATACACCATAATTTACCCTAAAAATCATTAAAAACCCTAAACCCTAAGAAACCTTATGAAACCCTAAACCCTAAACCATAAGAATCCCCTAAACCCTAAAAAACACTAAGAAACCCTAGACCCTAAAAAACCTAAAAAAAAACCTTAAAACCCCTAAACCTAAGAAACTCTAAACCCTAAACTCCAAACCCTAAGTAACCCTAAACCGTAAACCCTTAAAAAACCATAAGCCATAAACCCAACCCATAAGAAACCCCAAACCCTAAACCCGAAAAACACTAAAAAGCCCTACACCTTAAAAGACACCAAAAAATCTTTAAAAACTCTAAACCTAAAAAACACTTGAGAAATCCTAAACCTAACAAACCCAAAAAAAACAACCTAAACACTAAACACTAGAAAAACCTTAAATCCTACACCCAAAAAGACCCAAAAAAAACCATAAGAAACCTTAAAGCTAAACTATAAACCCTAATAAACCATAAACCCTAAACCCTAAAAAACACCAAACCCTAAACCTTAGGGATAAACCCTAAACCCCAAGCCTTATGAAACTCTAAGAAACCCTAAACCCTAAGAAACCCTAAATCCTAAGAAAACCTTAGCCCTAAAAAACCCTAAAAACCTTTAAAAATCCTAAAACTAAAAAACCCTTAAAAACCTAAACCCTAAAAAAATTCCTTAATCTAAAACCCTAAGCCCTAAGAACACCTAAATCGTAAAAAACTATTAAAACTCCATAACTAAAATTTTAAAACCCCAAGCCTTATAAAACACTAAGAAACCTTAAACCCTAAACCCTATACCCTATACCCAAAGAAACCCTAAACCCTAGGAAAGGAAAAAAAAACTTTAAAAACTCTAAACCCTAAACCTTAAAAACCCTAAACCCTAAAAAATCCAATAAAAACCCTAAATATAAAACCCTAAGCCTCAAGAACCCCTATATCATAAACAACCATAAAAATCCTAAAAAACCTTTAAAAACCCTAAACCTGAAAGAACACTTGAAACCTAAGAAAAACTTAAGCCCTAAACCCTATACCCTAAAAACCCTTATAATACCTAAACCTAAAACCCCAAACACTTAGAAACCCTAAACGCTAAACCCTATACCCTAAGAAACCCTAAATCCTTGACTCTAAACCATAGGGCTAAACGCTAAATCCCAAGCCTTATGAAACACTAAGAAACCCTAAATCCTAAGAAAACCTAAACCCTAAAACCCTAAATACATAAAAACCCTACACCTAAAATACCCTAAAAGCCCCTATAAATCCCTGCAAAACCGTAAACCCCTTAAAAAACCCTAAACTTAAAACCCTATGCCCTAAATCCTAAGAAACCCTAAACCTTGAGAAAACCAAAATCCTAAAGAACTCTAAGAAACCCTAAAAATCTTAAAGAACCCTAATCCTAAAAAACCCTAAACCTAAAAAACACTTAACCCTAAAAAACCCTAAACCTAAAATCTGAAATCCTAAGAAACCCTAAATAATAAATCCTAAACCCTAAGAAACCCTAAACCTTAAACCTTATACCTTAGGGCCTAAACCCCAAACCCTAAATCTTAGGCCTAAACCCTAAACATTCAGAAACCCTAAAAAGAACCCTTAAAATCCTAAAAACCTTTTAAAACCCTAAACCTAAAAAAGTCAAAAAAATCCTTAAACCTAAAACCCTAAGCCCTAAACCCTAACATACGGTAAGAAACCCTAAGAAATACTAAACCGTAAACCCTAAGAAACTCTAAACCTGAAACCCTTATACACCCTAAGCTCTAAGAAAACCTAATACCCTAAAACGTAAACCCTAAGAAATCCTAAACCCTAAACCCTAAGAAACCCTAATACCCTAAAGTCTAAACCTCAAACCCTATACCTAAGAAACCCTAATACCCTAAACCCTCTAAAACCCTTAAAACCTTAAAAACTCTACACCTAATTTTTTTAAAAAAAAAACCCTTTACAACCCCTAAAAACATTTAAAAACCTTAAACCTAAAAAAACCTAAAAAACACTAAGCCCTACACCATAATTTACCCTAAAAATCATTAAAAAAACCCTAAACCCTAAGAAACCCTAAACCCAAAATCAAAAACCATAAACCCTAAACCCTTATAACCCTAAACCTAAATCCCTAAATACTAAACCCTAAGAAACCCTAAACCCTAAAAAAATCCTTAGCCCTAAACACAAATAAACCCTAAAAAACTCTAAGCCCTAAACCCTAAATATCCCAAAAAAACCCCTAAACTCTAAAGCCTAAACCCTAAGAATCCCTAAACCCTAAACCCTAAATAATCCTTAAAACATTTTTTTTTAAAAACTCTAAGAATCCCTAAACCCTAAATTCTAAATCATAAGGCCTAAACCCTAAACCCTAAAACCCTAAGAAACACTCAACCCTAACCCTTGAGAAACCATAAACCCTAAACCCTAAGAAATACTAAACCTAAAACCTTAGGGCTTAACCCTAAACCCCAAGCCTTATGAAACAATAAGAAACCCTAAACCCTAAGAAACCCTAAATTCTAAGAAAACCTAAGCCCTAAACCAAAAAAAAACTCTTAAAAACCCTAAACTCTAAAAAAACCCAAAGTCAAAAACCCTAAGCACCACTATGAAAACCTAAGAAACCCTAAACCGTAAACCCCATTAAAATCCGAAATAACCTTAAAAAATTCTAAACAAAAAAAACTCTAAACCTAAAAAAACCCTAGAAAAACTTAAGCCCTAAACCCTAAAAACCCTTAAATAAAAAACCTAAACCTAAAACCCTAAACCCTAAGAAACCCTTAACGCAAACCCTATACCTTAAGAAACTCTTAACCCTCAACCCTAAACCTTAGGGCTAAACCCTAAGCACCAAGCCTTATGAAACACTAAGAAACCCTAAACCCTAAGAAACCCTAAACCCTAAGAAAGCCTAAACCCTAAAAACCCCTAAACCTAAAATACCCTAAAAAAATCTTTTAAAACCATAAACGCTAAACTTAAAACCCTATAACCTAAAGCCTATGAAACCCTAAACCCTAAAAAAACCCTAAGAAACCTTAAAAAACCTTTAAAAACTATAATCGTTAGAAACCCTAAACACTAAAAAAACCCTAAACCCTGAACGATAAATCCTAAACCCTAAGAAACCCTAAACCCTAAACCCTATATCTTAAGGCCTAAACCCTAAACCCTAAATCTTAGACCTAAACCCTAAACCCAAAGAAACCCTAAAAATACCCTAAAAATACCCTAAAAAAGCCCCTAAAACCATTTAAAACCCAAAACCTAAAAAACCCTAAAAAACCATAAGCCCTCAACCCTAAACCCTAAAAAACTCAAAATAATCCCTAAACCTAAAACCCTAAGCCCTAAACCCTAAAAAACCTTTCAAACTCTAAACCTAAAAACCCTTAACAAAACCATAAGCCCTAAATCTGAAACCCTAAATCATAAGAAACCCTAAAACCCTATACCATAAGCCCTAAGAAACCCTAAACCATAAGAAAACATATACCTTAAGAAACTCTAAATGCTTAGAGACCCTAAAACCCTAAGCCTAAAAATTCCAAAAAAAACTAACACTTAATCCTAAAACCCTAAACCCTAAGTAACACTAAGAAACCCTTAACATTAAACCGTAAGAATCCCTAAAATGTAAAGCCTAAGACACCTTAAAAAACCTTAAGAATCCCTAAACCCTAAACCTTAAGGCCTAAACCCTAACTAACCCTAAGCCCTAAAAACCCTAAGAAACCCTAAACCCTAAGAAACCCAAAACCCTTAACACTAAAAAACCTAAATCCTAAAAAACCTAAATCCTAAAAAACCTTTAAAATCATAAACCTAAAAAACCCTTAAAAAATTCCCTAGAAAGTCCTTAAAAAAACCCCAAAACACCCTTTAAAAACCCTAAACCTAAAAAACCCTAAACCTAAAAAAACCCTAAGTCCTAAACCCTAAAACTTAAAATTCTAAACCTTAATAGCTTAGAAACCCTAAACCCTGAACCCTAACAAACCCTAAGCCCTAAAAAACCTTTAAAAACCCTAAACCTAAAAAACCTCAAAACCCTAAAAAAACCCAATCTCCTAAACCCTAAAAAAATTCTAAAAACCCCTAAATCTAAAACCCTAAGCCCTAAGAACCCCTAAACCATAAAAAACCATTAAAAAATCCTAAAAAACGTTAGAAAACTCTAAGAAAACTCTAAACCTAAAAATACCGTAGAAAAACATAAGCCCTAAACCCTAAACCCTAAAAACCCTTAAACAAAAAACCTAAAACCCTAAACGCTAAACCATATACCCTAAGAAATACTAAGCCCTTAACCCTAAATCTTAAGAAATCCTAAACCCTAAGAACAGTTAAACCCTAAGAAACCCAAAAAACACTTTATAAACCCTACCACTAAAAAACCCTAAACCCTAAAAAAACCCAAAAATGCTAAATCTAAAACCCTAAGCCCTAAGAACCCCTAAACCATAAAACATAGAAAAATCCTACAAAAAAACCTTTTAAAACCCTAAACCTAAAAAAACCCTAGAAAAACTTAAGACCTAAACCCTAAAAACTGTAACACCCGGAAACTAGTAGGCTAAACTAGAGCTTGACATTAGGGTTGGAGCCTTGAATGTACCTCCCTGTACCTTAAAATAATTGTTTTCATGTTAGAACGTCAAGGTTCAAACCCCAAGGACCAATCATGGGTCCTTGAGGAGGACCCTAAGGAGGCTGCCTGGGCAGTGACCCACGAGGGCAACCCACGCCCCGTAGGTCCTCCCACGCCTTGTGGGTGAGGGGCCGTAGGTCAAGGCCCCAGGAACCAAGTCCCAGAACCTCAACCACGGTTCACCAGCACGGGCCGTGGGTCCAACCACGGTCAGTCAGTGGTGGGTTGTGGGTGAGGCCTAGAACTTCTTTTTGGCAGTTAAGCTTAGAGGCATTGTGGGGTTTTCCATTTTTATTTAATACTAAGTGACGTCGTTTTACACTAAATTAGACTAACTATATAATGATTTAAGACCCCCAAATTTAGTCATCTTTCTCATAATTCCAAAATCCCAAATCACAACCAACTTTTCCCCAAAATTCTCTCTCTAAGAACTACAAGGAAGAAGAAGAAGAAAATGGAAGCTAGGGTTGAAGGAGCAAGCTTTTCTACTCAAATTTGTTGGGATTCATAGATAAGGTATGGTAGCTCTTCATCCATGGATAGAATTCATCCATGGAGCCCCTTCAAAATCCCTAATTTCAAAGCTAGAAATCCCAAAAGTTAGGGTTTGACTTCAATCTCATGGATTCCTTTCAAATTCATTTTTAATGATTGTATTATGTTTTATTATGGATCTATTGATGATTATATATGGTTTTAAGTGGAATTCCCCAAGAATCCAAGAATTCCCCTATTTTCCCAACTTGGATCTCAATGTGTGGGTATTGATTGATGCAAGTAGAATATGATATGATTATTCATATAGTAATTGAACTACTTGAATTATGTTATCATTCATGTCTAATGTAGTAATTCTAGATGTGTTGATGAATTATGATCTATGGTCCTTGAAGGGCAATGTATGAGAATTATGCATGATTATGAGGGTTATGTATATGTTTTAAGAACACTTTGAGAGTAAAGTGAATATGATTATGATCTAATTGTTGTTGTGATTGAGGGTTATCCTCGTATGCACACTTATGTATGATTATGATATGATGTGAAAGGTTTTCTCATAATATGATGATTCTAAGGTTGAAAGGCTATTCTCACCTATTGAATCTTTGAGCTATAGTATGAATTATGTTTGATTGAGTGTCTAAACATTCTTCCATGAGTATGAAATTATGGCAAGACTTAATATGTAATATATGGAAATTATGCTTAGCACCGAGTGGATATTGAATATGAGATGGAAGCTTTTACACTAGTTGAGTCCGTCTTCCCAATGAAAGCCTTTACCATAGTTGAGTCCAGCTTTCAAAATGGGTTCCTTCTACCTTAGTTGAGTCCGGGTTCCCAGAGTATGTATCTCATGAGATGGAGACCTTCTACCTTAGTTGAGTCCGGGTTTCTAGTAGCAATCTCCTTCTCCCATAAACTATGTGCCCCCATAGGTTATTAGCTAGTAAATCCACCTAAGCTAAAGTTATCGGTTCTACCTTAGGAAAGTAGACCAACCATTTTTGGTGAGGGAGTCACCGGATTCCATGTTAAGCTCACATGGTCTAATGTGGGTTAAGGCTTATTTCCCACTATGACAAAATACGACCAACAACATGAATTATGAACTATGGCTACTCAAGAAGCTTTGCTTAGTATGGGTAGGATTATGGGATCTTATTTGTGCATTGCACAAGTAGACTTTGAGGGTATTTATGGTGTGTTCTCTTTGATATGGTGATCTATGTAATGAATATGCTTATGACTTATGGTCCTCCATTATCTTCAAATGATGCTTTAACTTAGTAAATTGCATGCATTCAAGTAAAATGTTTTTTTAGCGTGATTTCAAGGTTTTCATGCATGGCTATCATACTTAGTGCATTTTTGTACTAGCCCATATTTTCTACATTTTCCACAAGTGTAGGGTCCGGTGTTTGACGTGATCTTGATTTGGTTCAAGCTTGGATTCAACTATTCTCCTTGCTTGTGGTGAATCCTCATGATTCAAGGATGGGAGATTCACTTGAGTTTCATTCCTAGTATTTCATTTTCGGACTATGTTGTTTGGGTTGTGTCCCTTTTCATTTGAACTATTGTAATAGATTGCTATGATGAGACAAGTCTAGACTTCCGCTTTGCTTTTATGAAAAACTTTTAAGACTTGAAATGTGTTTTACTCTTTATTGTTCTATGCTTATGTTATGATATGCTAAGTGGCTTACATGGTGCCTTTCGGGGTTCTATGTGCCTTGTTACGTCTAGGGGGTACCCCTGGATCGTGACTAAAACCCTTAAAGAAAAAACCTAAACCTAAAACCCTAAATCTTAAGAAACCCTAAATGCTAAAATCCTATACCCTAAGAAACCCTAAACCCATAACCCTAAACCATAACAAAAACCAAATGTCCTAAACCCTAAACCATAAGAAAACCCTATATCTAAAACCCTAAGCCCTAAACCCTAAGAAACCATAAGCCCTAAGAACCCCTAAACAGTAAAAAACCATAAAAAATCCTAACAAAACCTTTTAAACCCCTAAAACTAAAAAACCCTAAAAAAACACTAAACCTAAAAATACCCTAGAAAAACTAGAGCCGTAAACCCTAAAAACCTATAAACAAAAAACCTAAAACCATAAAACCCTAAGAAACCCTAAACGCTAAACCCTATACCCTCAGAAACACTAAATCCTTAACCCTAAACCTTAGGGCTAAATCCTAAACCCGAAGAAACTCTAAATCTTAAGAAAACCTAACCCCTAAAAAACCTTTAAGAACCCCTAAACCCTAAACCTATAAAATCCTAAACCCTACAAAAATCTAAATCTAAAACCCTAAGCCCTAAGAATCCCTAAACCATAAAATACCATAAAAATCATAATATACATTTAAAAACCCTCAACCTAAAAAAACTCTAAACCAAAATAAAACCCTAAACCCTAAAAACCCTTAAAAAAAACCTAAACCTAAAACCCTAAACGCTAAACCCTATACCCTAAGAAACCCTAAACCCTTAAACTTAAACCTTAGGGCTAAACCCTAAACCCCAAGCCTTATGAAACACAAAGAAACCCTAAACCATAAGAAACCCTAAACCATAAGAAAACCTAAATCCTAAAAGACCCTAAAAACCTTTAAAAACTCTAAACCTAAAATACCCTAGAAACCATAAAAAACACCTATAGAACCCTAAACCCTAAACTTAAGACCCTATGCCCTAAATCCTTAGAAACCCTAAGCCTTAAGAAATCCTAAACCTTAAGCAACCAAAATCCCTAAGAAACCCTAAAAAACTTGTAAAAACCCTAATAATAAAACCCCAAAACCTAAATAAGATTAAAAAAAACCCTAAACCTAAAACCCTAAACAATAAGAAACCCTAAACAATAACCCTAAACCCTAAGAAACCCTAAAACTTAAACCCTATACCTTAGGGCCTAAACCCTAAACCCTAAATCTTAGGCATAATCCTAAAACATAAAGAAACCCTAAAAAAACCCTTAAAATCCCTATAAACCTTTTAAAACACGAAACCTAAAAAACTCTAAGACCTAAACCCTAAACCCTAACATTCGCTGAGAAACCCAAAGAAACCTTAAAAACTTTAATCCTAAGAACCCTTTTTAAAAAAACCCTAAACCTAAAAAACCCTAAGCCCAAAACCCTAAACCCTAAAACATAAGAAACACTAAAACGTGATACCCTAAGCCCTAAGAAATCCTAAAACCTAAACCCTAAGAAAACCTAAATGATAAGAAATCCTAAACCCTAAGACCTAACAACCCTAAAAACAACAAAAATCCCTAAGCTAAAAAAACTCTAAAGATAACCCTAAAAAAACCTTTAAAACCCAAAACCTAAAAAATCCTAAAAACAAATCCCTAAACGCTAAAAACTCTAAGCCCTAAGAAACCCTAAACCTTAAACCTTGAACCCTAAAAAACCCTAAACCTAAAGCCTATAACACCATCAAAAAAACTCTAAGAATCCCTAAACACTAAAAAACCCTAATCCCTAAAGCCTAAACTCTAGCTAACCCTAAGAAACCCTAAACACGAAACCCTAAGAAACACCAAACCCTTAACACTAAGAAACCTAAATCCTAAAAAACATTTAAAACCCAAAAACCCTAAGAAAAAAACCCTTGAAAACCCTAAAAAAAAAACTCTGAAACACCCTTCAAAAACCCTAAATACTAAAATTCTAAACCTTAATTGCTAACAAACCCTAAACCCTAACAAACCCTAAAACCCCATAAACCCCAGAAAACCCCTAAACATAAAAAAAATCCTAAAACCCCTTTTAAAAAAACCTTTAAAACCCTAAAAAAGCCCAATGCCCAAAATTTTATAACCAAAAAAAGCCTAAACAACCCTTAATCTAAAACCCTAAACCCTAAGAAAACCTTAGCCCTAAGAACCCCTAAACCGTAAAAAGCCATAAAAAATCCTAAAAACCTTTCAAAAGCCGATACCTTAAAATCCCTAAAGAACTCTAAACCTAAAAAAACTTAAACCATAAACCCTAAAAACCCTTTAAAAAAAAACCTAAAATTGTAAACCCTAAGAAACCCTAAACCCCAAGCCTTATGAAACTCTAAGAAACCCTAAACCCTAAGAAACCCTAAACCCTAGGAAAATCTAAACCCTATAAACCCCAAATAAAACCCTTTAAAAAGGCTAAACCTAAAAAACCATTAAAAACCCGAAAAACTAAAAAAAAAACCTAAACTTAAAACCCTATGACCTAAATCGTAAGAAACCCTAAACTCTAAACCAAAAGAAACCATGATGTAATAGCCCGTATTATGCATATGTTATTTCTGTTCATGTGATACTTGACATAGCCTTATAGTATAGGTGAGGGACCATGTTTCTATTATGATTAGTGTTGGTTTAGAATAGCTCGGAAGGTTATGTAATGCCTTGCACGTTTCAGCATGTGTACTGCAAGTTAACTCCGACGGAAGTATTTAAACTCGAGACAGTAAGGTGCTAATTGAGCTTAAATTTGAAAGTTAAGTGCGAAGTTAAAGCAAAAGGGATTAATATTTAGAAAATAGAATAAATTAGTGAGATGCTTTCTTGGCTTAATTAAGCTACTAGATGCATCACCTACTTGAGCTATATGGATCTAGTTAAAAAGGTCAAGGTTTATGGATCAGAGTTGGGCCTATGCTAATGGAATCACTTGAGGCCCAAACTAAGTTAACTAAAATGAAAATGAAATTAAAACCCAACAGCCAAATCTGTCAAGGCCCAATGTAAGTTAAGCCTAATTAATGAAAAAGGCAAGTAGGTAAATCACCTACTTTGACCTTTTAAGGAGCTTGATGTACATAAGGAGGTGCATCACCTACTTGACCAATTGGTGGCTGAAAATGAAGCAAAAAAAAAGGAAGTTCTAGAGGATATTCTTAAAGGTGAAGAAAGCTCAATATAAGATAAATATTGGCTACTATCTCCACTCCATTTAAACACATAAATTGAGAATTAACTCCAGCTCTCTCTTTCTCTCTTTTCTCTTAAGGATTAAAACAACAGCCTCAAATTTCTTCTAGGGTTCTTGAAGAAACCCTCATCTTTGCAAGTTAAGGTAAGTGAAAACACTTATGGATTTAGCTTATGGATTTAGCTTAATTCTCCCATGGATGATTAGGAAAACCTGTTATTCATGCTCAAGTATAAGTACAAAGGCAGAATGTGTCCACAGGTTACTGCTCACTTTCCTTTATTATTAAGATACTTTTCTCTTCTTCTTTGGTTTAAGTGTGAAGGGAAGTTGAAGTTCTTGAAGATTCCAAGTTAAAAGGGAAAGTTGCATAAATTGAGGTAAGGTGACTGCTCCCTTTTTGGTCCTCCTTATGCATGAGTTTGGATGAAGAATTACATGTGTGTTGTTATTAAGAACTCAAGGGATGGTGAGTTCAATATTTGGTTGCTATGATAAGGAACAATTTGGGCTGTTTTATGTGTATATGTGGGGACTGCATGGTTGATGTTGGGGAAAAGTGTGAATATTTTATATGGAAATATAGGAGGGTGTGGTGATACACCACCAAACTGAATGTTTTGTAGGCTTGCTACTCACTCCACGTTGGCATGTGGATGTAATTCGAGGAGAAGTAATTGAACAACGTCCTTGATATGATAAAATATCGGCCCGCTGCCGGGCTACAATTTTTTTTAGGTTAAGTAGCCAAATGTGTTGATTAGCTACTAATACTAGTTTTACTTATTTCATTGTAGATTAATAATCTGAAAGGAAGGAGGTTAATTCCTTGTAATATCTGAGTTATACAGAATGGTATGTAAGGCTATTCGATTCTATATTCTTTGGCATGAAATCCGATAATTGTCATTAATATCAACAAAGTGAGTTTCCTAAACTCTATTCCTAGTCAAGGAAACATGGTGGCAGTGTACACCCTCCAATATAGCTAATAATATTCCCCACGTTTCCTAGTGTGTCGAATCACTTCATTATATGTTTATTACTCTACATTCGTATAATTATCTTCCTATGTGCTAATAAAGAAATGGTATTCGCAACAGCAAGCTTGGTAAATTCTCCTCTTAGTCAATTGAAGTCAATTGTGCCATTTAAGCTCATAAGTAATGCATTGATGTTACATAGCTCCTTACGTCATTGTTACTACCTTGGAGTTATTATTTTCATGTCTTCTACTACTGGTCCATGGTTCCAAATCTCAAAAATGATTATGACCACCAAAACAACAATCTCAAATATTAAAGAAACTAAGTGAAGCAATCTGTATAATTAAGGGTGGCAGCCCAGGGGTAAATGCCTAGCATGGGTTGATCCCAATTGATATAGAAGGGTGGCAGCTCAGGGGCAGAAGCCTAGCATAGGCCGATCCCAATTTGTGTAATAATAAGGACAACATCCCAGGGGTTAAAAATCCTAGCATGGGTCATCCTCTTCTACCACTAATCAGTTGGTCATTTGTATCACATGCCTTACAACGATTATAACACACAGAAAATTAAAGAAACAAATGTAACATACATGCTCCCAAAAGAGTAACAAAGGTGGTCTCCTATTCTGATCTATGCACATATATACGGATACTTGATTTCATTTGAGCCTTGTATGACATATGTTATTGCCTTACATATTCAGTACATTTTTCCTAATGACGTCCCTTACGGGGACGCTGCATTTCATGCTGCAGGCACAAGTACTCCAGCTAGTAAACCTCTTTAGTAGAAGCACAAGTACTCAACTGCTATTAGTGAAGCTCCAAGTTGATTCGGGGCTTACCGAGTCTTTGACACCTTTTTCGTTACTGTATGATAGTTAAGGGTAAGGTGGGGCCTTGTCCTGCCCTAAACTAAGGTTTCCTATCTTTTAGAGGCTTTGTAGACTAATGTATATAGTTCAGTTGCATCTTGTCTCCTAATAAGTTGTGGCCTCAATGGCCAAGTCTTGTATATAAGTTTTGGGTCTACTTATGTTGGTTCGTATCGCTGCATCCTATGTGAACTTGTCACAACTTTAAGATTTTCATAGTTATATGCATAGTAAGCACACGTTACATTTTGGTTCTCTCGGGCCTTTAGGGCATCGGGTGCCTGTCCGTCTTAATGGGATTTGAGGCATGACAAAAGTGGTAATAGAGTAGGTCATTCTAGGGAGTCTACAAAGTCGTGTTTGTGTAGAGTCTTGCTTATGGATGTGTTGTGCACCACATTTATAAACAAGAGGCTACGGGTCATGTAGGAGTTGTCTCTTTTCTTTCATTTCTTAGATCGTGTGATAGAACCAATCTTGTAGGTGAATCGTATCTAACTTCTAAATTATTTTATTATAGCAAAGATGCCGGTTACGAGAAGGAGTAAAATTACAGGTAAGCGAGTGGATGTGGCTGCCCAAGAAGGGACTGGCAAACCACAACCTAGTCAAGCTGTTCAAAGTGAGGCTCAAGATGAGTCTCTATCACAGACTTCCCTGACCCCTCCATCTCCAGAAGATCTAAGGAGGGAAGCTGCACCTCAAGAACCCCCTATTAATGCTACAGAGCAAGATTTAAAGAATGCAGTCCAATTATTGACTCGTATAGTTGCAGGCCATGGCCAAAGGCAAGAAGGTCCAGTTGCAGGCATTAGTGGTGTAGATAGAGCAGCTGGCACGCAAATACATGATTTTCTGAATTTAGACCCTCCATCATTCACTGGGTCAGATCCTAATGAAGATACACAGGACTTTATAGATCAGATCCAATGCACTTTGGATGTTATTCATGTGAGTGGTAAAAAAGCACTTGAGCTAGCAGCATATAGATTAAAGGGTGTGGCTATATTGTGGCATGAAGCTTGGAAGCAATCTAGGGGAACAAATGCACCTTCAGCTATATGGAAAGAGTTTAAAAAGGCATTCCTTGACCATTATCTTCCATTGGAGATCCGAGAGTCCCGTGCGGATCAGTTCTTAAATCTCCACCAAGGAAGTATGAGTGTGAGAGAGTACAGTCTCAAATTTAATTCGTTGGCCAAGTATGCTCCTAATGTAGTAGCTACTATAGAGGATAGAGTTCATCGATATGTGGATAGATTAGATTCATATCTGGTTAGAGATTGTACCATTGCTTCGTTGAATAAAGATATGGATATAGCAAGGATGCAAGCTTTTGCGCAAAAGTTGGAGGATCAAAGGCAAAGAAGAAGGACACAAGAGCCGAAAACAGGGCATTCTAAGAGGGCTAGATCCATGGGGCAGTTTACACCATCCCAAGGTGAGTTTAGGCATCGGTTCTTTAACAGACCACCTAGGCCATCATATTTCTACTTTACAGCTAGTGCTCCACCACAGTTTCAAGGGTTTAGGGGCAATCATTTTGGGTAAAGAAGTAAAAGCCAAGGTTCACAAATAGCGGGTCATCAAGAGCAGGGAACTACGAGCCAATCAAGGCCTCTTCGACAACCTTTTAAACAATGTGGAAGGAATCATCTAGGTGCATGTAGGTGTTAGACAGATGTTTGTTTTTGGTGTGGTACACTGGGGCATATGATGAGAAACTGCCCTCATAGGGGCATGGGTGGTGTTGCACAGCCTACTAGATTAGTTGTTGCATTGTCCTCATCAACACTTTCTTTAGATTGGGGACAACAGATGCCTGCAGGTTGTGGTAGAGGAGCTAAGGGATCAGCTAGTTTTAGTGGAGGTCAGAATAGCACATATGCTCTAGGGGATCGACAAAATTTGGAAGCCTCGCTAGATGTGGTTACAGGTACACTGTCCATCTTTTTAGATATTGTATATGCATTAATTGATCCGGGGTCTACACTATCAGATGTTACTCCATTGATTGCTGGAAATTTCAAAAGAACACCAGAATTATTAGTGAAGCCATTTGAAGTGTCTACACCGATTGGTGAGTCTATTATAGCTAGAAGGGTTTATCGTAATTGTATTGTAACTATTTGTCATCATGATACATTGGCTGACCTTGTTGAGCTAGAAATGGTAGATTTTGATGTTATAATGGGTATGGATTGGTTAGCTTCTTGTTATGCCACGGTATATTGCCGAACTAAGATGGTGCATTTCCATTTTTCAAAAGAGGTAGTCCTTGAATGGAAAGGTAATATTGGGGCACCAAGAGGTAAATTTATTTCTTATCATAAGGCAAAGAAGATGATGTCCAAAGGATACATATGTCATCTAGTGAGAGTGAAAAATATAGATGCAGAGCCCCCAACTCTTCAATCCATTCCGGTAGTGAATGAGTTTCCTGATGTATTTCCAGAAGATCTTCCAGGTTTGCCTCCAGAACGAGAAGTAGAGTTTGGTATTGATGTGATTCTAGATACTTAACCTATCTCCATTCCTCCGTATAGAATGGCCCTGGCAGAATTACGGGAATTGAAGGAGAAATTAAAAGACTTATTAGAAAAAGGATTCATAAGGCCTAGTATGTCCCCATGGGGAGCACCAGTTTTATTTGTACGCAAGAAATATGGCTCGTTAAGAATGTGTATTGACTACCGGCAATTGAATAACGTAACGATTAAGAACAAATATCCCCTCCCTAGAATTGATGATTTTTTCGATCAGTTACAAGGTGCTAAGTGTTTTTCAAAGATCGACTTGATGTTGGGTTATCACCAAGTGAGGGTCAAAGATAAAGATATACCCAAAATAGCTTTCCGAACACGGTATGGTCAATTTGAGTTTTTAGTCATGTCATTCGGGCTAACAAATGCACCAGCAGCTTTTATGGATTTGATGAATAGGGTGTTCAAGCCATTTTTAGATATGTTCGTGATAGTATTCATAGATGACATTTTGGAGTATTCAAGATCGGAAGAGGACCATGATAATCACTTGCAACAGGTTTTACAAATTCTTCGTGATCGTAAGTTGTATGCAAATTTCTCTAAATGTGAGTTTTAGTTGAAATTTGTGGCATTCTTAGGTCATATTGTATCTGATGAAGGAATAAGGGTTGATAACCAGAAGATAGAAGCTGTGAAGAACTGGCCAAGACCTACAACGCCTACAGAGGTTCGTAGTTTTTTTTGATTGACAGGTTATTATAGGAGGTTCGTTGAAGGATTTTCTTCCATTTCAGCACCCTTAACAAAGCTAACACACAAAGCAAATAAGTTTCAATGGAGTGATGCATGTGAAAGAAGCTTCCAAGAGCTGAAGAATAAATTGACTTCCACACCTATATTAGTACTTCCAGAGGGCACGGAAGGGTATGCAGTGTATTGTGATGCTTCGGGAGTGGTATTAGGATGCGTATTGATGCAACATGGAAAAGTAATAGCTTATGCATCAACGCAATTGCGGCCACATGAGAAAAAATTATCCAACCCATGATCTAGAGCTAGCAGCAGTTGTGTTTGCTTTGAAGATATGGCACCACTACTTGTATGGAGTTCATGTTGACATATACACTGATCACAAGAGTTTGCAATATATCTTTAAGCAAAAGGACCTAAATCTGAGCAGCGAAGATGGCTGGAGCTATTCAAAGATTATGACATTGATATCTTGTATCATCCCGGTAAATCAAATGTGGTAGCTGATGCTTTAAGCCGTAAAATAACCGCAAGCACTTATGGGCATTGTGTGGAAGGACAATAAATAACTAAGGATCTATGCCAACTAGCTAGCTTGGGGGTTCGCCTTCTTGAATCTCCAGACGAAGGGGTTATTGTGCAAAGTACGGCAGAATCCTCATTAGTAGTGGAAGTGAAAGAGAAGCAGTACACTGATCTTATTCTATTACAACTTAAGGAGAATGTACAACATGGTATGACAAAGGCATTGGAGCTTACGCAAGAGGGAGTACTTCAATGTCAAAATAGATTGTGTGTACCTAATGTAGATGAACTAAGAAAGAGGATCATGATGGAAGCATATCATTCAAGATATTCTTTTCATCTGGGGTCAACTAAAATGTATCATGACTTGAAAGAAATGTATTGGTGGGGTGACATGAAGAAGAACATTGTGGAATTTATGGCTCAATGTCCAAATTGTCAACAAGTAAAAGTAGAGCACCAAAAGGCCGGAGGTTATATGCAGCGTATAGAACTTCCAATTTGGAAGTGGGACATGATCAACATGGATTTTGTCACTGGTTTGCCTCGCTCATTTCGGAAGTTTGATTTCATATGAGTAATAGTTGACAGACTCACCAAATCAGCACACTTTTTACCGGTGAAGACTACTTATACAGTTGAAGAGTATGCAAGGTTGTATATTAAAGAGATAGTTCGGCTACATGGAGTGCCAATCTCTATTATATCTGATAGGGGAGCTCAATTAACTGCAAATTTTTGGAAGTCATTTCAGAAGAGTTTGGGAACGCAAGTGAATTTAAGTACAACCTTTCACCCTCAAACAGACGGTCAGGCAAAATGTACAATTCAAACACTTGAGGATATGCTGCGAGCTTGTATACTAAACTTCAAAGGTTGTTGGGATGATCATTTTCCACTGATTGAGTTTGCATACAACAATAGTTACCATTCAAGTATTAAAATGGCACCTTACGAAGCTTTATATGGTTGAAGATGTTAATCACCAATCAACTGGTTTGAAGTTGGTGAAATTGCCTTATTTGGGCCAGATCTTGTTCATCAAGCTATGTAAAAAGTTAAGGTTATACAACAACGGCTAGCAACAACTCAAAGTTGACACAAATCATATGCAGATGTTAGAAGAAGAGGACTAGAGTTTTCCATAGGGGATTGGGTGTTCTTGAAGGTGTCTACAATGAAAGGGGTAATGAGGTTTGGTAAAAAAAGAAAGTTGAGTCCCCGCTATATAGGGCCATATAATATTATTCGAAGAGTTGGCCAAGTAGCCTATGAGTTAGAGCTACCACAAGAGATTTCATCAGTTCATTCGGTGTTTCACGTGTCGATGCTTCAGAAGTGTATAGGTGACCCATCTCGTATTACTCCTACTGAAGATGTACAAGTTACAGGAGATCTCACTTATGAAGAAGTACCCATTGCTATTCTAGATCAACAAGTTAAAAGGTTAAGGAATAAGGAGGTAGCTTATGTAAAAGTACTATGGAGGAACCAACAAATAGAAGAAGTTACATGGGAAGCGGAAGAAGCAATGAAATTGAAGTATCCTCATCTCTTTCAGATCGATGAGAAGGATGAAAATGCTTAGTTGTGGCGTTGACAAGTAAGTATAAGTCTGTATGTATTATGTGATTAATAGTAGTACTAACTAAGGCTTGAACTTGCTTGGGCTGGATAACCATGCTAACATTCGAGGATGAATATTTTTAGGGGGGGAAGGATGTAACAACCCGTATTATGCATATGCTAGTTCTGTTCATGTGATACTTAACATAGCCTTATAGTATAGGTGACGGACCATGTTTCTTATATGATTAGTGTTGATTTAAAATAGCTCGGAAGGTGATGTAATGCCTTGCACGTTTCAGGATGTGTACTGCAAGTTAACTCCGACGGAAGTATTTAAACTTGAGACAGTAAGGTGCTAATTGATCTTAAAGTTGAAAGTTAAGTGCTAAGTTAAAGCAAAAGGGATTAATATTTAGAAAATGGAATAACATAGTGAGCTGCTTGCTTGGCTTAATTAAGCTACTAGGTGCATCACCTACTTGAGCTATATGGATATAGTTAAAAAGGCCAAAATTTATGGATCTTATTTGGGTCTATGCTAATGGACTTACTTGAGGCCCAAACTAAGTTAAATAAAATGAAAATGAAATTTAAACCCATCAGCCAAATCTGCCATGGACCAATTGTAAGTTAAGCCCAATTAAGGAAAAGGGAAAGTAGGTGAATTACCTACTTTGACCTTTTGCGCAGCTTGATGTAGATAAGCAGGTGCATCACCTACTTGACCAATTAGTGGATTAAAATGAAGCTAAAAAGAAGGAAGTTCTAGACGATATTCTTAAAGCTGAAGAAAGATCAATATAAGATAAATATTGGCTGCTATTTCCACTCCATTTAAACACATAAATTGAGAATTAACTCCAGGTCTCTCTCTCTTTTCTCTTAAGGATTAAAACAGCAGCCTCAAATTTCTTCTAGGGTTCTTGAAGAAACCCTCATCTTTGCAAGTTAAGGTAAGTGAAAACACTTATAGATTTAGCTTAATTCTCCCATGGATGATTAGGAAAACCTGTTATTCATGCTCAAGTATAAGTACAAAGGCAGAATGTGTCGACAAGTTACTGCACACTTTCCTTGATTATTACGATATTTTTCTCTTCTTCTTTGGTTTAAGTGTGAAGGGAAGTTGAAGTTCTTGAAGATTCCAAGTTAAAAGGTAAAGTTGCATAAATTGAGGTAAGGTGACTGCTGCTTTTTTTGTCCTCCTTATGCATGAGTTTGGATGAAGAATTACATGTTTGTTGTTATTAAGAACTTAAGAGATGGTGAGTTCAATATTTGGTTGCTATGATAAGGAAGAATTTGGGCTGTTTTATGTGTATATGTGGGGACTGCATGGTTGATGTTGGGGAAAGGTGTGAATATTTTATATGGAATATAGGAGGGTGTGGTGATACACCACCAAACTGAATGTTGTGTAGGCTTGCTACTCACTCCACATTGGTATGTGGATGTAATTCGAGGAGAAGTAATTGAACAACGTCCTTGATATGATAAATTATGGGCCCGCTGCTGGGCTACCATTTTTGTGAGGTTAAGTAGCCAAATGTGTTGATTAGCTACTAATACTAGTTTTATTTATTTCATTGTAGATTAATAATCTGAAAGGAAGGAGGTCAATTCCTTGTAATATCTGAGTTATACAGCAAGGTATGTAAGGCTATTCGATTCCATATTCTTTGGCATGAAATCTGATAATTGTTATTAATATCAACAAAGTGAGTTTCGTAAGCTCTATTCCTAGTCAAGGAAACATGGTGGCAGTGTATGACCTCCAATATAGCTAATAATATTCCCCCTCCCCTTCCTAGTATGTCGAATCACTTCATTATATGTTCATTACTCTACACTTGTATAATTATCCTCCTATGTGCTAATATAGAAATGGTATTCGCAACAACAAGCTTGGTAAATTCTCCTCTCAGTCAATTGAAGTCAATTGTGCCATTTAAGCTCATAAGTAATGCATTGATGTTACATAGCTCCTTACGTCATAGTTACTACCTTGGAGTCATTATTTTCATGTCTTCTACTACTGGTCCGTGGTTCCAAATCTCAAAAATGATTATGACCACCAAAACAACAATCTCAAAGATTAAAGAAACTAAGTGAAGCAATCTGTATAATTAAGGGTGTCAGTCCAGGGGCAAATGCCTAGCATGGGTCGATCCCAATTGGTATAGAAGGGTGGCAGCTCACGGGCGGAAGCCTATCATGGGCCGATCCCAATTTGTGTATTAATGAGTACACTATCCCAGGGGTTAAAATGCCTAGCATGGGTCATCCTTTTCTACCACTGATCAGTTGGTTATTTGTATCACATGCCTTACAACGATTATAACACACAGAAAAGTGGTATCCTATTCTAATCTATGCACTTATATACGGATACTTGATTTCATTTGAGCCTTGTTTTACATATGTTATTGCCTTACATATTCAGTACATTTTTTCGTACTGACGTCCTTTACGGGAGCGCTGCATTTCATGTTGCAGGCACATGTACTCCAGCTAGTAGACCTCTTTAGTAGGAGCATATGTTCTCAACTGCTATTGGTGAAGATCCAAGTTGATTCGGGGCTTACCGAGTCTTCGGCTAAACCATATGAAACCCTAAACCCTAAACCATAAAAAACCCTAAATTCTAAAAGACACTAAAAATCCTAAAAAAAACCCTTAAAAAACCCTAAAGCTAAAAAATTTCTAGAAACCCATATGTCCTAAGCCCTAAAAAACCCTAAACCCAAAACCCTTAGCCCTAAACCATAAGAAACCCTAAACCCTAAACCTTAAATATAAAACCCTAAACTCAAAACACTAAACCCTAAGCCCTAAATCCTAAGAAATCCTAAGCCCTAAGTCCTAAACCATAAACCCTAAGAAATCCTAAACCCTAAGTAACCCTAAACCCTAATAATCCCTTAAAACACTAAAAAAAACCCTAAAATCATTTTTAAAATCATAAATCTAAAAACCCCTTAAAAAATAATAAACCTAAAAAACCCTAACTCCTAAACCCTTAAAAACCCTGAACCTAAACAAACTCTAAACCTAAAAAACCCCTAGAAAAACTAAAGCCCTAAACCCTAAACCCTAAAAACCCTTAAAAAACCTAAACCTAAAATCTAAAACCTTAAACACTAAACCATATACCCTAAGAAACCTAAATCCTTAACTCTAAACTATAGGGCTAAATCCTAAACCCCAAGCCTCATGAAACACTAAGAAACCCTAAACCCTAGAAAACCCTAAAAACCTAAACCCTAAGTCTAAAATACCCTAAAAACTCTATAAATCCCTTTAAAACCCTAAACCCTAAACCCTAAAAAAAAACCTAAACTTAGAACCCTATGCCCTAAATCCTAAGAAACCCTAAACCTTAAGAAATCCAAAATCCTTAATAACCCTAAGAAACCCTAAAACAAACCTAAAAAACCCTAAACCCTAAAAACCCATAAACCTGAAACCCTAAACATTAAATCCTAAACCCTAAGAAAGCCTAAACCTGAAACCCTATACCTTAGGGCCTAAACCCTAAAACCTAAATCTTAGGCCTAAACCCTAATCATTAAGAACCCTAAAAAAACCCTTAAAAACATTTTAAAACCCTTATAAAATCATTAGCCCTAAACTCTAAAGACTAAAAAACCCAAAAAAATCTATAAACTTAAAACCCTAAGCCCTAAGCCCTAAGCTCTAAGCCCTAAACCCTAAACCCTAAACCAAGAAACCCTAAACCCTAACATATGCTAAGAAACCTTAAGAAACACTAAATCGTGAACCCTAAGAAACTCTATACCATAAACCCTTATAAACCCTAAGCTCTAAGAAACCCTAATACCCTAAAACCCAAACCCTAAGAAATCCTAAACCCTAAACCCTAAGAAACCCTAATACCCTGAACCATATGAAACCCTATAAACCTTTAAAAACTCTAAACCTAAAAACTCTAAAAAAAAAACCCTTTAGAACCCCTAAAACCCTTTAAAAACCTTAAACCTAAAAAAGACTAAGCCCTTCACCATAAATTACCCTAAAAATCATTAAAAACCCTAAACCTTATGAAACCCTAAACCATAAGAATCCCCTAAACCCTAAGAAAACCTAAACCCTAAAATACACTAAGAAACCCTAAACCCTAAAAAACCTTAAAAAAAACCTTAAAACCCCTAAACATAAGAAACCCTAAACCCTAAACTCTAAACCCTTAAACCTAAACCCTAAGAAACCCTAAACCCATAAAAAACCATAAGCCCTAAACCAAAACCCTAACAAACCCCAAACCCTAAACCTGAAAAAGTACTAAGAAACCCTAAACCCTAAAAAAACAAAAAAAAACAAAAAAAAACTCTAAACCTAAAAAACCCTTAAGAAATCCTAAACCTAACAAATCCAAAAAAATACCAAAACCCTAAACCCTAGAAAAACCCTAAACCTAAAACACTAAATCCTAAACCCTACACCCTAAAAGACCGGAAAAAAAACCCTAAGAAACCTTAAACTCTAAACTCTAAACCCTAAGAAACCATAAACCATAAACCTTAAGAAACACAAAACCCTAAACCTTAGGGAAAAACCCTAAACCCCAACCCTTAAGAAATGCAAAACCCTAAAAAACCCTAAATCCTAAGAAAACCTAGACTCTAAAAAACCCTACAAACCTTTAAAAACCCTAAAACTAAAAAATCTTTAAAAACCCTAAACCCTAAAAAATTCCCTAATCTAAACCATAAGCCCTAAGCCCTAAGAACCCTAAATTGTAAAAACCCATAAAAATCCTAAAAGATCTTAAAAAACCCTAAACCTAAAAAAATCCTAGAATAACTTAAGCTCTAAACCCTAAACCCTAAACCCTAAAAACCCTTAAACAAAAAATCTAAACCCTAAACCCTTAGAAACCCTAAATGCTAAACCCTATACCCTAAGAAACCCTAAACCCTTCACCCTAAACCCTAAACCGTAAGAAATAAAAAACCATAAAAAAACCCTTAAAAATCCTAAACCCTAAATCTTAAAAACCCGAAAAACCCTTAAATACCCTAAACCCTAAAAAACCATTAAAATCCTAAAAAATCTTTAAAAACCCTAAACCTAAAAAAACTCTAAATCTAAAAAACTGCTAGAAAAACTTAAGCTCTAAACCCTAAAAACACTTAAACAAAAAACCTAAACCTGAAACCCTAAATCCTAAGAAACCCTAAATGCTATACCCTAAACCATAAACCCATAAAAACCCTAAACCTAAAAATCCCAAAAAAATAAAAATAAAAATACTAAAAAAACCCATTTCCCTAAACCCTAAACCCTAAAAAAACCCTAAATCTAATACCCTAAGCCCTAAGAACCCCTAAACCGTAAAAAACCATAAAAATTCCTAAAAAAACTCTAAACCTAAAAATACCCTAGAAATACTTAAGCCATAAACCCTAAACCCTAAAAACCCTTAAAAAAAAACCTAAAGCCCTAAACCCTAAAAAACCCTAAACCTAAAGCCCTAAACACTAAACCCTAAGAAACCCTTAACCCTAAAAAACCTTCAGCCCTAAACTCAAAGAAACCCTAAACCTTAAAAAATCCTCAGCCCTAAACCCTAAGAAACCCTAATTGCAAAACACTTAACCCTAAAAAACCATAAAAAAATCTTTTACAAAACCCTAAAAAAACCCTAAAAAACTCTAAGCCCTAAAAGACTCCTAAATTCTAAACCCTAAAAAAACCCTAAGAATCCCTAAACCCTTAAAAACATTTAACAAACATGAGAATCCCTAAACCCTAAATCCTAAATCATAAATCTTAATGTTTAAACCCTAAACCCTAAGCCCTAAGAAACCCTAAACGGTAAACCCTAAACCCTAAACCTTAGGGAAAAACCCTAAACCCCAAACCTTATGAAACACTAAGAAACCCTAAATCCTAAGAAACCCTAGACTCTAAGAAAACCTAAAGCCTAAAAAAACCTTTAAAAACACTAAACCTAAAAATACCCTAAAAAAACCCTTAAAAGGCCTAACCCCTAAAATAACCCTAAATCTAAAACCCTAAGCCCTAAACCCAAAGAAACCCTAAGACTTAAGAACCCCTAAACCGTAAAAACCCAAAAAATCCTTAAAAACCCTTTTAACACCCTAAACCTAAAAAACTCTAAACCTAAAAAAACCCTAGAAAAACTTAAGCCCTAAACCCTAATACCTAAAAACCCTTAAACAAAAAACCTAAACATAAAACCCTAAATGCTAAACCCTATACCTAAAGAAACCCTAAGACCTACACCATAAACCTTAGGGATAAACCCTAAGAAACCATAAACTCTAAGAAATAAAAAAAAACCTAAAAAACCTTTAAAATCCCTAAACCCTAAACCTTAAAAACCCTAAACCCTAAACCGTAAATAAAACCTATGAAATCCCTAAATCTAAAACCCCTAAGCCTTAAGAACCCCTAAATCGTAAAAAACAATAAAAATCCTAAAAACCCTAAACCTAAAAAAACCCTAGAAAAACTTAACCCCTAAACCCTAAACCCTAAAATCCCTTAAAAAACTTAAACCTAAAACCCCAAACCCTAAAAAACCCTAAACGCTAAACCCTATACCCTAAGAAACCCTATATCCTTAACTCTAAACCATAGGGCTAAACACTAAACCCAAGCCTTATGAAACACTAAGAAACCCTAAACCCTAAGAAAACCTAAACCCTAAAAAAGCCTAAAATACCCTAAAAACCCTATAAATCCCTTTAAAACCCTAAACCCTAAAAAAACCCTAAACTTAAAACTCTATGCGCTCAATCCTAAGAAACCCAAAATCCTAAAAAACCTAAGAAACCCTAAAAACCTTTAAAAACCATATTCATAAAAAACCAAGAAACCCTAACATACGCTAAGAATTCCTAAGAAACACTAAACTGTAAACCCTAAGAAACTCTAAAACTTAAACCCTAATTAGCTCTAAGAAACCCTAATACCCTAAAACCTAAACCCTGAGAAATCCTAAGAAACCCTAATACCCTAAACCCTAAACCCTAAACCATATGAAACCCTAAACATTGTTAAAAACTCTAAACCTAAAAACTCTTTTAAAAAAAACCCTTTAGAACCCCTAAAAACCTTAAACCTAAAAAAAGCTAAGGCCTACACCATAATTTACCCTAAAAATCATTTTAAAAAACCTAAACCCTAAGAAACCCTATGAAACCCTAAACCCTAAACCATAAGAATCCCCTAAACAGTAAGAAAACCTTAACCCCTAAAACACTAAGAAACCCTAAATCCTAAAAAACCTAAAAAAATCCTTAAACCTAAGAAACCCTAAACCCTAAGAAACCCTAAATAGCTCTCAAGGTAGATCTTAAGTGACAAGGAAGGCTGCCATGGGGCCCGACCTCCCTCCCGACCATGAAAAATTTCATTCGAAAGATAGGATTGTAGATATCGATGATACGAATCCAACGCAAGTTGAATCATCAAAAAACATCAATCACAACTCCGGGAAAATGCAAAAAATAGTTGACATCATTTTAGCATCTTCCCAAGGTCAAACTTCCGAAATTCAAGAAAACATTTCTAATTTTCTTGTTGCTGTTAATTTAACAAATGTAATTGTTAGAGATGATAGATCTCTATAAAATCTGAACATGTCCAAAAATTAGACAATTCTACCGTGCCAATTGAGAGAAATCGACCGGAGAAATTCAGAGGAAACTTTGGTGAATCGCCGGCCAGTCAGACTCAATTTCAACCTAGTTCCGGTAATCTTTGTGGTGGCGCTCCTACTGGGGTTTGTAGCCCTCCTCACGGTGCACCTCCCATGGAAAACCCAATGAATTTGGACGGCGAAATCACCGGCGGTGAATTGTTGGCCGGAGTCACAGATTTTCCGACAAGAATTTTGGACCAAAACCAATGCTAAAATATAGCTGGCAATATTCCGGTCACAACCATCCAAAAAGCCCTAAAATCTAATGCTTTGAATTTGAGTTTGAATGTCTGCCCACCACTGCCGATTTCTGGCGGCGGCGCGTGTCGGGGTCCAAAAATGGAAATTCGCAATGAAATGCAGTGCGCAATCAGACCAGCAATGGGGATAAGTAAAAAGCGCCAATTGTTTTGGGGCAATTTGGATTTAATTGCAGTTCTAAGGTTCATGATGGGCTGCTGGACGGTGGTGGTACGACGGCGGAGCTCCGATCACAAAATTGGCAATGCCGAATTGTTCAACTTGATGAGAAGAATCCAAATCCACAAAAATCCTTATCTGGTAATCCCTCCACCTCCTCAAATTTAAGAATTAGGGTTTCCCCTCCGACTGTTGTCGCAGGTGCCGAAGCTTCGGCCACCGGAAAATCCCAAATCTAATCCAAATGTACTCCTCCACCCCCCAGCAACCTCCATGACCAAAAATACCTTCCTAATTCCTCTTCATATCAGTCGAATTTGGATAATAGTGCCTGGAAAACTTCAGATCAGCACTGTTTGGCTGGAAACACTGTTCCGGTGCCGAAAAAATTACGGAACCAATCCTAGTACATTCCCCATTATGCTAGCAATGGTCATATCCAACAATCCAATTTTTTAAACCCTCCTAGCTCGGATTTGAATTTTGAAGCTTCGGGCAACCCCCAAAACTATGACTCTGCGCAGCCCTCCCTCGATACGGCTTCCCCGGTCTGTACCAACAATGAAGGGCAAAAAACATCTACTAAACCTCCCAACAACCATTTTCCACCTATCTCCTCCAATTTTGATAAGTATAATCCAAACGACCCTAAATAATTGGCTATTCCCTTTTCCACGAATGCCCTACCTCCTAAAAAGAATACCCAATCTTCCGTTCCTACCTCTACCATCACCCATCCTCCTCCTCCCACCACTGTTCCATCTTGGGGGAACAAGTTTAGAGCTAGAAATAGTTAAAACGAACCCAAGATTGATCTTATTGCTCCTTAAAGATCCACCAAACAAGGTCACCTAGCTGTGATGTTCAATAGAAATGATTATATGGTGAAGATGGCTGATTCATATAAATACACCCTCATTGGAAAGTTTTACGGTCCCATGCCTAAGATGGAGGTCATTCGCAAGAAGTTTATTACTCAAGTTGAGTTATCCATCTCCGTCATTGTTTATTCACAAGGTTAGAGATGACACTGGCAACTGGATTCAGGGTGATGACAATATTGCTTAGGCTGCTTGTGACCATTTCCAAGAGTTGTTTACAGAGCAGAATCACTTTGTCAGGGAGGACCTTTTGGCTTGTATTCTTGCACTTGTCACGGATGAGCAAAATGATAACTTTACTATTATGCCAGAGTTGGAGGAGCTTAAAAATGTGGTTTTCTCTATGAATCCAAACTCAGCAGCAGGGTCAGATGGCATGAATGGGAAACATTTTCAAGCTTGTTGGGACATAATTAAATTGGATCTCCTTGCCATGGTTCGATCTTTCTTCTGTGGCTCTTCCCTCCAGAAATACTTTACTCATGCATGCCTTGTCTTGATTCCTTAGGTGGAGTTCCCAAACAACCTCTCCGAGTTTAGACCGATCAGCTTGAGTAACTTCACTAACAAGCTTATTTCAAAGATTATTTGTCTCCAACTTGCTCCTATCCTTCCTGGCCTTATTTCTACAAACCAATCCAGTTTCATTAAAGGGAGGAGTATCTCAGTGAATATCATGCTTGCTCAAGAAATTGTCCATGGAATCAAGCAAAAGAATCCAGGGGGAAATGTGATTATAAAACTCGACATGGCCAAAGCTTATGACAGAGTTTCTTGGGCCTTTACTTGCCTTGTTCTCCAGAGAATGGGCTTATGTGAGGTTATTATTGATATGATTTGGAGGACTATGGTGGACAACTGGTACTCTGTGATTGTGAATGGAGTTAGACATGGCTTCTTCCACTCCACTAGAGGTTTAAAATAGGGTAATCCGCTCGTACCTGCACTATTTATTTTAGGAGAAGAGGTTCTGTCCAAATTGTTGAACAACCTAAATTATAACCAATTATTTTGGGATTTCTACATGCAAAAAGAGAGGTCCACAGGTTAACCACCTCAGTTTTGCAGATGATGTTATTATTTTCACCTCGGGCAGCAGACGATCTATTGAGTTGATAATGCAGACTCTTACTGATTATGAAAATTGCTCCGGTCAGCTTATCAACAGGAACAAAAGTCACTTTATGGTCTCCCCAATGCTCATCCCCCTACCATTGCCCTTATAAAACTGATCACAGGGTTTTCTCAGAAAGATTCACCGATTACTTATCTTGGTTGTCCACTTTACATTGGCAGACAGAGGATCTCACACTTCTCTTACATTATCTCTAAAGTGGTGGGCAGGATATCTGGTTGGCAAATAAAAATGCTTAGTTATGGTGGTAAAGCCACTCTCATTAAGCATGTTCTCTAGTCTCTCCCTATTCATCTTCTTAGTTCGGTTTCTTCTGTATCTACTGTCCTGAATGAGATTGAAAAGTTGACCGCAGATTTCTATTTGGGCATGAAAAATGGGAGGAAAAGATACCATTAGGCATCTTGGGAAACAATATGTCATCCATGTGACGAAGGTGGGTTTGGTTTTAGAAAGATTCATGATGTTTGCAAATCCCTTGAACTCAAACAGTGGTGGAGCTTTAGGACTAAAGTGTCACTTTGGAGGGAGTTTCTTTTAGCTAAATATTGCCAACGCTCTCACCCGGGTTTCCAAGAAGTATGATTCTGGTGAATCTTCTACTTGGAAGAATCTCATGGCTAACAAACAAATAGCGGAAGAAAATATCCTTTGGAAGATAAAGTCGGGCAATTCTAGTTGTTGGTGGGACAATTGGCTTAGCATCGGATCACTTGCTACTCACAGGACTTTGCCAGGTAGACCGGGCATGGCCACTATTTCTGATTTTCTTTGTCATGGCCAATGGAGGATTAACCGACTACATCAACAGCTCCCGCAAAACTTGGTTTCCTAAATCCTTAGCCAGCATATTCATTTTCAACTTGAAATACCTGATCAGCCTTACTGGAAGGCCACTACTTTGGGCATATTCTCCTATTCTTCATCTTGGGGAGTGGTTAGAGTTACTAAGCCTACTTCTTTGATTGATATGAGAACTTGGCAGAAGCATGTTCCTTTTAAATGCTCATTTACTCTTTGGAGAGCTTTACAAAATAAGCTTCCTACTGTAGCTAGGGTTCTTACTTTCGATCCGGAAGTGACCACAAATTGTCTTTGTTGCCGTATTTCTTGTTATGAAAATGTTCAGCATGTTTTAGTGTCGGGTAACTTTGCTAAAGCTGTTTGGATGATTTTATCTCTATCGATGGGCTTCAGACATGTTTCGAAATTGCTTAAGAACCTCCTTCTGTATTGATGGAATCAGACTACTATTACTGGCCCTCATCAATTTACTCTCAGATCCCTCCCTATTTTTATTTACTGGAACCTGTGGAAGAACAGATGTGCTGCAAAGTATGGGTCTAAACAATCTAATTTTATTAGAGTGAAGTTTGGTATTACTAGCGACATCTACAAGCTTTTGAAGAAAACTTATCCATACTTTCACTGGCCTTCTGAATGGTGACAATTGTGTGCTAAAGTGGAATTGTGCATCCATGAGATCAGAATTACTAGAGTTTGTTGGTCTAAACCGCCACCTGGACTAGTCAAACTCAACACCGACGGTAGTGCTCTTGGTCATCCTGGGAGAATTGGTGCAATAGGCATACTTAGGGATTGTAATGGGGACCTCATACATGCTTTTGCTAGCCCTCTGGGAGTCGGGACTAACAATCAGGCTGAGCTTGAAGCGGCTTGTATTGGTGGTTATTCAGGGGTCATTCTTGAGGTTGACTCAGAGCTTCTAGTAAGCTGGATTAAAGGCAGGATAGCACCCCCTTGGCATCTCCATCATTTCTTTCTCAGATTTCAGGACATCACTCGACAGCTTCACACTTTCTCGTGTCGTCACATATACAGAGAGGGCAATGAGGTTGCTGATGCATTGTCCAAACACAGCCACACCACACTTGTTGCTATTCACTTCACTTGGATTCATGATCTGCCTATTCATATCAGAGGGCTACTCAGGACAGAGAAGCTTGGTTTGGCTAACCTCAGACGAAAGAAGACAAAGAGAATTAAAGAACCGCCTTGACCTACTTGAGGTTTGTTTTGACTACAGTGTGAGGTCACACCACACTACCATGGAGCCTTCTTTTTCCTTTTTATGTCACCGAGGTTTCTTCATTATAGTTCTCTCGTGTCTGCGAGTTAGAGTTGTTGTGAAGAAAGACCATTATAGGGCATATGCCTTTTCCTTTCTTGTTTTCACTTGTAAAGGGAGAGTCTCCCTTATTTATGCTTTTCTAGTCTCTTTGTATTGAGAGGAGTCCTCTCATAGGTTTTTAGAAGCTAGGTTTCATTTTATAGTATTGGGGAAGAGTTGATTAACCTTAGAAGGATGATCGACTCTTGAACCACCATAGGTTTGGAGGTAAGGTTTATGTCCCCCTCCTTGTATTTTGTTGTATGTTTTATTTATTCTGAGGCATGGGGGTGTTGCTAAGCCCCTGACCCCCCAAGGGTCGTAACAAAAAAACCCTAAACCGTAAACCCTTAAAAAACCATAAGCCCTAAACCCAAACCATAAGAAACCCCAAACCCTAAACCCAAAAAAACACCAAAAAATCATTAAAAACTCTAAACCTAAAAAACCCTTAAGAAATCCTAAACCTAACAAACCCAAAAAAATAACCTAAACCCTAAACCCTAAACCCTAGACAAACCCTAAACTTAAAACACTAAACCCTAAACCCTACACCCTAAAAGACCCAAAAAAACCCATAAGAAACCTTAAACGTTAAAGTTTAAACCCTAAGAAACCATAAACCCCAAACCCTAAGAAACACTACACCCTATACCGTAGGGATAAACCCTACACCCCAAGCCTTATGATACTCTAAGAAACCCTAAACCCTAAGAAACCGTATATCCTAAGAAAATCTAAACCCTAAAAACCTTTATAAACCATAAAAAACCCTTAAAACCCCTAAACCCTAAAAAATTCCTTAATCTAAAACCCTAAGACCTAAGCCCTAAGAAACCCTAAGCCCTAACAACCCCTAAACCTTAAAAAACCAAAAAAATCCTAAAAAATCTATAAAATCCTTAAACCTAAAAAATCCTAGAAAAACTTAAGCTCTAAACCCTAAACCCTAAAAACCCTTAAACAAAAAACCTAAACCTAAAACCCTAAGAAACCCTAAATGCTAAACCCTATACCCTAAGAAACCCTTAACCTTAGGGCTAAACCATAAACCCTAAGAAACCCTACACCCTAAAAAAACCACAAAATCCTTTAAAACCCCTAAACCCTAAACCCTAAAAAACCATAAAAATACTAAAAAATCTTTAAAAACCCTAAACCTAAAAAAACTCTAAACCTAAATAAACCCTAGAAAAACTTAAGCTCTAAATTCTAAAAACCCTTAACCAAAAACCCTAAACCTAAAACCCTAAACCCTAAGAAACCCTAAACGCTAAACCCTAAAAAAAACCTTAAAACCCCTAAACCTAAAAACCCTAAGAACCCTAAGAAAAAAGTTTTAAAACCCTAAAAAAACCCATTGCCCTAAACCCTAAACCCTAAAAAACCCCTAAAAAACCCTAAATCTAAAACCTTAAGCCCTAATGTCACGACCCAAACCGTCGTGATTGGCACCCACACTAACCCTCCAGTGGGAGAACAATTACTACAACCCAACTAATCCCAAATCTAAACATTTAAAAATACAAAAGCAGGTTTAAATGCAGAAATTGTATAGAGTTCCCATAAAGTCCAAAGGTTTAAATAAATAACTAACCAAACTAATGTGAAGAACAACCCCTAGAACCTGAAAGTCATTGTACCAAAATATCTAAAGTGTAAACAGTCTAAGAAAAAGGGGTAAAACCCCAACTAACATAAGAAATGTCTAGATAGTCTAAGTCCGAAGAAAATGGACTAAACAATAGGAAGGAGTCCATGGCAGCCTGAAAGAACTGTCTCACCCTTGAAATCTGGTCTCGATCACTAATCTCCTAGCTGAGGTCTATCAATAACCGCGTGAAGATGTCCTGTACTCAACAAAGAACGAGCAAGTGCAGTATCAGTACACAACCACAGTGTACTAGCAGGATCACACGGCTATTCCAGTAAGCGAAACATATATAAGCAATTACAACACAATAACCAAGAATATAAATAATATATATAATCAGCTATCATTTCAGGAGCAATGTACAATTCCATATTCTCAAAAGAAAATAGATATGACAATACAATGGTCCTCTCATGGAACCCATACCCAAATTGTTAGTGTGTCAGAACGCGACACCCGATCCCAATTAGTGTGTCGGAACGTGACACCTGATCCAATGTATGTGTCGAAACGTGATACCCGATCCAATATATGTGTCAGAACGTCACACCCGATCCTAATTAGTATGTCGGAACATGACACCCGATCAAATCAACACAACCACAATCACATTCACACTCATAATCATACAATCAAGTGTTGATTCATGGCATACAAATGTTCATTCATACTCATTTCATTAGGTTTGATCAATAGCGTCTCATTCACATACATGTATGCATTACAATGAAGCAATTACCAACATATATTACACAAACATGAAATAAAACCATCACCTACCTCTAAACAAAGCTTGAATCCCCCTAAGGCACTTGAATCTTCCCTTTCCGGATTCTTTCCACTTGTTCGTGGTCTAAAAACAATAATTTAATATAAGGATCAATAAATGGGGTCTAATTACCCGAATTACAATCAACATTATCAACCCTAGGCCAAACCCAAGATCCCAATACCCAACTTAGGGCTTTTTCCACCATTAACTTTAGGTCAAAACCTTGAACCCATGCCTAACCCATGTCTAGAAGAATGAAATTGATGTAAATGGGTTTGATGCCATGAAAGGAGAATTTGTGGGTTTAGATATATTCTTATAGGATTTATGAGATACATTAAGAATTGCTTGAGATTGAAGAATATATGATGATTTATGATTAGAATTATCTTGAGATTTAGGCATATATGATGATTATGAGATGTAGGGCTTTGAGAGTAAAGCTTCTATTATGAATTGGTGATTTAGATGTAATTGTTGTGGAAGGGATGGTTCCCACATGAATTACTTATGTATGAAAGTGAAAGGCTTTCTCACATTGAATAATTTTAGATTGGAAGGCTTGCTCACCTAAAACAAATCTAAGAATTTATGAGTTATGATAATAAAACCTAGCTTGGATTGGTTAGTAAGTTGTACATTTCCATGGATAGCTTGGATTGGTAATGAGATACCTTTTCATGGTAGCTTGGATTGGTAAGATGATGCCTTTTCATGATAGCTTGGATTCGTAAGATGATTTATTTTCATGGTAGCTTGGATTTGTAATGAGATACCTTTTCGATGAGTCTGAGATTTTGACTCATTTGGGCTTTATTTTGATAGTATAAATGCCCTCAAATGCCTAATTTATGCTCTAAACTGATGTTAAAATATTGATTTGCAGCTATGATGGCTAAGGAGCAAGGCAAGGACATGACTGGACAAAAAGGAACTAATAGTTGAAGAAATGAAGAAAAAGCAATCCTGGTGATCACCAAGACCACTCGGTGCACCGCCGAGTGGCTCTTTAGCTCGCCCAAAGTTCCAGCACTCTAGCCCTAAGGAAGAACCAAGTTGGCGACAGAAATGGGCAGTCAGCGATCGTCGATCGAGTCTGCGATGGCAAATTTGATCGCCCAAAGTTACAAACCTGAGATACTGAGGACCAATGTAAAATGGTGATGGAAAAGAGCAAACGACGGATCACCAAACCACTCGGCGAGGCACGACTTATACCGTTGAGTGGACTTTTAGGCCAAAATGCAGACAACTATAAATTGGATTTTAAAAGGAATTTTAAGGAGTTCTCTCGAGTTCCGAAGGTTCTTATATAGCTTTTGATCTCCAAGATCTAGTTTGAGAGTTTTCGTCTAGTTTTGGCATTTTTATTTGAAAACTTTAAGGATTTGTAAGTGGGTCTTTGAATTTAACCCTTGGAAAACATTGTAAAGTCTTGGAGACTCTTACCCAGCTGATGGCCAATCATGTTGGTAATTGTTTTAACCTTTTTATGATGTTTATCTAAAACCCCAATTCTTGGGGTGTTATCATGTGATTATGGGTTGAATTATCTTATGGGTATTGTTATTTATTGATTTTAATGCTTAATTGAAGTGGGATTAATTGATAGTTGTGTTAAAATCTATGAATTGTAGTTGAAAATGCAATTATAGTATAGAGTCTTGGGCTTGCTTGAAAGAGAAGTTTTAGAACCAAAGCTTTCGATTAATGATTGTAGTTATGGGGTTGATATGGGTTTAGCTCGAAAGAGTAAATCCTAAATCTGATTCTACCCATCTAGCTCAAGAGAGTGCATGAATTAAGGTGTGGGCTTGTTCTTATTTTCTAAGCTTGTTGATGTTCGAAAGAAATCACCTGATTCGTAGTAGTTGTTCGAGAGAAAACTACTGCATGTATAGTCTATCCTACCCATTGATATTTAGCTATTTGTTAAGTAATTTTAATTACCCATACAGGGAAATTTGCCTATAATCGATCACATCCTGAGAATTCCTCTCTATATTGTTACTTTCCTCGTATTTGATCGCGTTGTAGCTGATAATTGACAATCCAAAACCCCCCATCTGACATTTGTTGTCACCCCCTTTAGACTTGTTTACATGTTTACGATAATTTACATTCCTATAACCAATTAGACCACTTTATACTTCATAACTGAATTTTAGACATGTACCGCTCCCTGTGGGTTCGACCCTAACTCTTCGTTGGGTTTTATACTGAATAACGATCGTTTGCATCTAGAATCGGATGAGGTGTACTTGAAACATTAAATCAAAATGGCGCCACTGCCGGAGAGTGGTGTTGTTTGAAATTCTATTATTGAAGTTTGAATTATGTTCTTTTTGTGTTATAGTTGAATCGACTAACGTTGTTTGTGTTTGTGTTGGTTGTGTTGAACAGACGAAGAAATGAGCGTAAACGGGAGCAATGGTAGCCAAGTGGGCCACCAAGATGATATAGGTAATTTGAACTATGTTAACGACCCTATCCAATTGGGTGGTGTCGGAGCTATACATCTACCTCCTGCTGAAGGGAATACTGTTTTTCACATTACTAGCACAATGATTCAGTTACACAATTGAAAGGATTGTTTGGAGGGCTGGCTCATGAGGATCCCCGACGTTTGTGGACCTTTATCGTTCAAAAACATTTCTTAAGAATCGGTCCGTCTTCGATTATTTCAATTCTCTTTGATGGGAGAAGCCACAAAGTGGTTGGCTGATCTTCCGAGAAACTCCATTACCACTTGGGATGAGTTGACTGCTGCTTTCTATGTGAAGTACTTTCCCCCATCAAGGATGATGACCATAAGCGGGATAGCATTCAAGGGTACAAACGCTTGGAAGGCGGACCAATCCAGGAGACGTGGCTGAGGTTTCAGAAGCTATTACTTGAGTGCCCAACTCATGGACTGCCTCATGATGTCTTGTTGCAATACTTTTACAGGATTCTTGACTCGGTGAACAAAGGAGTTGCTGATCAACTTGTTCCCGGTGGTGTAATGCAACAACCTAGGGATGTCACATCTCAACTCCTAGATCGTATGACCAAAATCAATAGAGCATAGTACACTTATGAGGACCAAGTGTCTCCTCTCACCATTAGAATGAGGTTTTCCTAGGGTTTAGGGTTTAGTTTTTAGGGTTTTTAGGTTTAGGGTTTTTAATTTTTTGTAGGGTTTATACGGTTTAGGTTTTTTTAGTGTTTCACAAGGCTTGGGGTTTAGGATTTATCCCTAAGGTTTAGGGTTTCTTATGGTATAGGGTTTAGCATTTAGGGTTTCTTAGGGTTTAGGGCTTTAGGTTTTTTGTTTAATGGTTTTTAGGGTTTAGGGTTTAGGGCTTAAGTTTTTCTAGGGTTTTTTTCGGTTTAGAGTTTTTTAGGGGTTTTTAGGTTTAGCGTTTTTAAAGAGTTTTAGGGTTTTTTAGAGGTTTTATGATTTTTATGGTTTTTTTACGGTTTAGGGGTTCATAGGGCTCTGGGTTTCTTAGCTTTTAGGGCTTAGGGTTTTAGGTTTAGGGTTTTTTTTAGGGTTTAATATTTTAGGTTTAGGGTTTTTCTAGGGTTTAGGGTTTAGGTTATTTTTTTAGGTTTGTTAGGTTCAGGATTTCTGAAGGGTTTTCTAGTTTTAGAGTTTTTAAAGAATTTTTGGTGTTTTATAGGGTTTAGGTTTTCTTAGGGTTTAGGGTATCTTAGTGTTCCATAAGGTTTGGGGTCTAGGGTTTAGCCCTAAGGCTTAGGGTTTCTTAGGGTATATGTTTAGCGTTTAGGTTTTTTGTTTAAAGGTTTATATACATTTGATATTTATATAATTAATTATTTAATTATTTGTACGTATAACCTTCAATGTGATCTTATCTTGTTTTATGAAATAGACAATAGAACATCGTAAATTAATGTACAAAGCAAGTTCTATCAAGATTATTACGTTCGATCTTGAATGGATGTCAAGTGTAGTGATCATATCGTAGGCAATGATGACATGTAAAGGATAATTCATCGGAGTATGAAATACATTGATTAATTATATACTCCTCGAATAGTTTAACAAATCAAGTCTTATATATTAGTGGTTCAGATATGAAATACATTATCAATTAAAGAAATACTGATGATCAATTCTAGGAGATTTACATATTAAACTTGATATTGATAAACTTCTGTGGATAGATAAAATTAAATTTATATAATTAGGAGGTATATAATTTAAATTTATAAAATTAAATAGATCGATAAAATTAAATTTATTAAATTTTACTTCTGTTGATGTGTAGTTGTAACGACCTGATTCCTTCGTTAAGGAAAATCCACTAGGGAAAGAATTAGGGTCAAAAAACTTTTTGGTAGTAACTTGGAATTTCCCAACCTAGTCCAGATTTGGACAAAATCAGAGTTAGTGAGGTTTAGGGAAATCCGGTAACGAATGAGAGATCTAATTATGTCTTTTATTACATGAGTGGATAGTTAAGACGTTAAGGAATCTGTACGACTTTACGGAATCAAATTCGGGCGAGTAGAACTCCCAAAACTGATCTTAGCGTGAACGGGTATTTTCTGAGTTTCATGGGTTAAAGGTGTGTTGTGAAATGGGGGTTTGGAACTATGATTTTAACTCTCCGTCTCTGTACAAGCCGCCAGGGTGGGATTATTACCGCCAGGGCGGGGCCACTGTAGCGGGATAAGGTCCGCCAAAGCGGGACAGACGCGACTTAAATTGGAAATAAACCCCAAAAACGTTATTATTCTGCAAGTTTCGTTCTTGATAGCTAAGGAACGACCCAGGGCAAGTTCTTGACAGTTTTTCACCTCTTCTAGCACTAAAGGTAAGGATTTTACTCCCCTAATCCGTATTTCGATCCGTAGAACTTAGTTTCTTGGGTAATTATTATTGGGGTAAGGTTTTGATCTAGGAATTATGGTGTAAAAAGCCCTAATTTGGATATTGGGATCATGAGTTTGGTCTTGGGTTATTGGGTTAGTTATAATCCGGGTAAATTAGACCTTAATTATTGATCCTCGCGTTATATTGATTGTTTGTAGACCAAGAACAAGCAGAAAGAATCTGGAAAGGGAAGAATCGAGTTTCTTAGAAGGATTCAAGCTTTGTTCGAGGTAGGTGATGGTTGTGATATTATGTTTGTGTGATGTATGTTAGTAATTGCTTCATTGTAATGCATGTATGTATGCGAATGTTGCACTATTGATCACACCTATTGTAAATGAGTATGAATGAATGATTGTAAGCCATGAATCAACATATTGCTTGTATAATTATGAGAATGTATATTGTGATTGTGATTGTGGCATGTTGAATGGAACGGGTGTCACGTTCCGACACACTAACTGGGATCAGATGTAATGTACCGACATACATATTGGAATGTGTGTCACGATCCGACACACTAACTTGGAACGGGTGTCATGATCCGGCATACTAACAGTTTGGGTATAGGTTCCATGAGAGGACCATTGACTTGTCATATATCCTGAAATGATGACTGATATTGTATATGTTCGGTATATACGTGTTTTACTATGTTGTAACTGCTTATGTATGTTCACTTAATGGAATATTCACGTGATCCTACCAGTACACTGTGGTTGTGTACTAATACTGCACTTACTCTTTTTTTTTAGTACAGGGCATGTTCAGGAGGCTACTGACAGACCTCATCTAGGAAATTAGTGATCGTGATGTCTAAAATCTGAAGACCAAGGAGATTAAGTCCGTGAAAGTTCAATGGAAGCATCGTCCAGTAGAGGAAGCTACTTGGGAAATCGAGAGGGACATGCGAGACAAGTATCCCCAGTTGTTCAATGATTCATGTACTACTCTACCCTTACTTTAAGCCAGTCTTTCCTAGTTGATCACTCGGGGATGAGAGATGGGTAAATTGGTATCTATTGTAACGACCTGATTCCGTCGTTAGGAAAAAGACAATAGGGAAAGAATTGGGGTCAGAAAACTTTTTGGTAGTAATTTGGAATTTCCTAACCTAGTCCAGATTTGGACGAAATCGGAGTCAGTGAGGTCTGGGAAATATGGTAAAGAATGAGAGATCTAATTATGTTTTTTAATACATGAGTGGATAGTTAAGACGTTAAGGAACCCGTACGACTTTCCAGAATCAAATTCGACGAGTAGAACTCCCGAAACTGATCTTAGCGTGAACGGGTATTTTATGAGTGTCATGGGTTGAAAGTGTGTTGTGAAATGGGGGTTTGGAACTATGATTTTAACTCTCTGTCTCCATGCAAACCTCCAGGGCGGGGCTGCTGTAGCAGGATGAGGTCCGCCACAGCGGGACATACGCGACTTAAGTCGAAAATAAATCCCAAAAATGTTATTATTCTGCAAGTTTTGTTCTTGAGAGCTAAGGAACGACCCAGGGTTAGTGCTTGACAGTTTTCCATCTCTTCTAGCACTAAAGGTAAGGATTTTACTCCCCTAATTCGTATTTTGATCCATAGAACTTAGTTTCTTGGGTAATTATTATTGGGGGAAGGTTTTGATCTGGGAATTATGGTGGAAAAAGCCCTAATTTGGATATTGGGATGATGGGTTTGGTCTTGGATTATTGGGTTAGTTATAATCCGGGTAAATTAGACCTTAATTATTGATCCTCGCGTTATATTGATGGTTTGTAGACTAAGAATAAGTGGAAAGAATCTGGAAAGGGAAGAATCAAGTTTCTTAGGAGGATTCAAACTTTGTTCGAGGTAGGTGATGGTTGTGATTTCATGTTTGTGTGATGTATGTTAGTAATTTCTTCATTGTAATGCATGTATGTTTGCGAATTTTGCATTATTGATCACACCTATTGTATATGAGTATGCATGAATGATTGTAAGCCATGAATCAACACATTGATTGTATGATTATGATAATGTACATTGTGATTGTCATTGTCGCATGTTGAATGGAACGGGTGTCACACGTTCTGACATACTAACTGGGATCGGAAGTCACGTACCGACATACATATTGGAACGGGTGTCACGATCCGACACACTAAATTGGAACGGGTGTCACGATCCAGCACACTAACAGTTTGGGTATGGGTTCCATGAGAGGACCATTGACTTGTCATATTTGCGTATTTTTGAGAATGTGGAATTATTCATTGATCCTGAAATGATGACTGATAATGTATATGTTTGGTATATACCTGTTTTACTATATTGTAACTGCTTATGTATGTTCACTTATTGGAATATGCGCGTGATCCTACTAGTACACTGTGGTTGTGTACTGATACTGCACTTGCTCTTTCTTTGTTGAGTACAGGGCATCTTCAAGCGGCTACTGAAATACCTCATCTCAGAGATCAGTGATCGGCATCGAATTCAAGGGTAAGCCAGTTTTTTCAGGCTGCCATGGGTTCTCGTTATGTTTAGTCCATTTCTATTCAGACTTAGACTAGAACTTTAGATATTCTTATGTTTAGTTTGGGTTGCACCCATTTTCTTAGACTTGTTGATTTAGAGTTTTGGTACATTGACTTTCAGATTCTAGTGGTGTTTTCCGAAATATTTTAGTAATCATTTTGTTAGATTTTCGGAGTTTATGGGAACTCCACTTTAATTCTGCATTTAAACCTACTTTTGTATCTTTAAATGTTAAGTTTTGGGTTAGCTGATTAGTATTAATGGTTCTCCCACCGGAGAGTTAGTGTGGGTGCCAATCACGATGGTCTGGGTCCTGACAGTAGTTAAATTAAATTTATATATATATATATATATATATATTTAATTTTAATTAATAAAATCGACCTCAAGAGGTGAGTTTATATTAAAATAAATTAATAAATACCAACCTTAAGAGGTCGATATATTTAAATTATTATTTTATTTAAATAATATCGACTTCACGATTTTGGTATTTATTAAATATTTTTAAATATAGATAATTATTTTAAAAGATACCGACACCCCGTGGTCGGTAAATTAAACACTTCTCTTAAAAAAAGAATGATAATATCAAAACACTAAGTCATCTCTCACTCCTCTCTCACTCCTCTCTCACTCTTCTCTCACCCCGACCCACCCCGGACCGACCCCCACCGACGCCCACCCCCACCCATCCCCGACCGACACCACGCCACGCCACCATCCCCGACCGGCGCTGCCTCAGCAGCAGCAGCTGGTCGCAGCAGCAGAGGGTGGTCACAGCAGCAGTAGAGGGCGATCAGCAGCAGGAGGTCGCGCCACCATCCCGACCGGCGCCGCCTCGATCAGCAGCAGCAGTTCACGCCACCATCCCCGACCTTCTTACTCAAGGTGAATTTTTAGAATTTTTAGAACCTAGTTCGAGCTAGCTCATCGCTGATGTTTTGTCCTCGCATTAGTTACATCATTTGTTTGTTGATATTAATAAAAAATAATATACTGGATTGTTGTGAATATAATCCTTTGACCCCAAAATATTTATTGGATTACACATTTACCATAGCTAATTAATAAATATTTGTTTCTCCAGTAATATAATCCTTTGACTAGGTTATGAATTACAACATTTAATTCCACTCATCACAATAACTGGTCCTCTTTGTTTCTCCAGTAAGTATAATGCATTTGTTGCATTCTCTTATTTCTTGTTCAAACTATTGGACTGTTTTTTGCATGTTTTATTTTTGATTCCGATGTTGTGATACTTTTTTAGCTACTATTATTGTGTTGTACTTGTTTTTATTGGACATTTAACTTTGGTGATCTTTTTTTTTCTTTCTTTTTGGCTATGTTTTTCAGCATTTATTCTCAATTCTCACACTACTTTCAATGAGCTGGTTAGCATTTGTTTCTTTTCGTGCTAGGCAACTGAGGAAGCTCAATATCTAAAAAAGTTGATACAAGACTATACTGCTTCTTTCATCAAAGTAGGAGATAAGGTTTGGTGCTTCTAAATTTCTAAAGTTCAAGTACAATTATTTTTTATAATGTGTTTGTGTCCATTTAGTATTGATACTTAGCTTTAATTTTGTGATAATTTGTTTGTGTCCATCGAGTGTTTGTTTAGCATAAGTACCTACACTAGTTGATCTTGTTGATGACAAAATTGATTTTCTTGCAAGATCGATTTGTGTCCATCTAGTGTTGATATTAAGCTTTAATTTAGAAATAATGTGTTTGTTAAGCATAAGTACCAACACTAGTTGATCCTGTTAATGACAAAATTGATTTTCTTACAAGATCGATTTGTGTCCATCTAGTGTTGACACTTAGCTTTAAATTTAGAAATAATATATTTGTTAAGCATAAGTACCAACACTAGTTAATCCTATTGATGAAAAAATTGATTTTCTTGCAAGATCAATTTGTGTCCATCTAGTGTTGTCACTTAACTTTAAATTTAGAAATAATATATTTGAGCATAAGTACCAACACTAGTTGATCCTATTGATGACAAAATTGATTTTCTTGCAAGATCAATTTTTGTCCATCTAGTTTTGACACTTAACTTTAAATTTAAAAATAATATATTTGTTAAGCATAAGTACCAACACTAGTTGATCCTATTGATGACAAAATTGATTTTCTTGCAAGATCAATTTGTGTATATCTAGTGTTGACACTTAGCTTTAAATTTAGTTTTGACTTGTTTAGTTGGTGTATTTAAATGTTGGAATTAAGTCAAAACTAGTTAGAGTTAAAAAGTTGTTAAGTTGTTTAAATAAGTTCAAATAAATAATGTGGTTTAGTTGGTGGATTTAGTTGTTGGAATTAAGTATAAATTAAACTAGTTAAAGTGAAAAAGTTGTTAATTTATTTAAATAAGTTAAAATAAATAATATGGTTTAGTTGGTGGATTTAGTTATTGGATTTAGTTGTTGGAATTAAGTCAAAACTAAACTAGTTAATCTTAAAAAGTTGTTAAGTTTTTTAAATAAGTTAAAATAAATAATGTGGTTGAGTTGGTGGATTTAGTTGTTGGAATTAAGTCAAAACTAAACTAGTTAAAGTTAAAAAGTTGTTAAGTTGTTTAAATAAGTTCAAATAAATAATGTGGTTTAGTTTGTGGATTCAGTTGTTGGAATTAAGTCAAAACTAAACTAGTTAAAGTTAAAAAGTTGTTAAGTTGTTTAAATAAGTTAAAATAAATAATGTGGTTTAGTTGTTGGAATTAAGTCAAAACTAAACTAGTTAGACTTAAAAAGTTGTTAAGTTGTTTAAATAAGTTAAAATAAATAATGTGGTTTAGTTGGTGGATTTAGTTGTAGGAATTAAGTCAAAACCAAACTAGTTAAAGTTAAAAATTTGTTAAGTTGTTTAAATAAGTTCAAATAAATAATGTGGTTTAGTTGGTGGATTTAGTTGTTGGAATTAAGTCAAAACTAAACTAGTTAAAGTTAAAAAGTTGTTAAGTTGTTTAAATAAGTTAAAATAAGTAATGTGGTTTAGTTGGTGAATTTAGTAGTTGGAATTATGTCAAAACTAAACTAGTTAGACTTAAAAAGTTGTTAAGTTGTTTAAATAAGTTAAAATAAATAATGTGGTTTAGTTGGTGGATTAAGTTGTTGGAATTAATTCAAAACTAAACTAGTTAAAGTTAAAAAGTTGTTAAGTTGTTTAAACAAGTTAAAATAAATAATGTTGTTTAGTTGGTGGATTTAGTTGTTGGAATTAAGTCAAAACTAAACTAGTTAAAGTTAAAAAGTTGTTAAGTTGTTTAAATAAGTTCAAATAAATAAGTCAAAACTAGTTAGACTTAGAAAGTTATTAAGTTGTTTACATAAGTTCAAATGTTATTAAAATTATCATTATTGTTTGTGTAGATGGATCGTGATCGTAGTTGGATGTATAATAGAAACAATCCTGGTCGAGCGGGTATGATTCCAGAAATTGTAGAAGGTGTGAATAGTTTTATAAATCATGCAAAGACACTTGATGATTTTTTAACTTCAAGATTTATTAGGTGTCCGTGCGTTAATTGTGAAAATGTGAGATATCATACAATAGAGACTATTGCTATGCATCTTATGATGAATGGATTCATACCAGGGAATACAGTTTGGACTAGTCATGGTGAGGTTGAAACTGACACTATGTTTATTAACTTTGTTGTCGGTGAAAGTCGTAGATCTACAGAGCATAATTATTTCCAAGGTTCTAGAATGTCAGTTATGGTTGATGATGCTTTTGGGATGCATTCTGATTTTGAATTTGGGGAAAAGTAGAAGAAGCTCCCAATGAAGAAACAAACATCTTTTATGAACAATTTCGTGATTGTAGTAGTCCTTTGTTCAACGGGAGTCAACATTGTAAATTGTCTGTTGCAGTTAGATTGTTACGTATCAAATCTGACAATAATATTTCTCAAGGAGCAATGGACTCTATGATAGATCTTATGAAGGAATTAGTTGATCCCAATGTAGAGATTCCTAATTCTTATTATAATGCAAATGCATTGGTGTCTAAGTTAGGACTCTCCTCGATAAGAATTGATTGTTGTGAAAAATGTTGCATGTTATAATATAAGGAGGATGTCGATCTAGAGTCTTGTAAGTTTTGTAGTCACCCTCGCTATAAGACTGGTTCTATCAGAAAGAAACTTGCTATTAAGGCGATGCATTATTTACCTCTTATACCAAGATTGAAGAGGTTGTATGCATCAAATAGCTCTGCTCCTCATATGAGATGGCACCGTAAAAATAGAAGGCAACCTGGTGTCATGTGTCATCCATCTGACGGAGAGGCTTGGAAATATTTTGATAGAACTTATCCAGCTTTTGCCGCTGAACCAAGGAATGCTAGGATGGGTTTGTGTGTGGATGGTTTCACCCCTTTTTCAGTTGGGGCTGCACCATATTCTTATTGGCCTGTGTTTATTACACCGTATAATCTTTCAGGGGTAGATGCTCAACGAATTTAAGGTAAGAATGTATATAAATTAAATTCACATCATATACATTTAAATTCGCTATTCATTTGAACAAAAATATTTAGTTATTTTTTATTACAGAAATATTATGTATGGGCTCCCAAACATGAGGAAGAAGTTCAAGTGAACTTCAAGCTAAAAGCTTCAAAGTTTCTTTCTAGCACATTTTGTGACTGTCGGAGACAAAACAGAATTCCAAAGTTTATGTTACCAGATCGATGGGCTCTATTACTAGAACATTGGAGTACTGATGAAAAATTTAAAAAGAGGAGTGAGATTGGAAAGATGGCTCGCGCATCAGAAAATGGAGGCTCTTTGTACACTGGTGGAGCTATTAGCCAAGTTACTAGGACGGAAAGAATGGTATACTTTCTTAATTTAGTAAAATAATTTTTTTTGATAAGTAGGTTTTGGAGATTAATGAGATCAAATTCTATATATTTTATTTGCAGGAAAAAGAGTTGGGTAGGCCAGTAGTTGTAGAAGAGATATTCAAGGTTACTCACGTAAAGAAGAGTACGAACCCCACATAAGAAGAAAGATGGATTGACCCACGTGCTCAAGAGACATATGTAAGAACTCCATTCAAACTAATCTTTTTTTCTTTTCCTTGTATATAGTACATTCTTATTCTTAGAGTTCTTTGTTTAAATTATAGGATAGGTTTATACGAATATCTCAGGAATATCGTAGTAATCTACCTCTTGAGAGTCAGGACATACCACTTACACAAGAAGAAAACGAGAATCTTTGGCAACAGAGTGCAGGTGAACCGATTAGAGGTTCAGTCTACGGCTTAACAGAAAAAGGTGTATCAGAAGAAAAAGTCTTGGTATTGCGGTTCATCATCCTCAAGCTTCGATGGTGGGGATAGAGAGACAATATCTGTAATGGAGGGTAAGATATCTTATCTCAATGCCGAGCTTACTGCTATAGCCGATAGAGAGAAAAAGAGAGAAAAAAGAGAGAGGAATAGAGAGGAGGAGATTGCGGCAGCTAAGGAGTCAGAGAACAAGAGGTATGCAGTGCTTCAGGCCCAACTAACTTTTCTTTTTGAATTAGGAAAACTTATTCCTCCATGTCCGGCCAGCAGTGATGGATCTGATCAGGAGGGTGATGAGAATGATAAGTCTGATAAGGAGAGTGAGGGTGATGAGAATGATAAGTCTGATAAGGAGTGTGAGGGTGATGAGAATGATAAGTCTGATAAGGAGAGTGAGGGTGATGAGGAGTAGTTGTATCTATTTGACATTTTAGACTACTATATTTTTAGAATTGTTTCATCGTATTTTAGTTTATTTTGAAGGTAGATGAAGTTTATCTTGAAGTAGTTTAATGTATATGTAAATATTGTGTTGGCAGCTCTTTGGCTTGTTTTGGTATAAATATGCAGGTGGGCAACTAAAATTGCAGCAATTTACTGTCAGTTTTGTAGCAGAAAACCGACCTCCGAAGGTCAGAATCTGAAAAATAAAAAATAAAAATACCGACCTCTGGAGGTCAGAATCTCAAAAATGAAAAATAACAATACCGACCTCTGGAGGTCAGAATCTCAAAAATAAATAAAATAAAAAATAAAAAATACCAACCTCTAGAGGTCGGAATATAAAAAATAACCAAAATAAAAAATAAACAATACCGACCTCCAGAGATCGGAATTTAAAAATTAATAAAAATAAAAATTAAAATATACCAATTTCCAGAGGTCGGACATATTAAAAATTAAAAATTAACAAATACCGACCTCTGGATGTCGGTATTTCAAAATAAATAATCTGATATCCAGAAAACGGAAATAATAAAAATAAAAAATAAAAAAATATATAAAAGTGACCTCAGGAAGTCGGAAAATAAAATAATGAATTTTCCGACTTAAAATTAAAACTGACCTTGAGAGGTCAGTAAATACCGACCTCCAGAGGTCGGTATTGAATAGCGACCAAGCTTTTTCCAACCTAAGATGGGAAGTCGGTATTTGGTCGGTATTTCAGGGAATACCGACCTCCGAAAGTTGGTATTCACTATTTTTTTAGTAGTGAGGGTTTAGGGCTTAAGTTTTTTCTTGGGTTATTTTAAGTTTAGAGGTTTTAAAAGTTTTTTGGTTTTTTTTATAGTTTTTTATGATTTTGGGGTTCTTAGGGCTTAGAGTTTCTGTCACGTCCCAGGGGTACTCCCTAGATGTAACAAGGCGTACAAGACTCTGAGAGTCCTCATACAAGCCACTTAGCAATTATAAACATAAGATAATAGAAAATACGAGATTTTTAAAACATTTCAATACAATCAAAGTCTTTATTAACCGAAGCGGAAGTCTAATACACTTTGTCTCAAAAACCATCTAGTACAAAAGAATTCTTGGGACACAGCCCATACAACAATGTTCAAAAAATTAAATTAAAGAACATAAGAAAAATGGTGGCCAAATCCTCGAATGCTATGAGGACTCACAAATCTTCAAGTCTTGCCTCTACTAAGATCCTAGCCACGGGGATGAGAGTCGAGATCGCCGGACCCTACATTTGGATAAGAAATGTAGGCAAGAGTATCCGTTAGTACAAACATGTACTAAATATGATAGCTTGCATAAAGATCAACATAAGCCTAAAAGTTAGACAACATAAGTCATAAACCATGATCAACACAACTGAATCTCATCTTAAACATACTTACGATTCTTCCTTGAAGTAACCTTGTTTCAACATAACTATGCTAAATTTGATGGAGAAGTAGTCCATTCTTAGTTGTTCTTATTATCCATGGAAGGCACGTCCTCTTGCCAATCCAAGCTAAGTCATTATCCATGGAAGAACACATCATCATGCCAATCCAAGCTATCCATGAAAAGGTATCATCTTATCAATCCAAGCTACCATAAAAATGTATCTCATTACTAATCCAACCTACCATGAAAAGGCATCATCTCACCAATCCAAGCTACCATGAAAAGGTATCTCATTACCAATCCAAACTACCATGAAAATGCCTCATCTTACCAATCCAAGCTACCATGAAAAGTGATTTAATGTTTCAAGTACACCTCATCCGATTCTAGGTACAAATAATCGTTATTCAGTATAAAATCCAACGAAGAGTTGAGGTCGAACCCACAGGGAGCGGTACATGTCTAAAATTCAGTTATGAAGTATAAAGTGGTCTAATCGGTTATAGGAATGTAAATTATCATAAACATGTAAACAAGTCTAAAGGGGGTGACATCAAATGTCAGATGGGGGCTTTTAGATTGTCAATTATCAGCAACAACACAATCAAATATGAGGAAAGTAACAATATAGAGAGGAATTATCGGGATGTGATCGATTATAGGTAAATTTCACTGTATGGGTAATTGAAATTACTAAACAAATAGCTAAATATCAATGGGTAGGCTAGACAATAAGTGCAGTAGATTTCTCTCGAACAACAACTACGAATCAGGTGATTTCTTTCGAACATCAACATGCTTAGCAAATAAGAACAGCCCACACCTTAATTTATCCACTCTCTCGAGCAAGATGGGTAGAATCAAAATTAGGATTTACTCTTTCGAGCTAAACCGATATAAACCCAATAACTACAATCATTAATCGAAAGCTTTGGTTCTAAAACTTCTCTCTCAAGAAAGCCAAGAACTCTATACTAGAATTGCATTTGCAACTACAATTCATAGTTTTTAACACAACTATTAATTAAACCCACTTCAATTAAGCATTAAAATCAGTAAATAACAATACCCATAAGCTAATTCAACCCATAATCACATGATCACACCCCAAGAATTGGGGTTTAAGCTAAACATCATAAAAAGGTAAAAACAATTACCAACTCGATTGGCCATCAGTTGGGTGAGAGTCTCCAAGCCTTTACAATGTTTTCCAAGGGTTAATTCAAAGACCCACTTACAAATCCTCAAAGTTTTCAAATAAGAACTCCAAAACTAGAAGAAAACTTTCAAACTAGAACTTGGGGATCAAAAACTATATGGGAACTCGAGAGAACTCTTCAAAATTCATTTTAAAATCCAATTTATAATTGCCTGCGTTTTGGCCTGAAAGTCCACTCGGCGGTATAAGTCGCGCCTCGCTGAGTGGTTCGGCGATCCGCCGTTTGCTCTTTTCCATCACCATTTTGCATTGGTCCTCAACATCACAGGTCCTGTAACTTTGGGCGATCAAAGTTGCCATCACGGAGTCGATTGGCGATTCGCCGACTGCCCATTTCTGTCGCCAACTTGGTTCTTCCTCAGGGCTGGAGTGCTGGAACTTGGGCGAGCTAAAGAGCCACTTGGCGGTGAGACGAGTGGTATTGGCGATCACCAGGATCACTTTTTCTTCACTTCTTTAGCTTTTAGTTCCTTTTTGTCTGGTCATGTCCTTGCCTTGCTCCTTAGCCTTCATAGCGGCAAATCAACATTTAAAATCACTTTAGAGCATCATTAGGCATTTGAGGACATTTATACTATCAAAATAAATCCCAAATGAGTCAAAATCTCAGACTCATCAACACCCCCAACTTAAATTTTTGCTTGTCCTCAAGTAAAACTCAAGATCAATCAGTTCAACAAGGATGTCTACAAACAGTGCTGCATAAGACTCAACATAAATGCACACAACAAGGTTCAAACTACTCATGCAATGATCAATTGTGCACTCAAAGTTTCAAATTGTGACTTACCATCATTAAGTGTACTCAAGCTCACAATGCTTAATTCAAATGCAAGTTCAAGCTCAACAAATGTATTCAAATTTCCTCACAACAAAGATGATTCCATATTCACACAAAATTTCTCAACAATTTAGAGTCCCCGAATCACATGCAACTGTCACACTCACAAAGATGAACACATGTATGACTCCACCCATAGGCTTGCCCTTATATTCCAATCAACATTTGTTTCAGCTCACTCAAGATCAAAAAAGTATTGTTAAGGCATGTAATGAGGCTGAGTGCAAAGGTACGGCAATTTAGGCTTAGTGGCTTCTACCTTCATGAAGTATGGCTTGAAAATCATTATCTCCTTTTCTTCTTCATTCAAACATGATCATAATCCACCCCATTATTCAACTAGACATGAATCGCCGGATACCCCATTTCTTTTGCTATTTTCACCACTTTATTTCACAACTTTTTCTTCTTTTCAGTCTTTTCTTTTCTTTCTTCTTTTTTATTTCTTTTTCTCTTTTCCTTTTTTTATATGAAGGGGTTCCATTATTTTTCCAAAAAATCCAACTAGGGGGAATATTTCTCACTTCTTGATTCTCCTACTTTTTCACCACACCCCCAACTTAGGCTTTTGGCCTAAGTTGGCTATTCAAACAAACCATTCTTCATGAAAGTTATGGATGAAGATTTAAAAAGAGGTCACAATTGTTCAAGTTTCTTCCAAGAAAAAGTTAGGCTCAAAAGGTGCCAAGCATGGTTCACACATCTCACAAGGTTGGCCACAAAGAGGTATTATGTCAAATAGGCTCAGTCTTCAAAAAATTTGCCTAAGATCATGTCTATTGCTTGCATCACTCAATCAACCGGACCAATGCGGCAAATTCTAGGTGTCATCAAGCACAATGTTCAAGGAAACGTCACCACACAAGGAATTGATACAATTATCAAACAAGACTCCACTTTCTAGCTAGCGTGCGATGTACATTGCAAGAGACTTCATCAACACTAGACTAGTCACAACAAGATGCTCAAAGTACACATATTGCCTATGTAACTTCGTTTGCCTCATCGTAGCCGCACATTCATTTTGTTCAATTAAGATCACTATTCAAGTCATTGGTATTGACCACAACCGACACTCAAATTTGTACAAGAACGACCACAATCACACACAAAAGAGGTGGCAATATTTTAAAATTTGGTTCAAAACCATTTTCTATCAAAACAATGGGCCACAAGCTATGAACAACCGCAATTCCACAACCAAGATATATATATATATATATATATATATAAACCAATAAGTTCACTATTCACAAAAACACCATCAAAACAAAACCAATATTCACAAAACAGTCATAGGAGGTAGTATGGAAATGCCTCACCCCACCCAACAAAATATGCAGTTGTCCTCAAATGCAACTAAAAATAAAAATAGTCTGAAAAGTACTAGAGAATAGGCAAAGAAAATCATCCTGCTAGGATAGGCCTGGGGTGAAGTCGGCATATCCACAGCTCCTCTGTCTAGGCATCATTGCCCGGTGTCTCAGCATCCTTGGCTCCACTGGAGCCCACCATCAAAGTATCTCTCAGAGAGGCCTGTCTAGCTGTCTCGTACATGGCACCCTCCAAGTCAACCAAGTCCTCATAAACAACCTCTTCCTTCTCACCAAGGTGCTCCTCGTGTGTCTTAGCCTCAGACTTAGCAGTAGCATCATCATCTCTAACCTCATCTCTGATCGTAGTAGCCGGAGGCACATCCATATAGGCTGGAATATCAGCACTCGGGTCATCTGGGATCTCCACCATCCCAAATAGTGAGGTAAAATAGGTTGAGTTCAGCTGGTCCACATCCTTTCTCAACCCAATAATGTTGGCCTTCAAGGCCATCTCCTCATTAGTAGCTCCCTGTCCTCTCTCACATACCTCAACTCTCACAGTAAGGGCATCAATCGAAGCTATGAGAGGTGTAAAAGTAGCAGCAATAACTCTCTCGATCATCCCATGAACTATGGACTCTAGCTGGGAGGCACGCATATCAGCGGACTGGGAGATGCCCCATCTTGAACAGCATTGCCTGGACGATTGGAGGCTAAGAAGCAGAAGTAGCAGCAGCAGCAGATCTAGGGGGAGGGGGTGCAGTAGAAGTATTCGGAGTGTCGGAAGGAGTGGGGCTTGAAGTACCTGAAGGCTCAGTGGCTGGAGTAGGCAAGACTGCCTTTACAGGTAGATTATCAATATCGACCTCCGGGGATGTGTTCACTAGGGCTGCCCTCCTCCTGTCAGCCTCGTCCCGCTAATAATTGGCCTCTATATGCCGGATGTGGGTAGAATATATGGGTGTAACCTCGACATCCCTCTTCTTATCTCGTGGCACTCAGGCCCTTCTGCACAGCTCGGTGATCAACACCAGGAATGGAAGCGACGTATGTCTCTGCTTGGCCCTCATGGCCATCTCCTACTCGATAATTAGTCCTAGATTTAGCCATTTCCTGGCTATGATAGACCCAAGACAGGCCACCTTTGGGTGGCGGAAAATGGACTCATTCTGTGATGGCATGATAGTGTTGCTGATGAACCTAAGCCAATATCTAGTAGCTACATTGAGGTCCTTCTTCTCTATCGGCGCTCCGGCCTCAATCCACCTCGAGGTGGTGTCAGAAAGCAGGGGGCCAACCAACCCTTTAAATCCTCCAGAGTCTTTGTCGTGATCATACTATGGTAGTCATGTATAAAGTCGGAGGCACGGTCAAATACTACATTTATATCATCGCTGTTGCATTTCACCTTTTTCTCTCGGGCCATCACAAAGTCCACTGGTTTGAAGGCACTAGCCTTTTTCTTCTCCTGTGGCACCAAGTCACTATAAGCTGCGTAGAACTCCCAGACCCAGGTAGGAATGTATGGGCCACGGGGATTGGTGAAGATGTCAAATTTGTGGAACCTAAGAGTGTCCCAAACTGCTGGATACCTGTCCACCACGCCATCTGTGGACAATCTCTTCTCCTCTAAGATGTTCCTCAGTCCCTCGACCTTTAATCTGTTGAGAGACCAGGGAGGAGGACCCTGTACTGGTGGCGCCGGGACCACCGTCTGTGCTGGAACTGCAGCTGGAGGGTTAGGCTCTGAAATCCTAGAAAGATCATGAAGAGATTTGGAGCGTAGCTCCACTCTCCTGGCATGTAGCAGCTGACTATCGTCAGGCTCAGAGATAGAAGCCTGAGAATCATGTGAGTTCCCCTCGCTGTCTGATGTGGTGAGGTGAGTCTCGTAGACCCCCTCACTGTCGGAGTTGTACTTCGGTGTCTCAACCATGGGCGCCTTGCCCTTGCCTTTGTCTTTTCCTCCCTTGGTAGGGAGTTTGGCTGCCTTTGCTCTGGATGCAGTTTCATCCTCATCAATAACCCACTCCACGTTCCCGCTTGCGGTGTGGCATGTCTCTTCCGGATACTTTGGGTCAGGCCATTTCTGCAAACAACATAGAAAAATGTTAGAAAAAAGTCAGAAAATAACTGCAAGAAGACTCACCGAATCACTTTGGCGAGCCAAGTCGGGCTCGCCGAAAGTTCCAGCACAAAAATTTCCAAAATTCAGAGTTGGTCCGCGATGACAAGGGCCTTCCGACGGATCACCGACACAAATCAGAGGACTAGAAGTAGTCCTCCGAAAGTTACAGTGTATTTTAAGTAATATGGGCATAGAAGGACGATCAAGAAGCACTTTCGGCGAGCACATGTGTATCACCGAAACTTAAAGACCACGAACTCAACATATAGAGAAATTAAAGGTGATCTAGGGGGACTTAGGCGAACCGCCGAACCAATCGGCGAGGTCGACCAAGCTCGCCAAATGTCCCTTCGTGCCAGTTTTCAACCCCTTTCTTCAAAATTCAACCCGCAGCCCATGAAAACAAAATTAAACACATACACTATAAAATTAAATAAAGACCCACACTACTATGCCCTTGGGGTACTCAGACTGCCCCCAATTTGGCCACAATTGGCCATATGACGTCTTTTGCCCTTAAGAATGACGTCAACTGCTCCATCATTGGGTAAAATACGTAATTTGGCACAATCCGGGGTTACTCAGACTTCACCCCACTAGACCCAACACAAATTTAGTACAACCCAACACTTTAAACTCAATTTCAACAAGCAAAGACACGACAATCATTCATATAAGAGCAGTTAGGCACAAAGTCAATTCATTTTGGGTATTCCAACAATTAAACAACGATTACCCAACAATATTCATGAAAAAATTACCACTTGCATTCGAGTTCAACCACAAATAGAGTTTAGGGTTCAGAAAAACCAACCTTTTATGCCGAAATGAGTTTGTAACGCTAGGCGGCAAAGTAAAATCCAAATTCCTTCCCCGATCAAAGATTCCAAATGGTACGAGAGTAAAAATGCAAAAAGTACAAAATATTTGATATAGGGTGTTAGAGTACGGGAGTTAAAAATGGAAGAAGTTGAAGGATTTTGAAATTTTAAACCATTTGGCCTTTAAAACCTTTTAGTTCGCACTCCATTCGGTGATATAAGTTGAGCTTGCCGATCCACTCGGCGACGCGCTGAGTGGTATTTTTGCTCGCCGAGTTTTACAGAACTCCCCGCAATTTGGGGGGTTCAAACGGTAGACAAGGTCAGGCTCACCGACATATTCGGTGAGTCACCGACTGAGCTTTTAGATCACCGAGTTTTTACAGAATTTCGCATCAAGCTGGGTGGTTCCAACGGCGGTCCAAATCGGGGCTCGCCGACCTTTTTAGCGATTCACCGACTGGATTATTGGCTCGCCTAATTGCCCATTTTCCAATACTTCTCACTTTTCAACCTGCAAAATCAACACCCGTTATTCAAAAACAAAATTTAAAACATCAAAGACTTGAGTTGCCTACCAAGAAGCGCCTTATTTAACGTCGTGGCACGACATAAATACCAATTTAAGCTTCATTTTTGGGGTGTGTCACTGTGTAACTAGGCAACCCTCCATTTGTCCTTGGATTTAGATGAGTCGAGATTTGACTCATCTGTGTTTCTAGCTGCTTGATAGAGACTGAATGAGAAGTCACCGTCTGATTGAGAGTTGAGACGTCCTACTTCATCTCTTTCAACACTTTGTCTGAACCTTCGACCTTATTGAGAATGCATGAGAGCATTTTTTCAGTTCGGACACTCTCTGAGTCAGCCCTTGGTTCCTTAGGCTTTTGACGCTCATGAGGTGGGATGTACCTATCCTTGTCACCCTCTCTTTCCTTCCAAGTGGCGTTACGATCACGCCATTTTCTGTCATGATCTCTCCATCCATTATCTCTGTTCCAACCCTGATTTCCACCCGGCCTTTGATAGTTTTGCCGAAAACCTCCTCCTTGATTTGCAAGGAAGTTCACTTCCTCGTTGTACAACGCTTCAAATTGTGCCTCCTCGGGATTTGCTCCACCAACACCTACATCATTTACACTTTTCAACCCACTACCCATCACATTTTTTGACAATAAGTCCAGCTGGGTCATCATTTTTGCCATGTTTTGGTCTCTCTCTTGATCATTCAAAAACCCTAATCATAAAAAACCCTAAACCTAAGAAACACAAAAAAAACCTAAACCTTAAAAAAAATCCTAGAAAACCCTAAATCTAAAACCCTAAACCCTAAGAAACCCTAAACGATACATCCTAAACCCTAAGAAACTCTAAACCTTAAACCCTATACCTAAGGGCCTAAACCCTAAACCCTAAATCTTAGGCCTAAACGCTAAACATTAAAAAACCCTAAAAAAACTCAAAGAAACCCCTAAAAACCCTCTTAAAACCCTAAACCTAAAAAATGATAAGCCCTAAACCCTAAACCTTAAAAAACTAATAAAAATCCTTAAACCATACACCCTAAGAAACCATAAACCCTAAGAAACCATAAACCCTAAGAAACACTTAACCCTAAACCTTAGGGCTAAACCCTAATCCCAAGCTTTGTGAAACACTAACAAACCCTAAACCCTAAACCCTAAGAAAACCTAAACCCTAAAAAACCTTTAAAAAACTTAAACAAAAAAACCCTGAAAAACCCTTAAATACCCTAAACCCTAAGAAAACCCTAAATCTAAAACCCTAAGCCCTAAGAACCCCTAAACCATAAAAAAAACTAAAAAACCTTTAAAAATCCTAAACCTAAAGAAACCATAAAAAAAACTAAAAAACCTTTAAAAACCCTAAACCTAAAGAAACTCTAAACCTAAAAAAGCCCTAGAAAAACTTAAGCCCTAAACCCTAAAACCCTCAAACAAAAAACCTAAACCTAAATCCCTAAACCCTAAGAAACCCTAAATGCTAAACCCTACACCCTAAGAAACCCTAAGCCTTAGGGCTAAACCCTAAACCCCAAGCCTTATGAAATACTAAGAAACCATATACCCTAAGAAACCCTAAACCCTAAACCCTAAGAAAACCTAAACGCTAAAAATCCCCAAAAAACTTTGAGAACCCTAAACCTAAAATACCCTAAAAAACGCTTTAAAACCCTAAACCCTAAAGAATCCCTAAACTTAAAACCCTATGACCTAAACCTTAAGGAACCCTAAACCGTCAGAAGCCCAAAGCCCTAAACCGTAAGAAACCCAAAACCCTAAAAAATCTTTAAAAACCCTAATCGTAAAAAACCCAAAACCTAAAAAAACTAAAAATAAAACCCTAAACACTAAAGAAACCCTAAACGATAAATCCTAAACCCTAAGAAACCCTATACCTTAGGGCCTAAACCATAAACCCTAAATTGTAGGCCTAAACCCAAAAACCCTAAGAAACCCTAAAAATACATCTAAAAACAATTTAAAACCCTAAACCTAAAGTACCCTAAAAAACCATAAGCCCTAAACCCTTAACCCTAAAAAACTAAAGAAAACCCTAACATACCCTAAGAAACCTTAAAAACTCTAAACCTAAAAAGACTTAAAACACCATAAACCCTAAACCTTAGGTCATAAACCCTAAACCTTAGGTCATAAACCCTTAACCCAAAATCCAAAACCCTAAACCCAAAATCCTAAACCCTAAGAAATCCTAAAACCCTATAACAACAGCCCTAAGAAACCCTAAGCCCTAAAACTTAAGAAAATCTAAGAAACCCAAAAACCTTAATAGCCTAAAAAAAAACCCAAAATCTAAAACCCTAAGCCCTAAACCCTAAGAAACCCTGAGCCCTAAGAATACCTAAACCATAAAAAACCATGAAAATCCTTAAAACCTTTAAAAACCCTAAACATAAAAGCCCTAGAAAAACTCTAAACCTAAAAAAAACCTAGAAAAACTTAAGCCCTAAACCCTAAATCCTAAAAATCCTTAAACAAAAAACCTAAAACTCTAAACCATAAGAAACCATAAACGCTAAACCCTATACCCAAAAAAACCCTAAACCTTAGGGCTAAACCCTAAGCCCCAAGCCTTATGAAACACTAAGAAACCCTAAACCTAAGAAACCCTAAACCCTAAGAAAATCTAAACCCTATAAAACCTTTAAAAAGCCTAAACCTAAAAACACTAAAAGAAACTCTTAAAAACCCTAAAAACTAAAGAAAGCCGAAACTTAAAACCCTATGCCCTAAATCCTAAGAAACCCTAAAACCCTAAGAAATCCTAAAAAACATTTAAAAACCCTAATCGTAAAAAACCCTAAACCTAAAAAACTCAAAGAAAACCCTAAACCCTAATAAAACCCTAAACCTAAAAACCCTAAAAAGAACTCTATGTCTTAAACCCTAAACCTAATCCTAAACCCTAAGAAACCCAAAACCCTAAGAAATCCTAAACTCTAAAAAAATCCTAAATCTAAAAAAAAACCTCAAAATCCCTAATAAAAACCCTAAGAAAACCTTAACCCTAAAAACCCCAAGAAACCTTACACCCTAAAAAACCTTTAAAACCCTAAACCTAAGAAATTACCTTAAACCCTAAACCATAAAAAACTCTAAACCTAAAACATTAAACCCTAAACCATAAAAAACCCTAAACACTACAAGAAAAAGCTTTATTTAAGACCAACATTTAGAGACTAGCTAATAATCTCATCTTTAAAAGTACATGTATAGAGACGAGATTCTATTCTAGTCCCTAATTCTATGTCTTATTGCGAAGGTACTAAATCTAGTCTCTAAAGAAATTAGTATCAGGTCCCAAATTACAACTTGAGAGTGGGAAAGTGCGCTCAAACATATATTAAAAAAATTTAAAAATAAAGTTAAAAGATATATTTTCACCAAACTCATCAGGCGCCAAAAGTAAGAATTAAAATTCTTATAAATTAAACAAAAACTCTTTGTTTTTAATAGATATCTTGTTTTTATATTGTGCCCTAGCAGCAGCTCTTCTGCAAATCGCTATTCTCAGCCAACACTCAGCAAAAACATTGTAGTTTCTCAAAACAAGGAAAGCATGGAGTTTGTAGCTCATCACAACAGCTCGCCTAATACAGATAAAGCACAGCAATTCGCCCAAATCTATTTTCATCTACTCTAATCTTGGGTATGCCTCCACTTCTGCGAGTTTATCTTTTTCTTTTCTAAATTTGCTTTACCATTTACTTTGCTAAAGTAACTCTACATCTTCTTCTTCTCTTGCACGATCTGATGGTAATTTTTTTGTGAAATCATTGAAATATTATTGATTTGGGAGTCCTAGTTGAGGGAATAGTCATTTTTTTAATTTGTACAATATGTTAAATATTGTCGAGTTGGAATTCCTAGTTTGAGTGTGTATGGTGTTTGGCTTGATCAAATACAAACTTTTGTTACTTCTTGTTATATTTCTTACTATTATTTATCTTATGAAATCACACTGCTGTGTTCTTATCGTTGTTATTGAAACCTTAGTTTTTGTTATCTATTATATTCAATTAGCAATTTGGTTTGCAACTAGTTCAAGTTCATCTCTTGTCAATCTCAAACAATATTTGTTCTTTCCTCTTCAATTTACTACATCTACTCTGACTATTATTAAAGTTGGAACAAACTAATAGAAATTTACCGGATTATATATATTAAGTAGAATATCATATAGGTTCTGAATGTAGATGAGATTCTCTGTCACTTTTGCTATACTCTATCTTAATGGCAGTTCTCGGCAAATCATAAATTTAAGCCAACTTTCAATAAAAATGTTGTAGATTTTCAAAATAGAGAAAGGAAAGTTAAAATAGATGAGTATATATGACTTCGTCAATGTGAATCCGAGTAGATTTTTTTTTTAAAAAAGAGCCTTTTGTTGTAGCGGATCAAGCATCTCAAGTGTTTTATGCTAATGATAATCCCAAAAAAGATTGGCATGTAGTGAAAAAGACTCGACCTCGTGATTCAAATGGTTGATGATGTTGTAGATGACTTAGAAAATCTTTCACAAAAGAAATGAAAAGGAACTAATGATGTAAAGTATCTTCTATTAACTAATATGTTTGTTGTTACCCATTCTGATAGGCATGCCTTTATTATCGCACAACCTGTTTATTGAGGGGAAAAGTCGTGAGACTGATTTCTCCTTTTGATTCTCGATTAAGGTCTTTGTATTCTGTAGGGAACAATAATACACTTTAATTATGCCACACTAAAGTTCAACAACGCTTTTTAAAAGGCCCATATTTTTATAATTACTTATTTTTGTATGGGAAAATTATAATTTATAGTACTTTTTGTATAGTTTTGACATTTTTAAAGCTCAAAGATTAGTTTGATTCTATCCTTCGGTTCACTGGATAAGACTTTTACTTATTATTTATGTACTTTTGCCTCTTTCTGCAGGTTCTGTATAAAGATTGAAAATGTGGATGATCAAGTATGAATTGTACTATCAGATATTCATTCATCGCGTCTGGTGCAATTGGAAAGGGATGAGTACTAGCCGATGAGGGCTTAAGTCTTTGACATCAAAGGGCAAGTTTCTAACTATGAATTTTTTTCCCCAATCTAATGAACTAGTTAAGCAATACATACAAAAAGTTGAAACAAGTAAGTTTTTTTTCTTAAAAAAATTGTACAAAAGATACGAGTTTATTCAACCAAATAACTAATATGTATAGCTAGACCTTTTGGATTCAAAGACTAGTTTCAGTATCTAGACCACTACTACTACTTTCATCTGTATATACAAATGGATAAGTCATAAGACTATAGTATCAAGCATGCCTTTTGATCTACTTTGCTTCTGGACAACTATGTGTAGCTTTTTAACAATCTCCATCAGAACTATGCTTGGCCCTCTACATTTTCTGTTGTAACTTACGGATGTTTCTCTCTGTTCGAGTATGGTAGACAATGGCAGCATATAGAATCCTAGTATGGTATTTATAGGAATCCTAGCATAGAATACACATAATGTCAACTTAAATACACCATTTTGTTAATGTATCAATTGTTGTTAGTCTTCTTTGCAGGGCTAGCCAGAGGATGAGCTGATGTTTACCAGATTTCTGTTTTCCATAGTGAATTTCTTCCATGTAGCTGTAGGATATTGTGGAAGAAATGATTTATAAGCACTCTTTATGTTGAACCCACCACAGCCGATGAATCTGTCTAGTTCAATTCAACAGAGAATTTCAATAGCTAATAAGGATCTTGCATCCAAAACTTTTTTAACTACCCAACCAGATTGTTTAGGTGTAGGGACATTATCTATAGAGTTATCTTTGATGTAAATGTTATGAATCCTTAACTTGTCTTTCTTCTTTGCTATAGTCCACTGTAACTTTCGAATTACAACCTTATTCCAATTTGAGAAGTTCAATATATTAAGCCCCATGTCGACTAGGTCGAACAAAATAATTTTTGATCGAATAGAATAATTTCTTATTGATAACACTTGTAAGTATTGAAAAAACAAACAACTAAACTAGCTCGTAGTTGTTCTTAATGACTTATCTCTCTATTCAGTTGTGGTTTGACTGATATACCGTGAGTTTATGGTATTTTTGATACATTTCACTTAAGAGTTGTGTGTGTCTAGGAAATTTTGTATTGGAAATAATGTTTTTGTGTCATGTTTGAAGGAAATAGGCTTGGACGTGATTTAGTGAGATAACAATTGAAAAATTTGCAGAAGTAGCCACCCACGAAGGGACCTACGGACCGTAGGTCCTATGACGGTCCGTTGATGGTGGGCGTAGATGGGAGCATCAGGGAAGTCTGACCAAGTATGGAACCACGAAGCAACCTACGAACCGTAGGTCAACCTACGAGCCGTCCTGCATATCCGTAGAAGGTGTTCAGAGAGTCGAAGTTCCAGTACCTGATGAAAATCGTAAGTGTGGAGCATGGAAGAGGACCCGCAGACCGTAGGTCAACCTACGGGCCGTCCTACACGTCTGTCCATGATGAACTGGTTGTTGAAGGTTCTAGGCTTTGCAGAAAAAGTCTAAGTGTTGACCAACGGAGGGGACCGACGGACCGTAGGTCGACCCACGGTCCGTAGGTCGAGTCGTCGACCAAAGCTGCGTCCAGAAAGTTTATTTCCTTATTTTGTTTTCTTTTTGTTTAGGAGATGTTTTTCTATAAATAGAGTATGTAAACCTCATTTTTGGGGGTTAGACATTATTGTTTACTTTTAGTTCTTAATATTTTCTTGGGACTTAACTTGCAAACTTTGGCAATTTGATTACCGAATTTCGGTTTATAAGATTTTCACTTTGAAATTCAATTGGAGATTACGGGTTTCTTCTACTCTAAACGTAAGTTCATGAATTCTCTTTATAAAAATATGAATTGTGTTCTTTAAAGCATGAGTAACTAAATTCACAACTAGGGTTGTGGGAACCATGAGCAATTAACAACATATGAATAATAACTAAGTAATTCTTGAATAGTGTTGATGCATGTATTGGTAACCCTTTCTCTTAGAAGTCATTTTAACAGTGGCCAACGTTAGAACTCGCCTTGTTGCTACTTGTCGGACCAAGGAGGTAGTTAATAAGAAAAGAATTATCAACAGAGATTTAGTGTGATACTATCTAATAGTCTTATGTCAATTGGTGCGAGGGTGAAAACTAAGCCATACATTGATGTGATATCTAATCTGAGGTAAAGGTAAGGGTTAGTAAATTATACACACGTAGTCGGACCGAGGTGCAGAGTGAAATTTCCTATTTGGAGGACCAATCACTTCGGGATACATATCTTACCAACTTTGCATTTAAAACACTAGGAAAAGATTGCTATTATTAGGAATACCGCGTTAAGACCTTATGGGGAACACATACACCCTAGTTTCTCTCTCGCATTGATATTAACAAAGTTAGAATCTTGCTCACTTGTTACTTAAACAACAATCAGTTATTTGTTTCACAAATCCCCCCCTTTTATATACTTGTCTCGGAAATAAGTTGATTAAACGAATATAATAGTTAGTTAAGTTTAAGTCTAAACCATATTCCTCGTGGGATTGTCCCCAACCTACAAGTTGGATTCTTTATTTGACAACGATCGCTTATACTTCTTTAGGGAGGTGTAATTTGAGCGTATCAAATTTTGGCGCCACTGCCAGGGAATAAGGCTTTTGGATTAAGTTTAACTACATTATTGAACTTTAGTCAATTATTTCCTGATTTTACGTTTTCTTTGGTTTTTGTTTTCTTCAGGTTTCTACTCTAGTGTATGCCAAGTACACGGAGTCGAGGTGAATCACTGACCCCATACGATCCAGAGTTGAGCAAAACTTTGAGAAAGATGAATAACCAAGGGGTCCGTAATAATCCAGTCATAGAGGAGCCTGAGGAACAAGTGAATAATGAGAATGCTCAGGTTCAGGGTGATAATCTACCCGGAGATGCATTGAGGGTGCAGAACCCACCTAAACCAAAACTATGTGATAATTACAGGGTCAACTTCAATACCGTTGAATCTGAAGGACCTATTGTTCTCCCTCCTCTACCTCCAGGGCATACATTCATGGTGACTAGCAGTTTGATGCAAATGCTTACAACAAGAGGTTTGTTCTCTAGTATGGCTTCGGAAGATCCGCATGGGCACATGGCTAAGTTGAAGAGTGTTTGCAAGAGTTGTGTGGGTCGACCAGAGTTCGACATGAATGTCATAGGGTTGAGAGTCTTCCCTCTATCACTGACCGAAGATGCTGCGGTATGGTTTTCTGAGCTTTCGTACAACTCGATTCACACATGGGATCAATTGCACAAGAAGTTCATGGCAAAGTATTTTCCGTTGTCCAAGAAACTGAATCACAAGGACAAACTGAACAACTTTGTAGCACTACCTGGAGAGTCTGTGAGTAGTTCGTGGGATAGGTTCACTGCATTCATACGAAGTGTTCCAAATCACCGCATTGATGATAAGTCACTGAAGAAATACTTCTACAGAGGTCAGGATGACAGTGGTAAGGTTGTGCCTGATACTATCGCTGGAGGATCATATGGTGAGTGTACTTTTGAGGAGATCGCAGAGAAACTGGAGAAAATTTCCCGAAATAATAAAGTATGGAGCACTAGAAAGTCAGACACTGGAAGAAACACTTTTGCAGTTCAAGCTGCACCTAGTCAATCGGCCGATGACATTCGTGAGGAGATGGCTCAGATGAGGACGAAACTTGGATTGGTATTGAAGCATGTGAATGGAGGTTTAGAAAAGGTGAATGCGGTAAAATACTTGACTAGAAGTTCACCACCACCAGTTGAGGAATGCTACTATGAGGAATATGCTTTCTTAGTGAATGATCAGATGGGGGGTTTCCGAGCCAACGCCCAAGGTTCCAATTCGGCTAATTGGTGCCAAGGTAAAGGAAACCAAGGTCGAAACTATGGTAACTACAATCGAGAGGGTCATTATGTTCGAGATGGGAACTACAATAGCGACAACAACTACAATCGGAACAACTATGGCAACATGAACGAGAGAGTTGTACCTTATGTTCCACCTGCAAATCATGAATCTGGCAATAGGGAAGCTGGGGGTAGTATGTCACGGATTGAGGATATGATGCAGAAGATAATGAAGAGGTTTGACACGAATGATGAGAATATGAAAGAGATGCGATAAGACTTGTCTGGAATTGGTCAAAAAGTTGATGCCCATGCAGTGTCGATCAAGCAACTAGAGCAGCAGATGAATTAGTTGTCCACTACAGTAAACCCACGTCACCCTGGAACACTTCCTAGCAACACCATCCAGAATCTAAAGAATGATGGGCATTGTATGGCAGTCACTACTCGAGGGGGTAAACAGACCATTGATCCACCTATATCGTCTGAGGTTGACATTGTGGTTGAAAAAGATGATGATGAGATTGAGGTTACATGAGAGTCCAAGAATGCTACAGAGAAGGAAGCAGAGATAACCCAAAAAGTTGTTCCCATGCCTAGACCTCCACCTCCATTCCCACAGAGATTGGTGAAAAAGACCGAAGAAGGAAAATACCACAGGTTCATAGCTATGCTGAAGCAACTATCCATAAATATCCCGTTAATAGAAGCTTTGGAAAAAATGCCTGGGTAAGCTAAATTCATGAGAGATTTGGTGACCAAAAAGAGGGCTGTTAGTTTTGAGAATGAAAAGAGACTGCAACATTGTAGTGCTTTTGCCACTAGGTCACTTGTGTAAAAGAAAGAGGACCCTGGAGGTTTCACTATTCCTTGTACCATTGGGAAGTCACACTTTGCGAAAGCTTTGTGCGACTTGTGGGACAACATTAATTTGATGCCATTGTCCATTTATAAGAAATTAGGTTTAGGAGCTCCGAAACCGACTTCTATGTGTTTACTTATGGCCGACAGAACTGTGAAGAGGCCCGTTGGAGTGCTTGAAGATGTCCTTGTGAAAGTGGGGTCGTTCAGTATTTTGGCAGACTTTGTGATACTCGACTGTGCAGTTGATTTTGAGGTTCCCATTATCTTAGGGAGATCATTCCTTGCTACTGGGCGCACCTTAGTCGATATGGAGAGAGGGCAGATGAAGTTCCGACTGAATAATGAGGAGGTCACTTTTAATATTTGTAGGTCTATGAAGCAAGGAGGTGATGTTAAGTTGGTATCGGTGGTGAATCATACTATGGAGCAAGAGTTTGAAGTGCCTATTGAGGAGAGGATAGGTGTTGATGCACTAGCAGAGGTAACACTGAAATTTGACAGTAATGATATTGAAGTCATGAATGATCTTGATGAGTTTCTCGTAAAAACATGTGAAAGTTCAGCCCTGTACAAAAAGAAGATGAAGAAGTACCATGATCAAGAGATTAAAAAGCGTGAATTTGTTGTGGGTGATTTGGTACTCTTATTCAATTCAAGGTTGAGGCTGTTTCCTGGCAAGGTCAAGTCCAAGTGGACCGGGCCATTCAAAGTCACACAAGTATTTCCACATGGAGCGGTCGAGCTCGAGAAGAGGAAGGGGACAAGGTTCAAGGCTAACCACTGGAGGATAAAAAGCTACATGGGAAATTCCGAGAGTGTCAATGCAGTGATAGAGGCATGAAATCTTGATGCAGTCTGAGTAATCAAAGGGCATGCATCGTGCCGCGACGTTAAATCAAGCGCTGCTTGGGAGGCAACCCAAGATGGACGAATGACAAAGAAATCTGCAGAAAATAGTTGTGCAGTGTAACCTACGGACCCCATCGACGGTCCATCGTTCCATCCACGGACCGTGGATGGCGTCCGTAGATACCAGAGTGAGCATTACTAAGGTGCTACTAGTGTTGATGCGGGCGCTACTGATGGCTTCCCTAGTATTGATCCAGCGGGCTCCGGGAAACTAGACCCACCCACTTCTTGAGTGCTCTTCAGCGGATTTGCGCCACAGGTTTGCGTCACCTTCACCCTATGCTTTATTTGATTGTTTTCTATGCATTGAGGGTAATTGCACTTTATTTTTTTGGGGGTGGGTTAAATGGATTAGAGTGTTAGGGTGAAGTCTGAGTAACCCAACTCATTATCCTCGTTTGGGGTTTTCTTGCCTGTGTTTTCCCCCAAAGGCCTATTTACTTTTATGTTGCACTAGCATGTTTAGGAATGTATGTGTAGAAGTAAGTAGAAGAATAAAAACATGATGGTATGAAAAGCATGAAATTGATACCCGTCCAAAAATTGTGAAATGTTCTAGGATCTATAGGCTTGATCTGTTGAATATGTTGGCTCTTAATATGACATGATAAAGAACCGATGTGACCTCATGACTTAAGCTGAAACTTGAACTGGGTAATCTGATAATGAAACAATGTGCCAAGTGTGAGTGAGAAAAGTTTGAATGTTCAGACAGTATTGTTCCAATCTAGAACTTGCCCTGTTGGTCCTGCTAAGATAATCTAGGCTAGAAGCTAGGAAATGATCATAGGCCCTTGTTCTGATAAGTCCATTAATGCATAAAATGATCCAACCAAAAGAAATAATGTCCCCTTGATCCAAATGTTTGAGCCTAAAATAGACCACTTCTTTCAATTCACCTAACGCACCTTCCCTAAAATAATTGTCTTGGCCCCGGTCCCTCCTTGGATATATGCACCTTGACTTAGGCCAAAAGCCTAAGTTGAGGGTGGCTAATTCAAAAGTTACCTTGATCTTGGCCCTGGTCCGACATCGGATATTGTGCACCTCAACTAATGCGAAATCCATAAGTTGAGGGTGGCTATGAAAGAGGAAACCGAAAGAAAAAAAAGGGTATGAAAAAAGTTTTGTGTTGAAAAGAGAAAAAGAAAAGATAGAAGAGGATGTGACTTTGTGCAAAAGAAGCAAAAAGATGATAAATAAAAGTGATGAAAGAAATAAAGAAAAATAAGGTGAAAGAAAAAGAAGAGCCAAAAAGTCAAAAGTCACATCCATGTTGAAAAGAGTCAATGGAAAGAAAGTAAAATGAAAGGATGTAAAAGAGGTAAAAAGCCAATGTAATGTCAAGGAGGGAAGAAAGTCACTAAAAATAACCCAAATGTACCACACCTGACCCTGAGCCTACGTTACAAGCTAAAAAAATCCTATAGAGATCCTAGCAACTAGTTTGGAGAGTCTAAGTAGTGAAAATAAGGACAAGCCTATGGTATTGACCACTAACTGTACTTGAAGTCACTTCTGATCATGAGTGTTGAATGAATCCTAAAATTCAAAATTCATATCTTCTGTGTGAAAAAGGATTTCGTTTGAAATGAGGGAACTAGTTACATTGTCGGAAAGTTGGTACCTTGGTGATTGTGAAAAATGTATATTGTGGTGTCTATTGGTCGATCTGTGTCATATCTTGATCTACATGAGTTAGCTTGTTGAGTCTAATAAAAAATAATTTGCACTAAGAAGATGGAATGGGTTGAGATAGCCATGTGATTGCTGAGTTTGTATATCTGCTTCGACACAAGTGTCGTTTAGAGTGTTAGTGTGTCGCTTGAGGACAAACAACATATATAAGTTTAGGGTGTTGATATACCGTGAGTTTACGGTATATTTGATACATTTCACTTAAGAGTGGTGTGTGTCTAGGGCCATTTTTTATTGGAAATAATGTTTTTGTGTCATGTTTGCAGGAAATAGGCTTGGACGGGATTTAGTGAGATGACAGCTGAAAAATATGCAAAAGTAGCCACCCACGAAGTGACCTATGGACCGTAGGTCCTATGACGGTCTGTTGATGGTGGGCATAGATGAGAGCATCAGGGAAGTCTGACCAAGTGTGGAACCACGAAGCAACCTATGGGCCGTCCTGCACGTCCGTAGAAGGTGTTCAGAGAGTCGAAGTTCCAGTACCTGATGAAAATCCTAAGTGTGGAGCCACGGAAGAGGACCCACGGACCGCAGGTCAACCTACGGTCGTCAGTGATGAACTGGGAATTGAATGTTCCAGGCCTTGCAGAAGTGTTGACCAACAGAGGGGACCTACGGACCGTACGTCGACCCACGGTCCGTAGGTCGAGTCGTCGACCAAAGCCACGTCCAGAAAGTTTATTTCCTTATTTTGTTTCCTTTTTGCTTAGGACATGTTTTTCTATAAATAGGGTATGTAAACCTCATTTTTGGGGGTTAGACATTATTGTTTACTTTTAGTTCTTAATATTTTCTTGGGAATTAACTTGCAAACTTTGGCAATTTGATTTCCAGATTTTGGTTTATAAGATTTTTGCTTTGAAATTCAATTGGAGATTACGGGTTTCTTCTACTCTAAACGTAAGTTCATGAATTCTCTTTACAAAAATATGAATTGTGTTCTTTCAAGCATGATTAACTAAATCCACAACTAGGGTTGTGGGACCCATGAGCAATTAAAAACGTATGAATAATAACTAAGTAATTCTTGAATAGTGTTGATGCATGTATTGGTAACTCTTTCACTTAGAAGTCTTTTTAACGGTGGCCAACGTTAGAACTCGCCTTGTTGCTATTTGCCGGACCAAGGAGGTAGTTAATAAGAAAAGAATTATCAACAGAGATTTAGTGTAATACTATCTAATAGTCTAATGTGAATTGGTGTGAGGGTGAAAACTAATCCATACATTGATGTGATGTCTAATCTGAGGTAAAGGTAAGGGTTAGTAAATTATACACACGTAGCCAGACCAAGGTGCGGAGTGAAATTCCCTATTTGAAGGACCAATCACTTCGGGATACATATCTTACCAACTTTACATGTAAAACACTAGGAAATGATTACTATTATTAGGAATACCGCGTTAAGAGCTTATGGGGAACACATACACCCTAGTTTCTCTCTCTCATTGATAACAACAAAGTTTGAATCTTGCTCACTTGTTACTTAAACAACAATCAGTTATTTGTTTCACAAATACCCCCCCTCCTTTTTATTTACTTGTCTCGAAAATAAGTTGACTAAAAGAATATAATAGTGAGTTAAGTTTAAGTCTAAACCATATTCCTCGTGGGATCGACCCCAACCTACAAGTTGGGTTTTTTATATGACAACGATCGCTTATACTTCTTTAGGGAGGTGTAATTTGAGCGTATCAGTGACCACCTTATAATTCCAAATTGCCTATGTCTTGTCCTCCATGTATGATATCTTGTTATTTAAAACTACTTCTCGTAACATAGTAATATAGTTTTTTTTTCTCCAGGCACTATTGGTAAGGGACGAGAACAAGGACTTGCAAACCTTACCATGTCTTCTAATTAAGGAAAGGGAGTGATACATAAGAACTATGTGGTTCTTGAGAAAGAGTATATGCAAGTTAACACTCTATTTCCTTCTTCGACTAGTGAAGTTAAGCAATACACCCAAGGAGATGAAACAAGTAAGTTTTTTCATATCTATTTAGATTTAATTTCATATTTAACTTAATCTACTGCTCATGACATGGTAAAGCCTTTTTTTTAGTTGAATAAAACAACTTCTTATTGATAACAACTTATTCCCAATTGGATTGTAGTGATGGACAAGGTGATATTTTTTTATAACGAAACAATTCTCATTGATAACAACTTTTTTTATCAAATAAAACAACTTCTCCATGTGCTATTAGAAAGGGACAAGGAAAAGGCCTTAACAACTCTACTATGTTTTATGGTCAAGGTATGATATTAAGCAACAGAAAATTGACACATGTGAGCAGTTATTTATGGTAGCAAAGCACTCATATTTTGATTATTGTAGGATAAATTTAAGATTGTTGACTAGACTGATCATTGTGATCATATATTTGGATAGATGAATGAGTTATAGCACAAATGGAGAGGATACTTGCATGCAACACATGTCAAGAATAAGTCAATGGTACAGGCTGTTAAGAATATTCCAAAGGGAGTAGACAAGAAGGAATGAGAGTGGGTTCGTTAAGGAACATTTTTGTTCTGAAAGTTTTCAAGTATGCCTAGTGATTTAATACTCAATTTTCCAAGCATCTACCTAGCAGCTCGTCGTGATATTTAGATATGAAACTATTTTGAACTTGGTAACTTTTCTTAGTGAAACTTTTAATATGCAATATTGGACTTCAACTTTTGTCTTTGAGCTTCTATTTTGCAGCTTTGTGTCAAGAAAAATATATGATTTTGTGGTGGTCATGTATTAATTTTGTTTTACTTATAGTTAAAAATACAAGCGAGAAGTAGTAGAAATACAGAATACTGGGCTAAGTTGAAGATGTTTCATCATATTAGTAGCAAGCCTATTAGAGTGATTAGTTATAAGTGTTATTTGACATGTTTCTCTTTGATTTAAAGGACAAGAAAGATGGCAGCCTATAAAATTTAGCGACAATTTTCTTTGAGACTCGCAAGAAAGAAAACAAGTTTATTGAACCTATAGCAATTGAAAAACATGTACGTTTGGTAAATTAAATATGTAGATTACTTCAAATTATTATGGATTCGAATAGAAAATGTGCGTTTATATATTTTGTAGGCTCAGATTGAAGAAATAGTGAAAGTGGAGCCACTTCTACCTAGCATAGAGATTGAAGAAAAATATTGTGGACCTCAAACTCATAGCCATGTATTTGCTTTTGGGGTGGAGTAAAGCCGAAAGACATGAAAGGTTGCACTTCCTCAAAAGCTGAATTAATGTATGTGCTGCATTCAACCCAAGAGGAAAACAAATCCTTGAATAATCGATTGTCTACCTTAGAAGATAAGATGAAAGAAATAAGTTAAATGCAAAAATTCTTCACTGCTCAACAGTCACATATCATGCATACGTCATCAACAGTTTCAGCTGAATGACCACTGACATATTTTGCTAACCAAGTAAGTGATCATATACCCTTATTTATTTACGTATAGTCATTTAAAATAGTTATTGTAAGGATGAACTATTAGGAAACTAATAAGATGGTTGATCCTTTTTGAATGCTTTCTTCCCTTGTGAGGTCCTTTGCTGGGTGATTTTATTCTCTTAGCTGGTGGTTGTTTGATTACCTATAGCCTTTGGCTCTCAGTTATTAGACCAATGCTTTATAGCTCGAGTTATTTATGTCATGAGTCATATCTTTGCCTGGCTTTTGTGAGAACAATTTAATGATGTGATTGAAAGAAAAAACCTAGTTCCCTAACTACATACATACTTAAATGGCTAATGAAAAAGTAGGCCCATGTTAATAGGTATGATTGAACTTGATCATTGTGCAAGAATCATATAGATCTGATTCATGATACATAGTTGAAGTTGCTTCCTCTGTCTTTTATTTCCTACACAGCTATATGTGCTTGTCTTTTTCATATATTTTTTATTTTCTGTACAACTGCACGTTACGTTTTCTTCCTCTGTTTTTATTTTATACACAGTTGCACACATGTCTTTTTTTGTTTTCTATTTGCTAAATATCTGCGCGTGCACATTTTTTTTTTTGCACAGCTAGGTTCGCACATCTTTTATTTTCTACATAGCTACGTGCACAAATTTTTTATTTTCTGCACAGCTGCACCTAATCATACTCTTCAATAAGAACATAGAAATGTGATTTCATAAGATATATAGTACTCCCTTAACTAGATGTCTGACTCAATAATCTTTAAATACTTTTTGAGAGATGGCTTAGATTTGTGATTTTTTGAGAACTGCAACTATGATAGAGTATAGCAACCCTAGTGTAGTACTCCCGCAACGAGATAAACAAACTTGATATTCTTTCATCTATTGTACTAAATCAAGACATATAAACTTAAAAATTATAAATGTTTTAGACTTCTGATACACTACCGAATGGACACTTGAGGTTCTAATAGAAAACTCTAGGAGGTAACAATAATTTAAAATTTAGTTAGGCTGCAATGAGAAAGGGAAAAAATGCCTCCGTTAAATGGAAATCGAATATAACAATTTGATGAAATCATTGTGTCCAGTACTCTCATCTGTTTTTGTCTTCAAACACTACATCAAAATGTATAAACTTGAAAATTATAGACGTTTTAGACTTGTGATGTAGTACCAAATGGACACTTAAAGATCTATTTTTGTGTATCATTTGATGGTTTCTTAGCATATTGATTTTAATGAAGCAACAATGTCTCTATCTTTTCGTAAGGTTTTCTATTTTTTTGGTACACTTCTTGTATCCGTAACATTTTTGTCCTTATTTGATGAAAGAGGAAAAAAAAGCTCTAAGAATGATCTGTAACAGATCTAAATCTTTTTTCCTAGAAGATGATCACAGTTCAATGGATATCTATAATATTTAGCAGTGAAGAAACTCTTCATTGCAGCAGATTATGTGATAATGAACATTGGAGCTGTATTAAAACATTTTTTAATGAACATGACTAAAATGGTTACTTGATCATGGCGATTGTTCTGATTCAAGGGGATGGCATGGATACTTATTCTTGCATTTGTGATAAAAATTTAAATTATTGGTTAATGTATCTCAAAGTTTTCCTAATAATTTTTTTTTTATATCCTTGCAGCTTGTTCATGTTTCTGGATATCTCTTGGAGAATTTTGGAAATTGAAGCTAGAAGTCCAGATGCAAGTTTAGAAGATGAACAAGATCAATAGCATTCTGCTATGAAAGTTATGTAAGACATGATGTCATAGTCTAGCTCGAGATGTTAATTACCTAAGTTTTGTTTGTTAAGAAAATATTGAAATCTAAGTTTTGTTAACCAATATATATCAGCGTTTTGTATGGAGATTTTAGTAGCAATCTTATATTGATTGATAAATTTTTTAATTTTATGATATGAAGCTCTAGAACCATTTGTGGTCAATTAGAAACGAGGGACTTTCTCGTCCCTAAAGGTTCATTTAGGACGAGATATTTTTTCCCTAAAGTTTTATCTAGGAAGAGGTAGTTTCTCATCCCTAAAGGTTCATCTAGGATGGGGTAGCTTCTCGTCCCTACAGGTTAATCTAGGAAGAGGTAGTTGTTTGTCGCGAAAGTGATTTAACGACTAGAAAATAAGTACATTTCAAAGAAGAAAATCATCTATTTGGGACGAGATATGTAGTCTCAAAGTGTTTTGGCGATCAGCGTTGTTTCCGTCTGTATAAATATTTAACAACCAACAAAGATATCTCGTAGAAATTAACATTTAGCGAAGAAAGTTATTAGGACGGGTGGCGACCAGCCTTTTCTCATCACAATAGACCATTTGGGACCAGTTTTGGACTTTTAGGGACTAGATTTCCCTTCCTTAGAGGCTGCTTTTCTTGTAGTGTAAACCTAAAATCCTAAACCCTAAAAAAATATTAACAAGCCCAAAAGAAATACTAAGAAACCTTAAATGCTAAACCCTAAAAAAACTAAACCCTAAACCCTAATCCTTAAGAAAACCTAAGAAATACTAAACCCTAAACCCTAAGAAACCCTTAACCTTAACCCCTAAACCTTAAGAAATCCTAATACCCTAAAACCTAAGAAACCCTAAACTTAAGAAACCCCCATACCCAAAACTCTAAACCCGACTCAAAAAATAAAAACCCAAAAAAAAACCCCTTTAAAAAGCCTTGACCTAAAAAACACTAATCCCTATCCCTAATTTACCCTAAAAATAAATTTAAAAAATCCTAAACCCTAAACCCTTAAAACCTTAGTAACCCTATGAAACCTGAAACCCTAAACCATCAAAAACACTAAACCCTAAACCATCAAAAACACTAAACCCTAAAATACCCTAAAAATCCTAAAAAAACCTTAAAACACCCTAAACCTAAAAAACGAAATGCCCTAACCCCTTCAAACCCCTAAACCTAAAACCCTAAGCCCTAAACCATAAGAAACCCTAAACTCTAAATATAAAATCCTAAACTCTAAATCCTAAATCCTAAGACCTAAACCCTAAAAAATCCTAAGCTCTAAACCCTAAGAAACCCTAAACTCTAAGAAACCCTAAACCCTAAGTACTAACAACTATTATAACCACTCCAACCATTTACCTTACTTTAAACCAACACTTTTTAAATGAAAACCTTTCTTAGGTACTTTAACAATCCACAGTAATCAACTTTACGACTCAACCCAGGTGTAAGTCCTTTCAAATGCTCAATACCTAATACAATTGATCATTCCTCACCTTACAAATTCATACCTTGACAAGACATATCACCACGAATGTAGACTTTCAATGAAAAAAATCTAAATTGTAAATTCAACTGTATAACACAATCCCCTTATCTATCAACATTAGCTTATACCTCGAATATTTTTATGAATTCATGGATCTTCGCATTATCATGGATCACATCTCCATCGATCTCACAATATCATTCGCTAACAATTCAACCGTACTCATTACTAAACTCAAAACAAAACAAGCACTTATCATCACACTTGAGCTAATGTCTGTACCCTCATTTCTCATGTCTTTTCCAATATTTTTTAACCAATCTGACGGACTTGTGACACTATTACCATAGTCACAGTAAAATGAATGAAATAACGCGTCTCTGAACCCAATTATCTACCCCTCTGAAGATATCTCTTTAGCCTTTGCAATCAATAAACTATTCTTGCCCTCGCCACTCTCTAAAGGTTGTACCTCCCACTATTTTTCCTTCATTATGACTCTAGCTCTTTTAAATTCTATTTGAGTAGTGTCCCACCATCTCTTAAAACTTTCGATACAACCACATTACTCACCAAATATTAGAAAATCACAACCTTAGATACTCGCAAGTCGTAATTACTATATAAAATTTGCTTAACCAACAATCTTATTATATAGTTGCATCCCCTCACAATCCATCACGAACTCTTATTATCATTATGCTCAGTTAGCCCTGGCTATCGCTACGAAGTCAACCTTTTCATCGACATGACATCTCAAACTCAGGTATACTCATCAAATTCAAAGGACTAACCCAATTTATACGCACTTTCTTACTAACATCTTCAATTGCATTCACCCAAGTATACTCATTGGGACTTTCTTTATCCATAAGCTTGTCATTCCGGTATCAATCCACTCCTTTATGGCTTAAGATAAAAACATCAGTCCTCACACCACCATCATTCTCCTTAACAAACAAGATAGGAGCACCCCACGTGGAAACACTAGGACGATAAAACCTTTATCAAGAAGCTCTTGGATTTGAGCTTTAAGATCTCTCAATTCTGCCAGAGCCATGCGATAAGGAGGAATGGATATGGGGCGAGGGCCAGTTTCCAAATCAATGTAGAAATCTATATCTCTATCCGGAGGCATACCAGGCAAATCAGTGGGAAACACTCCTCTTAATTCAGACACTAGAGGAACAGACTCAATAGAGGGAGACTCAACCTCAACATCCCGAATATGAGCCAAATAAGCCGAATAACCCTGCCCCACCAGTTTCCTACCCCGCACGAAAGATACGACCTTAGCTGACTTAGGCTTGTACCCCCGTCCCACTCTAACCTTTCCCTATCCGAGATCTCTAGAGTTATCGACTTAGCATTACCATTAAGCACAACATAATAGGGGGACAACCAAGTCATGCCTAAGATTATATCAAGTCAGTCATATCCAACATAACCAAATCAGCCAAGTCTAAAAATCCATAAACACAACAGGACAAACACGATATACAAGGGTGACTAGGACTGACTCTTCAACTGGGGTAGAAACATGGATGGGGACATCAAGTACATCACAAATCATATCAAATCACAAGGCAAACTGAACGGACACATAAGAATAAGTAGAACCTGGATCAAACAACACATTAGCCATTTGGTCACAAACAAACATAGTACCTGTGACCACTGCATCCTCAGCCTCGGTCTTGCCCGGAAAGGCATAAAACTGAGCCCTGTCATCTTGAAGGGCAACCTCCTTGCCTGGCTACACTACTCCTCTACCTGCATTACCATTTCCCCGGCCTCCACGGCCTCGCTGATTTCCCCCTCATATGTGCAGGTTCTCTACAATGCTAACACATTTAATAACTTAACCCAGTAAAGATCATTGTCATTGGAGCATTCGTATCCTAACCCTCCTTGATATACAATCAATCCATGAAATCATAGTATAACTTCTAACCTCAATTGGCATAACTTAATTTCATCATTCGCTAAAGAACCCATACATGTTATGACAACAATACTAAATGCATCTTCCCAAGTAATGGTGTTCATTATCTAACCGTCCCTTACCAAAACTTCTTAAATGTTGTCACCTATAAACTGGAATCTGCAAATCTAACCTTAATCCCTTCACAAGCGACGATGGTAGCTAGCGAGCCCCATAAAACTCCTAATTTCAATCACAGAACTAGGTCGGATCCAATTCCTGACTGCTTCAATCTTTTGGGAATCTACCATTACCCCTTCCCTTGAAACTACATGCCCTAAAAAGGCAACCGAAGTCAATCAAAACTCACACTTAGAAAATTTAGCATACTATTTTTGTCTCCCAAGGATACTTAAAACTATACGAAGATGGTCAACATGTTCTTCCTCACTCATATAATAAACTAAAATGCCATCAATAAATACTATAAAAAACGAATCAAGAAATGGTTTGAACACGCCATTCATCAAACTCACGAAAGCTGCAGGCGCATTTGTCAACCCAAACGACATAACTAGAAACTCATAGTGCCCATGGCGAGTCCTAAATGCCATTTTTGGTATATCCTCAGGCCTAATCTTTAACTGATGATAGCCAAACCTTAGATCAATCTTAGAGAAAACTGATGCACCCTGCAACTGGTCACAAGATCATCTATCCGAGGCAGTGGATACTTGTTCTGAATGGTGAACCTATTCAACTGTCGGTAGTCTATACACATCCTCTCTTGCTATTGATGGTGTTACCACTTATGTTGCTCTAGTTCGGGTCATAGAGTGAAGGAGGAAGATATCAATTTGTATCACCCAGATACCAATTGGATTCAAGTCATAGCACGAAGGAGTAGAAATAAGTGATTTTTTCCTAAAGTCCTATGGCCTCTCGAAGAAAAGTGGGGACGTCTTCGTACATTTCTGCAAGACTCTACTAGACTCGTTTTGGTACAATGCGATCAACGAACCTAGGGCTCTGATACCAACTTTGTCACGACCCAGACTGTCGTGATTGGCACCCACACTAACGCTCGGTTGGGAGAACCGTTACTACAACCTAACTAAGCTGCCTTAACCAAAATACAACACATTTAAAGATACGGAAGCAGGTTTAAATGTAGAAATTATATAGAGTTCCCATAAAGTCCAAAGGTTTAAATAAACTAGCCAAACTAATGCGGAAGAACAACCCGTAGAACCTGAAAGTCATTGTACCAAAACTCTACTAACGACAAGTCTAAGAACAAGGGGTACAACCCCGAAACTAAACAAACACCTTAAACAATTAGTCTGAGTCCAAAAAGAGTGGACTTTAACAAGATAGATCAATGGCAGCCTGAAAGAACTGTCTGACTCTTGAATCCGGTCACGCTCAAAAGTCAGCTAGCTGAGGTCTATCAATAGCCGCCTGAAGATTCCCTGTACTCAACAAAGAACAAGCAAGTGCAGTATCAGTACACAACCACAGTGTACTAGTAGGATCACGCAGCTATCCCAATAAGTGCAATATAAGCAAGTAATCACAACACAGTAAACAGGCATATACCGAATATATACAATATCAATATCATTTCAGGGTCAATGTACAATTCCACATTTTTCAATAATACACATGCATATAACAAGTCAATGGTCCTCTCATGGAACCCAATTCAATGGTTCTCTCATGGAACCCATACGCAAACTGTTAGTGTACCGGATCGTGGCACCCGTTCCAAGTTAGTATGTCGGATCGTGACACCCGTTCCAATTTTATGTCGGTACGTGATATTCGATCCAATATGTATGTCGGAACGTGATATCTGATCCCAGTTAGTGTGTCGGATCGTGACACCCGATCCAATGAACATACCACAATCACAATCACAATGTACATTCTCATAATCATACAACCAAGAGGTGATTCATGGCATATAGTTATTCGTTCATACTCATTTACATTAGGTGTGATTAATAATGCAACATTCGCATACATACATGCAATACAATGAAGCAATTACTAACATATATCACACAAACATAAAATCAGAACCATCACCGACCTCGAACAAAGCTTGAATCCCTTAAGAAACTTGATTCTTCCCCTTCCGAATTCTTTCCGCTTGTTCTTGGTCTACAAACAATCAATATAACGCAAGGATAAATAAACGAAGCCTAATTACCTGGTTTATAATCGAAATCATAAACCCTAGGCCAAACCCCTGATCCGCTTACCCAGTTTAGGGTTTCTTCCACCACATCTCAGATCAAAACCCTCCCCCATCGATAATTACCCAAGAAACTAACTACTACGGATCAAAAAATGGATTGGAGAGTGAAAACCTTACCTTTAGCCTCAAGAATGGTGAAAAGCTGTCAACAAAACACCTGGGTTCGTTCCTTAGCTCTCAAAGTCAAAACTTGCGGAATAATGACGTTTTTGGGGTTTAATTTTGACTTAAGTCGCATCTGTCCCACTGTGGCGGACCTCATCCCGCTACAGTGGCCCCACCCTGGCGGGAATAATCCCGCCTTGACGGCTTGCATGAAGACAAAGAGTTAATTAAAGAGTTTCAACCCCCATTTCATTACACACCTTCAACCCATGACACTCAGAAATTACCTGTTCACGCTAAGATCAGTTTCGGAAGTTCTACCTGCCCGAATTTGATTTCGCAAAGTCGTACGGGTTCCTTAACGTCTTAGCTATCTACTCATGTGATCAAATTCATAATTAGATATCACATTAGTTACCAGATTTACCTAGACCTCACTGACTCCGATTTCGTCTAAATCTGGACTAGGTTAGGAAATTCTAAGTTACTACCAAAATGTTTTCTGACCCCAATTCGTTTCCCATTGGAATTTCTATAACGACGGGAATCGGTTGTTACACAAGAACACCTAAATCGTAAAAACCCACAAAAATCCTAAAAAACCTTTAAAAACCCTAAACCTAAAAAAACCCTAGAAAAACATAAACCCTAAACCCTTAAAAAATCTAAACCTAAAACACCAAACCCTAAGAAACCCTAAACGCTAAACCCTATACCCTAAGAAACCCTAAATCTTTAACTTTAAACCATAGGGCTAAACCCTAAACCCAAATCCTTATGAAACACTAAAAAAACCTAAACCCTAAGAAAACCTAAACCCTAAAAACCTTTAAGAACCCTAAACCTAAAATACCCTAAAAACCCTATAAATCCCTTTAAAACCCCAAACCCTAAAAAAACCCTAAACTTAAAACCCTATGCCTTAAATCCTCAGAAACCCTAAACCTTAAGAAATCCAAAATCCTAAAAAATCCTAAGAAATCCAAAAAACCTTTAAAAACCCTAATCGTAATAAACCCTAAACCTAAAAAACACTAAAAAAACCTAAATCCTAAAAAACCCTAAACCTAAAACCCGAAACCCTAAAAACCCTAAAGAATAAATCCTAAACCCTAAGAAAACTTATACCTTAGGACCTAAACTCTCAACCCTAAAATCTAGACCTAAACCCTAAACATTAAGAAACCCTAAAAAACTCTTAAAACCCCTAAAAACGTTTTAAAATCCTAAACCTAAAAAACTCTTAAAAAATCATAAGCCCTAAACTCTAAACCCTAAAATACTCGAAAAAAATCCTTAATTCTAAAACCCTAAGCCCTAAACCCTAAACCAAGAAACCCTAAGCCCTAACATATGCTAAGAAACACTAAACCATAAACCCTAAGAAAGTCTAAGCCTTAAACCCTTATAAACCCTAAGCTCTAAGAAACCCTAATACCCTAAAACCTAAACCCTAAGAAATCAATAAACCCTAAGCCCTAAGAAACCCTATTCCTAAGAAACCCCAATACCCTAAACCCTATGAAACCCTAAAAACCATTAAACACTCTAAACCTAAAAACTCTAAGAAAAAACCCCTTTAGAACCCCTAAAACCCTTTAGAAACCTTAAACCTAAAAAAACCTAAAAAACACTAAACCCTACACCATAATTTACCCTAGAAATCATTAATAAACCCTAAACCCTAAAGCATAAGAATACCCTAAACTCTAAGAAAACCTACACCCTAAAAACCACTAAGAAACCCTAAACCCTAAAAAACCTAAAAAAAACCTTAAAACCCCTAAACCCTAAACTCTAAACCCTAAACCCTAAGAAACTCTAAACCGTAAATCATTAAAAAACCATAAGCCCTAAACCCAAACCCTAAGAAACCCAAAACCCTAAACCCGAAAAAACACTAACAAACCCTAAACCCTAAAAAATACAAAAAAATCTTTAAAAACTCTAAACCTAAAAAACCCTTAAGAAATCATAAACCTAACAAACCTAATAAAACGACCTAAACCCTAAACCCTACACCCTAAAAGACCCAAAAAAAAACCCTAAGATACTTAAATGCTAAACTCTAAATCATAAGAAACCATAAACCATAAACCCTAAACCCTAAGAAACACTAAACCCTAAACCTTAGGCCGCAAGCCTTATAAAACTCTAAGAAACCCTAAATCCTAAGAAACCCTAAATCCTAAGAAAACCTAGACCCTAAAAAACCCTAACAACCTTTAAAAACCCTAAAACTAAAAAACCCTTAAAAATCCTAAACCCTAAAAAATTCCTTAATCTAAAACCCTAAACCCTAAGCCCTAAGAAATCCTAAGCCCTAAGAACCACTAAACCATAAAAAACCATAAAAATCCTAAAAAAATCTCTAAAAACCCTAAACCTAAAACTCTAAACCTAAAAAAATTCGAGAAAAACTTAAGCTCTAAACCCTAAACCCTAAAAATAAAACCTAAACCTAAAACCCTAAACCCTAAGAAACCCTAAACGCTAAGCCCTATACCCTAAGAAACTCTAAACCCTTCACCCTAAACATTTGGGCTAAACCCCAAACCCTAAGAAACCCTAAACACTAAATCCTAAACCTTAGGCCAAAACCCTAAACCCCAAGCCTTATGAAACACTAAGAAACCCTAAACCCTAAAAAAACCTTTAAAAACACTAAACCTAAAAAAAACCCTACAAACCCTAACCCCTAAAAAAACCATAAATCTAAAAACCTAAGCCCTAAATCCAAAGAAACCCTAAGCCCTAAGAACGCCTAAACCGTAAAAAACCATAAAAACCTTTAAGAATCCTAAACCTAAGATAACTCTAAACCTAAACAAACCCTAGAAAAACTTATACTCTAAACCATAAACTCTAAAAACCCGTAAACAAAAAACCTAAACCGAAAACCCTAAATCCTAAGAAACCCTAATTGCTAAACCCTAAACCATAAATCCTAAAAAAAACCTTAAAAACCCTTAACCTAAAAAAATCCTAATAAAACTTTTAAAACCCTAAAAACCCCATTGCCCTAAACCTTAAACCTTAAAAAACCCTAAAATCTAAAACCCTAAGTCCTAAGAATCCCTAAACTGTAAAAAACCATAAAAATTCCTTAAAAAAACTCTAAACCTAAAAATACCCTAGAAAAACTTAAGCCACAAACCCTAAAACCAAAAAACCCTTAAACAAAAAACCTAAAACCCTAAACCCTAAAAAAAACCTAAACCCTAGACCATAAGAAACCCTAAACCCTAAAAAACCCCTAAACCTAAAGCCCTAAACACTAAACCCTAAGAAACCCTTAACCCTAAAAAACCCTCAGCCCTAAACTCTAAGAAACCCTAAACCATACAAAACCCTCAGCCTTAAACCCTAAGAAACCCTAATTCCTAAACACTTAGAAACCCTTAACCCTAAAAAACCATTAAAAAATCTTTTACAAAACCCTTAAAAACTCTAAGCCTTAAATCCTAAATATCCCTAAAAGACCCCTAAACCCTAAATTCTATACCCTAAAAAACCCTAAACCCTAAAAAACTACTAAAAACATTTTAAAAACCTAAGAATCCCTAAACCCTAAATCATAAATCTTAATGTTTAAAGCATGAACCCTAAGCCCTAAAAACCCTAAGAAACCCTAAACCCTTAAGAAACCATAAACCCTAAGAAACACTAAACCCTAAAACTTAGGGCAAAACCCTAAACCCCAAGCCTTATGAAACACTAAGAAACCCTACCCTAAACTCTAAGAAAACCTAAATCCTAAAACAACCTTTAGAAAACACTAAACCTAAAAAAACCCTTAAAAACCCTAAGCCCTAAAAAACCTAAATCTAAAACCCTAAGCCCTAAACCCAAAGAAACCCTAAGCCCTAAGAACTCCTAAATTATAAAAAACCATAAAAATCCTTAAAAAACCTTAAACCTAAAAACACTCTAAACCTAACCCTAGAAAAACTTAACCCCTAAACCCTAAACCCTAAACCCTAAAACCCTAAACCCTAAGAAACCCTAAATGCTAAACTCTATACCCAAAGAAACCCTAAACCCTTTACCCTAAACCTTAGGGCTAAACCCTAAGAAACCCTAAAGCCTAAGAAATAAAAAAAACCTAAAAACCCTAAACCCTAAACCTTAAAAACTCTAAACCCTATAAAAATCAAATATCTAAAACCCTAAGCCTTATGAACCCCTAAATCTTAAAAAACCATAAAAATCTTTAAAAAAAACCTTATTCCCTAAACCTAAAAAAAACTCTAAACCTAAAAAAACCCTAGAAAAACTTAAGCCCTAAACCCTAAACCCTAAAAACCCTTAAAAAAACCTAAACCTAAAATCTCAAACCCTAAGAAATCCTAAATCCTTAACTCTAAACCATAGGGCTAACCTATGCCTTATGAAACACTAAGAAACCCTAAACCCTAAAAAAACCCTAAAAATCTTTTAAAAACCCCTAATCTTAAAATACCCTAAAAACCCCATAAATCCCTTTAAAACCCTATACCCTAAAAACCCTAAACTTCAAATCATATGCCCTAAATTGTAAGAAACCCTAAACCTTAAGAAATCCAAAATCCTAAAAAACCCTAAGAAACCCTAAAAACCTTTAAAAACCATAATCGTAAATAACCCTAAACCTAAAAAACATTAAAAACCCCGTAAACTCTGAAAAACCCTAAACCTAAAACATGAAACCCTAAGAAACCCTAAACAATAAATCCTAAACCCTAAGAAACCCTAAACATTAAACCCTATACCTTAGGGCCTAAACCCAAAATCTTAGGCCTAAACCCTAAACATTAAGAAACCCTAAAAAAACCTTTAGAACCCCTAAAATCCTGTAAAACCCTAAACCTAAAAAACCCTTAAGAAAACCATAAGCCCTAAACTCTAAACCCTAAAAAAAATCAAAAAAACCCTTAAACCTAAAACCCTAAGTCCTAAACCCTAAACCAAGAAACCCTAAACCCTAACATACGCTAAGAAACACTAAACCGTAAACCCTAAGAAACACTAAACCTAAAACCTTATAAATCCTATGCTCTAAGAAACCCTAATATCCTAAAACCTAAACCCTAAGAAATCCTAAACCTTATACCGTAAGAAACCTAATACCCTAAACCGTAAACCCTATCAAAGCCTAAAAACCTTTAAAAACTCTAAACCTAAAAACTCTATATAAAAAAACCCTTTAGAACCCCTAAAAACCATTAAAAATCTTAAACCTAAAAAAACCTAAAAAACACTAAGCCCTACACCATAATTTACCCTAAAATCATTAAAAAAAAACATAAATCCTAAACCATAGGAATCCCCTAAACCCTAAAAAACACTATGAAACCCAAAACCCTAAAAAACCTTAAAAAAAAACCTTAAAACCCCTAAACCTAAGAAACCCTAAACCCTAAACTCCAAACCCTAAACCTTAAACCCTAAGTAACCCTAAACCGTAAACCATTTGTGAGACCCATTGGTTCTTGCACATAATATGTGTATCATTGCATGAGTGTATGAGGTTTATATGACCTGGTGTATCATGTTAGAAGAATAAGTTTGCATAGGGGTGGTAAAAATGAAAGAATTAGACTAATGTTATGGGTCAAGGATGCCCTTAAACAAGTTTGAGTTAAAGAATGTCTCTTCTAACACCCCACCCATTCGAAAGGTTTAAGTTAACCAGTTCCTTTAGGGTAAGACAAAGAGTGTATTTTATGATAAGAAGGAGGTTTTATAAGGTAATATAGTCACCCAATGATCATAAGTTAAGTTTTGAAGTAAAGCAAGTTGGGAAATAAAAGTTGACAAAAGTTATAGTAAGTTTATTTGATAATTTTTCTGAAATTTGGGTTAAATATCTCGGAGCTTGTCTCCCAATCTATAAAGCTTTAGAAGAACCCCAATATACCAAATCTAAGGTCTATGATTCTACTTTCCAACACACTAAACCATTTGTCTATACGAATTCATAATTGAGAGATATTCAGAGTTTAGTGAGACTGCACAAACAGGTACGTAAAGGTGGGTCCCTCGCCCCTATGTCAGTTTAGCTTTATAAGATTTGGTTTTCCTTCGTTTTAACTAATAAATTTTCAACCAAATAAAAAGAAAACAGTCTTAAATCCTCTCTAAAGGTTCCCCTATCATCCAAGCAAATATCTACAAGATTTCAACGTGGTTTTACCCTTGGAATATTCATAGAGATTATGTTACTTCTTTTCTCCTCGTTGGTTGGGATTTGAAGGATTCTTCGTGGTGAAGGAGTCTCGTTTTTAGGTGGTGTTGCTGCTGTTTGGAGGTAATAATTCTCACCCTTCATTTTATTGAGTGATTCCAAGTTATAGCTATGCTATATAAGCAAGAACATGAATAGACCACTGGAAAATTGTATTTGGATAGTTATGTGATGTTGCACTATTTTTGAAGTATTTTCTGATGTTGTTGTTGCTGGAATTTTCAAAAATGATTTATTTGTGTGTGGGTGTTGTTGATATGAGTCTGGAAGAGAAGAAGAAGTATAGATGGGTAATTAATTGTTAGATAAATAAGTGTGGCGTTGTAACTATTATTTCATTGCAATTTTCATATGACTTCTTCTTGGTTCAACGTCTTGTGTTTGAGGAGACTATTTGTAATTGAGGATACATGCTAAAATACTATAAGCTCCATCAATTTTAAGTTAAGGTTCTGCCCTTTTATTCTCTCATTGCTTATGAAGAGAAAGACATGATTCCAAACGTAATTATTGGACGAACTCATAGGATGGCGATTGGAAGCCGTAAGTTCAAGTTATTATTGTTATATTGAATAATTATAGGACTGTATAACATATATTTTTTTTGGCTTTAATGGTTTGAAGACTCATGGTTTGAATTTGGTTGTGGTTATTTTGTGGTTGGAAAGGAGGGGTGTGGCGATACGCTGAGGTTTTATTATTGTGCAGGCATACTCTAGTTGGTTGTTGTTTACTATTGCGTAGGACTCCACTTATTAATAGCTGCTGCAAAAATGTATGTTACGTCATTAATTTGGGGTTTTAATTTGTAGAAGAAAAGGTAATGAAGCATACATTTCAAAATGGTATGGCGAGCTAATCACTCTACTAGTAAGATCTATATTGCTACTTTGACCCTGACGTGTTAATATTTTGCCTGTAATGGTTGTGTGACATGATTTTCTGTAGATTACATACTTTAAGGAAGGGGTACAATCCATATTGATACAAGAAGATCCAGAATTGAGGTATGTTAAGGCTAAGCACTGTACTTCCTTTGAGCATAAATTTTTGATCCTATATCGTCAAATAAATATAATTTTACTACTCTATTGCTAGAAAGACCTTTTGTGAAAGGCATTGATATTGAAGTTGGCATATTTTTGTGACTCCATTATGTTGCTATTCCACTCGTTCGGTCAGATAGGGTATTCGGCGTCTTTATGTCATTTTGTTGATTCTCTTGACTATAGGTCTATGTGTACAAATTCTTATTCTTCTTTAGGTGTAGTAACTTAAAAATATTAGGGATGAACAATATGAATTTGAAATCAGTCCTCCTTCCTGGCTAATTTATATTTTTCAAAAACATTAAAATAATACGTCGATCTCCAAAACTCTTAAATGTAAATCATATGTTTAAACTACTAAAGGACGTGTTTTTTCTGAAATACAATTTTTACAAACTACTAAGGAAACATATATAGATACTAAGTGAAGAACCTTAAGCTCTTTATAAACATCCTTAGGTTTAAGTTACCTTTCTAAATCCAAGTTAAGTGTTCCAGTTTAATTTACAAGTATATGAGGTTCTACGAGACATTTACATGTGATACAGAAGTGATTACGAGACTATGAGAACAAGAGTATCAATGGGCAACATGATTCAGGTAATACAAATGCATTACGAATCCATGATATGACATGCTATGCATTCTACTCCCGAGCTATAATCGGAAGGTATGGGGCCTTTTGCCTATATTTATATGTATAAGACACAAATTGCAACAAGTTGGCGAATATGATGCCGGTTCGCTACTGAAAGGCACCACATTGCTAGCACTTGGTTGGGTATGACATGCATTTGCATCTATATATATGTATTCACGACATACTATTATGTGAGCATACCATGCATATTTAATTTATATAAGGTTGGATGTCAGCCATGGAGGCTATCAAAGTTTCTGTTTCAGGTGGTATCTTTATTACCCTTTTTACAGCAACTATTTATGATTCTACTTTCTGCCTTACATACCAGTACATTTTTATTCGTACTGACGTCTCGTTGCCTGGGGACGCTATATATTTTTTTCCGTGCGTGCAGGTACAGGTAGGAATTCTGATTGACCCCTCTGCTAGGATTCATGGTTTAGTTGTGAGTTGGTAAGCTCCACCTCTTCCTAAAGCTTTCATAGGATGTTAATTTTATTGTGCAGTTTGGGTATAATCGGGGCCTTGTCTCGACCAGTGCTTATGACACTCTTAAAGGCTATTATGGACACGATATTCTAGGTTTCTTTCTGCAGCTTCTAGTCTCCAGCCACATAGGTTTGGCATGTATATATATTTATGTACGTATGCATGTCTTCATTTGCAACCTTGTCGGCTAGCTAGTACTTTATTATCTTTGGCTTGTCTACCTTCGTCTATATAACTTTTTGATATTAAGGTTATGACCTTGATGGTCCAGTCGTAGTATTTTAGATGTTATGCTGCCCAACCTTCTAGGCCCATAGTTGAGTCAGTTGGTATGTTTCAATGGCTAACTCTATCGCATAAGGAATCGAGTACCAGTCACGCCTCCTCTAGTTTGGGGCGTGACAAACTTGGCATCAGAGCAGGTCGTGTCCCAGGGAGTCTACAAGCCGTGTCTTGTAGATTCTTGTTTATGGGTGTGTTGTGCACCACACTTATAATCAAGAGGCTATAGGGCAATTTAGGATTGGTTACATTTCTTTCAATTTATAGATCGTGCTATTGAGCTGAGTAATAAGTACATATAAAATCTAAATCGTGCTTTGTGTTTCATATATGCTCAAGAGGATTTATCGAGTTTCTACGGTAGAGATTATTTGTCATCAAAAATTTGTAGACGTGATAGGGCTACAGATGCTCGACTTTGTTATTGATATGGGCATGGATTGGTGGAATTCTTGTTATGTCGATGTCGACTACCGAGAGAAGACTGTTAGATTTCAGTTCCCAGGGGAAGTTGTATGAGAATGGAAGGCTAATGCCGCAATGCCAAAAGGCAAGTTTATTTGCAATCTTTAGGCAAGGAAATTCTTGCCAAAGGTTGTCCTTATCATATTTCCCGAGCGAGTTTAAGATATTGATGCTAGGCCCTCAACTCTTAAGTTATTATAGTGGGCAATGAGTTTCTAAATGTATTTCCAGGTGAGCTTCTTGCTATTTCCCTGGAACATGAGACAAATTTTTCTACTGATACATTACCAGATGCTCGGCCGATATCAATTCCCCCATTTGGAATTGCACCAGCAAAATTGAAGGATATATTAGATAAGGGCTTTACCAGGACTAGTGCATCACCAAGCTGTGCACCAATGTTATTTATTCGAAAGAAAGATTAATCATTGCAGAAGTGTATAGACTACAAAAAAACTGAATAAGGTGACTATAAAGAACAAATATCCACTACAAAGGATTGTTGGGTTTTTCGACCAACTATATGATGTCGGATGCTTCCCAAAGATTGATTTACATATATGGTACAACTAGGTACTTGTTCGAGAGAGTAATATTCCAAAGACAACTTTCAAGATTAGATATGACTATTTTGAGTCTCTTGTAATGTCTTTCACATTCGCAAATGACCCAACAATAATTATGAACCTGATGAATAGTATATCCATGTCATTCTAGACTTAATCATAGTTCTATTAGTTAATGATATTCTGGTACATTCTCATTCAGAGGCAAATCATAGAGATCATCTCTAAGTAGTGCTTCAGCTACCCCAAGGTTAGAGTTTGTAAGCTAAATTCTCAAAGAATGAGTTCTGGTTGTGTTTAATGGTTTTTTTCGGGGGCAATATTGTATTAGATGCTGGTATTCGGGTATACTTACACAAGATTGAGGTCGTGAAGACTTCGCCTAGACCTATGAACCTGGTCGAAGTTCGAATATTTCTGAGGGTTAGTGGAGTATTATATAAGTTTTGTGGAAGGATTTTTTTTTCACTTTCAGCACCCCTAACAAAGTTGACTTAAAAATATGTTAAGTTTTAGTGGACAATAGCCTACGAGGGGAGATTCCAAAAGCTGAGAGATAAATTGACTTCAATACCAGTTCTGACCCTACAAGACGGTCAAGAGGGCAATGTAATGTATTATTATGCTTCAAGCATTAGGCTGGTTTATGTTCTGACACATTATAGAAAGGTAATTGCTTATGCTTCATGATAGTTAATGAATAATTAAAAAAACTACTCGACCTACGATTTAGAGTTGACTGCAATTATTCATTCCTAGAGGATTTTGAGGCATTACTTGAATGTCTTTAATGTTGATATTTATACAGATCCTAAGAGCCCCCAGTATATTTTTATACTGAAAAAGGTAATTCTACAATAGCGCAGATGGAATGAATTGCTGAACGTTATTGATATGAATAGCTTATATCATCTAAGGAAAGTCAATATAGTAGTGGATGCCGTCAGTCGTAATTCTATGGGTAGTCTATCACCTTTGGGAGCTGAGAACCAGGAGATGGCCTAAGAGCTCCATCAGCTAGCTGGTTTGGGGCTAGATTATCAAACTCCAATGATACTAGAGTACAGTTAAGGACTGGGTAATATCATCTCTATTTGTGGAGGTGAAGGCTTGACAAAATAAAGATCCTAGCTTAGATCAGCTCAGAGGCAAGGCTTAGCAGCAAAAAAAAATTCACATTTCATAGAACAGGAGACACAGTCATTAGATTTAGAGATCAGTTATATATTCTGAATGCCACATAGCTTCTATTGAAAAATATGGGACATGCGAACCATTCTCGCTACTCTGTTCACATAGGAACCATGAAAATGTGTCATGGTATTAAGGAGATATGTTGTCAATAGGGAGAGGTAGAGCATGGGAAGCTTAGTTTGCTGACTTAGGAGATAGTTATTCCATTGTGGAAGTGGAAGGAGATAAATGTGAATTTTGTCACATGTTTTCCTTCTTCTCGAGGGAAGATCAATTCCATTTGAGTGATTATTCATAGGTTGACGAAATCAACCCATTTCTATCTAGTCTGGACTACCTTCTAGTGGAATATGTTGGGATGTACATTAGAAAGTTATTTATACTCAATTATGTCTCGGTATAGATTACTTCAAATAGATGGACACATTTTATAGCACGGTCACAGAGATCCTTGTTGAAGGGTTTGGGGACTCAAGTTAATCTTAGTACTGATTTTCATCTTTAGATTGATGGCCAAGCCGAACGTATAATCTAAATGCTCAAGGACATGTTATGGGTATGTGTGCTACATTTTAGTGGGAACTGGTATGATCACGTGTTATTGGTTGAGTTTTCTTATAATAACAACTTCCAAGCAAGTATTCATATAGCTCCTTATTAAGCACTATATGGGTGGAAGTGCAGGTAACCAATTTATTGGTTCAAGATCAGGGAAGTTGAGTTGCTAGGTCACGATCTAGTCCAACAAGTGATAGAGAAGGTAAAGCTTATTAGAGATCTATTGTAGATATCATAGAGTTGTCAGCAGTCTTATGCAGATGTTTGACAACGAGACTTAGAGTTTGATGTAGAAGATTAGTTTTTTTCTTGAAAGTATGGCCTATGAAGGGTATCATGCGATTCGTCAAGAAAGGAAAGCTGAGTCCAAGGAATGTAGGGCCATATAAGATTATTCAGAGGATTGGCAGGGTGGCTTACGGGCTTGATTTTCCTTTAGAATTTAAAGCAGTTCATCTGGTGTTCCATGTATCTAGTTTATAGAAGTGCATCAAAAATGCTTCGAATTATGCCCGTTGAGGATATTCTTGTCTCTACAGACTTATCTTATGCTAAGGTGTTAGTGGCTATTTTGGATTGGCAGGTAAGAAAGATTTGGACTGAATAAATGGTTTCTATGAAAGTGTTATGGTGGAATAACAACATTGAGGAAATAACTTGAGAAGCCTAGGAGGAAATAAGGAATAAGTAACTCCAACTATTGACCACTTAAGCTGAGTTGCGTTTCAATAATTGACAATTATTCGTGTACACAAACTTAATTGGATTTTAAATACCTCAAAAATGTAGTTTGTATGGTTTGTCACGAGCTAGATATACGAAGCCTTGTAAGTGGATTTTCAGAACTGGATTTAAGATTTGCATACGTAACAAATATAGTCTTGCAAATAGCACAGTAGCAGCAAAGAATACAACCAAGAGATTGTTCGAATCCATTTGCGGATGAATGTTCTTAAGGAGGGGAGAATGTGATACCCCGTGGTTCTTTCGCATAATATATGTATCATTGCATGAGTGTATGAGGTTTATATGACTTGGTGTATCATGTTAGAATAATAAGTTTGCATAGGGGTAGTAAAATTAAAAGAATTAGACTAACGCTATGGGTCAAGGATGCCCTTAAACAAGTTCGAGTTAAAGAATGTCTCTTCTAACACCCCGCCCGTTCGGAAGGTTTAAGTTAACCATTACACTTAGGGTAAGTCAAAGAGTGTCTTATATGATAAGAAGGAGGTTTTATAAGGTGATATAGTCGCCCAATGTTCATAAGTTATGTTTTGAAGTCAAGCAAGTCGGGAAATAAAAGTTGACAAAAGATAGAGTAAGTTTCTTTGATAAATTTTCTAGAATTTGGGCTAAATAACTCGGAGATTTTCTCCCAATCTATAAAGCTTTAGAAAATCCCAATATACCAATTCGAAGGTCTACGAGTCTACTTTCCAACGCACTAAACAATTTTTCCATACGACTTCAGAATTGAGAGATATTTAGAGTTTAGTGAGACTGCACAAGCAGGCACGTGAAGGTGGGTCCCTTGCCCCTATGTCGGTTTAGCTTTATAAGATTTGGTTTGCCTTCGATTTAACTATATTTTTTCACCAAATAAGAAGAAAATAGTCCTAAATCCTCTCTAAAGGTTCCCCTATCATCCAAGAAAATATCTACAAGATTTCAACGTGGTTTCACCCTCGGAATGTTCATAGAGATTATGTTACTTATTTTCTCCTCGTTGGTTGGGATTTGAAGGATTCTACGTGGTGAAGGAGTCTCGTTTTTAGGTGGTGTTGCTTCTGTTTGGAGATAATAATTCTCACCCTTCATTTTATTGAGTGAGTCCAAGTTATAGCTATGCTATATAAGCAAGAACACAATAGACCGCTGGAAAAACGTATTTGGATAGTTATGTGATGTTAGGTTGTTTTTGAAGTATTTTCTGATGTTGTTGTTGCTGAAATTTTCGGAAATGATTTGTTTGTGTGTGGTTGTTGTTGATATGAGTCTGGAAGAGAAGAAGAAGTATAGATGGGTAATTAATTGTAAGATAAATAAGTGTAACGTTGGTTCTATTATTGCATTGCAATTTTCAAAAGACTTCTTCTTGGTTCAACGTCTTGTGTTTGAGGAGACTCTTTGTAATTGAGGAGATATGCTAAAATACTATAAGCTCTATCAATTTTAAGTTAAGGGTCTGCCCTTTTAATCTCTGATTACATATGAAGAGAAAGATATGATTCCAAACGTAATTATTGGAGGAACTCATAGGATGGTGACTGGAAGCCGTAAGTTTGAGTTATTATTGTTATATTGAAAAATTATAGGACTGTATAACATATATTTTTTCTGCCTTTAATGGTTTGAAGACTCATGGTTTGGATTTGGTTGTGGTTATTTTGTGGTTTGAAAGGAGGGGTGTGGCGATACGCCGAGTTTTTATTATTGTGCAGGCATACTCTAGTTGTTTGTTGTTTACTATTGCGTAGGCCTCCACTTATTAATAGTTGCTGCAAAAATGTATGTTACGTCATTAATTTGGGGTTGTAATTTGGAGAAGAAAAGGTAATGAAACATACATTTAAAAAGGGTATGGCGAGCTAATCACTCTGCTAGTAAGCTCTAAATTGCTACTTTGACCCTGACGTGTTAATATTATGCCTGTAATGATTGTGTTACATGATTTTCTGTAGATTACATACTTTAAGAAAGGGGTACAATCCATATTGATACAACAAAATCCAGAATTGAGGTATGTTAAGGCTAAGCACTGTACTTCCTTTGAGGACGAATTTTGGAATCCTATATCATCAAATAAATATTGTTTTACTACTCTATTGCTAGAAAGACCTTTTGTGAAAGGCATTGAGATTGAAGGTGGTGTATTTTTGTGACTCCATTATGTTGCTATTCCACTCGTTCGGTCAGATAGGGTATTTGGGGTCTTTATGTCATTTTGTTGATTGTCTTGACTATAGGTCCATGTGTACAAATTCTTATTCTTCTTTAGGTGTAGTGACTTAAAAAGATTAGGGATGAACATTATGAATTTGAAATCAGTCCTCCTTCCTCGCTAATTTATATTTTTGAAAAACTTTAAAATAATACGTCAATCTCCAAAACTCTCAAATGTAAATCGTATGTTTAAACTACTAAAGGACGTGTTTTTCTGAAATACCTTTTTTACAAACTACTAAGGAAACATATATAGATATTAAGTGAAGAACCTTAAGCTCTTTATGAACATCCTTAGGTTTAAGTTACCTTTCTAAATCCAAGTTAAGTGTTCCAATTTAATTTACAAGTATATGAGGTTCTACGAGACATTTACATGTGATACATAAGTGATTACGAGACTATTAGAACAAGAGTATCAATGGGCCAAGATTGGCAACATGATTCAGGTAACACAAATGCATTTCGAATCCATGACATGACATGTTATGCATTCTACTCCCGAGCTATAATCGGAAGGTATGGGGCCTATTGCCTATATTTAAACTTATGAGACACAGATTGCCACAAGTTGGCGAATATGATGCCGGTTCGCTACCGGAGGCACCACTATTGCTATCACTTGGTTGGGTATGACATGCATTTACATCTATATATATGTATTCACGACATACGATTATGTGAGCATACCATGCATATTTAATTTATATAAGGTTGGATGTCAGCCATGAAGCCTATCAGAGTTTCTGTTTCAGGTGGTATCTCTATTACCCTTTTTACATCAACTATATATGATTCTACTTTCTGCCTTACATACCAGTACATTTTTATTCGTACTGACGTCCCATTTCCTGGGGACTCTGTATTTTTGTTTCGTGCGTGCAGGTACAGGTAGGGATTCTGATTGACCCCTCTGCTAAGATTCTCGGTTCAGTTGTGAGTTGGTAAGCTCCACCTCTTCCTGGAGCTTTCATAGGATGTTAATTTTACTGTGCAGTTTGGGTATAATCGGGGCCTTGTCTCGACTAGTGCTTATGACACTCTTAGAGGCTATTGTGGACACGATATTATAGGTTTGTTTCTGCATCTTCTAGTCTCTAGCCCCATAGGCTTGGCATGTATATATATGTATGTACGTATGTATATCTTCATTTGCAACCTTGTCGGCTAGCTAGTACTTTATTATCTTTGGCTTGTCTACCTTCGTCTATATGACTTGTTGATATTCAGGTTATGACCTTGATGGTCTAGTCGTAGTATTTTAGATGTTATGTTGCCCAACCTTCTAGGCCCATAGTTGAGTGAGTTGTTATGTTTCAATGGCTAACTCGATCGCATAAGGAATCGAGTGCTAGTCACGCCTCCCCTAGTTTGGGGCGTGACAAACTTGGTATCAGAGCAGGTCGCGTCCCAGGAAGTCCACAAGATGTGTCTTCTAGATTCTTTTTTATGGGTGTGTTGTGCACCACACTTATAATCAAGAGGCTATAGGGGATTTAGGATTAGTTACATTTATTTCAATTTATAGATCGTGCTATAGAGCTGAGTTATAAGTACGTATGAAATATGAATTGTGCTTTGTGTTTCTTATATGCTCAAGAGGATTTATCGAGGTTCTACGGTAGAGATTATTTGTCATCAAAAATTTGTAGACGTGATAGGGCTACAAATGCTCGACTTTGTTATTTATATGGGCATGGATCGGTGGAAACCTTGTTATGTTGATATCGACTATCGAGAGAAGACTGTTAGATTTTAGTTCCCAGGGGAAGTAGTATGAGAATGGAAGGCTAATGTTGCAATGCCAAAAGGCAAGTTTATTTGAAATCTTTAGGCAAGGAAATGTTTGCCAAAGGTTGTATATATATGTATGTACGTATGTATATCTTTATTTGCAGCCTTGTTGGCTAGCTAGTACTTTATTATATTTGTCTTGTCTACCTTCATCTATAGGACTTGTTGATATTCAGGTTATGACCTTGATGGTCCAGTCGTAGTATTTTAGATGTTATGCTGCCCAACCTTCTAGGCCCATAGTTGAGTCAGTTGGTATGTTTCAATGGCTACCTCGATCGCATAAGGAATCGAGTTCCAGTCGCGCCTCCCCTAGTTTGGGGCGTGACACCCTTAAAAAACCAGAAGCCCTATTCCCAAACCGTAAGAAACCCCAACCCTAAACCCAAAAAAATACTAAGAAACCCTAAACCTTAACAGACACCAAAAAATCTTTAGAAACTCTAAACCTAAAAAACACTTAAGAAATACTAAACTTAACAAACCAAATAAAACAACCTAAACCCTAACACTAGAAAAACCCTAAACCTAAAACATTAAACCCTAGACCCTACACACAAAAAGACCCCAAAAAAACATAAGAAACCTTAAAAGCTAAACTCTAAACCCTAAGAAACCATAAACCCTAAACCCTAAGAAACACTAAACCCTAAACCTTATGGATAAACCCTAAACCCCAAGCCTTATGAAACTCTAAGAAACCCTAAACCCTAAGAAATCCTAAATCCTAAGAAAACCTAAACCCTAAAAATCCCTAAAAACCTTTAGAAACCTTAAAACTAAAAAACCCTTTAAAACCCTAAACCATAAAAAATTCCTTAATCTAAAACCCTAAGCCCTAAGCCCTAAGAACCCCTAAACCGTAAAAAACCATAAAACTCCTAAAAAATCTTTAAAAACCCTAAACCTAAAAAAATCCTAGAAAAACTTAAGCTCTAAACCCTAAACCCTAAAAACCATGAAACAAAACACCTAAAACCTAAAACCCTAAACCCTAAGAAACCCTGAACGCTAAACCATATACCCTAAGAAACCCTAAACCCTTCACCCTAAACCATAGGGCTAAACCCTAAGCCCTAAGAAACAAAAAAAAAACCCTAAAAATATTTAAAAACCCTAATCCTAAAAAATCCCAAAAAAACCTTAAATACCCTAAACCCTAAAAAACAATTAAAATCCTAAAAAATCTTTAAAAACCATAAACCTAAAAAACCCTAGATAAACTTAAGCTCTAAACCCTAAACCCTAAAAACCCTAAATAAAAAACCTAAACCTAAAACCCTAAACCCTAAAAGCTAAACCCTACACCATAAACCCTAAAAAACCTTAAAACCCTAAACCTAAAAAACCCTAAAAATAAAACTTTTAAAACCCTAAAAAAACCCATTGCCCTAAACCCTAAACCCTAAAAAACCCTAAATCTAAAACCCTAAGCCCTAAGAACTCCTAAACTGTAAAAACCCATAAAAATTCCTAAAAAAACTCTAAACCTAAAAATACCCTAAAAAACTTAAGCCATAAACCCTAAAAAAACCCTAAACCCTAAATCATAAGAAACCCTAAAAAACCCTAAACCTAAATCCCTAAACACTAAACCCTAAGAAACCCTTAACTCGAAAAAACCCTCAGCCCTAAACTCTACGAAACCCTAAACCTTAAAAAACCCTCAGCCCTAAACTCTAAGAAACCCTTATTCCTAAACACTTAGAAACCCTTAAACCTAAAAAACCGTAGAAAAATCTTTTTTACAGAACCCTAAAAAAACCGTAAACCTAAAAATCCTAAAAAACTCTAAGCCCTAAACCCTAAATATCCCTAAAAGACCCCTAATTCTAAACCCTAAACCCTAAAGTCTAAACCCTAAAAAACTCTAAAAACCCCTACGAATCCCAAAACCCTTAAAAATATTTAAAAAACCCTAAGAATCCCTAAACCCTAAACCATAAGAAACGCTAAACCCTAAATCATAAATCTTAATGTTTAAACCCTAAAACCCTAAGCCCTAAAAACCCTAAAAAAACCTAAACCGTAAACCCTAAAAAATCATACACCCTAAACCCTAAGAAACACTAAACCCTAAACCTTAGGGAAAACCCCTAAACCCCAAGCCTTATGAAACACTAAGAAAGCCTAAACTCTAAGAAAACCTAAACCCCAAAAAAACCTATAAAATACTAAACATGAAAAAACCCTTAAAAATCCTAAATCTAAAACCCTAAACCCAAAGAAACACTAAGCCCTAAGAACCCCTAAACCGTAAAAAATCATAAAAAGCCTCAAAAAACCTTTAAAACCCCTAAACCTAAAAAAATTCTAAACCTAAAAAACCCCAAGAAAAACGTAAGCCCTAAACCCTAAAACCCCTTAAATAAAAACCTAAACCCAAAGAAACCCTAAATTCTTCACCTTAAACCTTCGGGCTAAACCCTAAGAAATAAAAAAACCTAAAAAAAACTTAAAAAACCCTAAACCCTGAACCTTAAAAACCCTAAACCCTAAATAACCCTATATAAAACCCTAAGCCATAAGAACCCCTAAATGGTAAACAACCATAAAAATCTTTAAAAACCTTTAAAAACCCTAAACCTGAAAAAAAAACACGAAACTTAAAAAAACCCTAGAAACACTTAAGCGCTTAACACTAAACCCTAAAAACCCTTATAAAACCTAAACCTAAAACCCCAAACCCTAAACCCTTTAAAACCCTAAACCCTTTAAAACCCCTAAACTTAAGACCCTATTCCCTAAATCCTAAGAAACCCTAAACCCTAAGATACCCTAAACCTTAAGAAATCCAAAACCTATAAAAACTCTAACAATAAAAACCCTAAACCTAAATAAGACTAAAAAAAGCCCTAAACGCTAAAAAACCCTAAACCATAACAAACCCTAAACAATAATCCTAAACCCTAAACATTAACCCCTATACCTTAGGGCATAAACCATAAACCCTAAATCTTAGGCATAAACCCTAAACATTAAGAAACCCTAAAAAAAACCTTAAAATCTCTGAAAACCTTTTAAAACCCGAAACATAAAAAATGCTAAAAAACCATAAGCCCTAAACCATAAAAAACTCAAAAAAATACCTAAACCTAAAACCCTAAGACCTAAACCCTAAAACCTAAGAAACCCTAACCTTCGCTAAGAAACCCTAAGAAACCTTAAAAACTCTAATCCTAAGAACCCTTTTAAAAAAAACCTAAACCTAAAAAACCCTAAACGCTAAACCTTAGGTCATAAACCCTAAACCCTAAATACTAAAACCCAATACCCTAAGCCCTAAGAAACCCTAAACCTTAAGAAAACCTAAACCCTAAGAAAACCTAAATGATAAGAAACCCTAAACCCTAAGACCTAAAAACCCTAAAAAAATATTAAAAAAACTCTAAACCTAAAAAAACTTTAAAACCCTAAACCTAATAAAATCCTAAAAATAAACCCTAAACTCTAAAAACCCTAAAAAACCATGAACCTAGAACCCTAAACCTTAAACCCTGAACCCTAAGAAACCCTAAACCTAAAGCCTAAGCAACCATAAAAAAACTCTAAGAATCCCTAAACCCTAAAATGCCCTAAACCCTAAACCTTAAGGCCTAAAATCTAGCTAACCCTAAGAAACCCTAAACCCTAAGAAACACCAAACCCTTAACACTAAGAAACCTAAATCCTAAAAAACTTTTTAAACCCCGAAACCCTAAACACCCTAAGAAAAAAAACCCAAGAAAACCCTTATAAAAACTCTAAAAAACCCTAAACTTAAATAACCCTAAATCCTAAAATTCTAAACCTTAATCGCTAACACAACCTAAATCCTAACAAACCCTAAGCCCCGAAAACCCATCAACCCCAGAAAACCCCTCATCATAAAAAAGAAAACCCTAAAACCCCTAAATAAATTTTAAAAACCCTAAACCTAAAAAGTCCTAAAAAATACCCTAAACGTTAAGGCCTAAACCTTAAAATACCCTAAATGTTAGGGCCTAAACCCTAAACCCTAACCTTAAGGCATAAACCCTAAGCCCTATATCCTAAACCCTAAACCCTAAGAAACCCTAAGAAACACTAAGACCCTAAACACTAAACCCTTAACCCTAATAAACCTTAAACACTAAACCTTAAGAAACCCTACACCTTAAAAAACCATTAAAAGCCTAAACCTAAGAAAACCTAAACCCTAAACTATAAAAAAAACCTACACCCTAAACCCTAAACCTTAATAAACACTAAACCCCTAAAAACCCTAAACCTAAAACCCTAAGCCCTAAACCCTAAGAAACTCTAAGCCCTAAGAAACCCTCAATCTTAAAAAACTCTAAAAAACTTTAAACCTCAAAAACCCTAAAAAACCCTAAACCAAAAAAACCCTATGCACTAAACCCTAACCCTAAAAAAACCCTAACCCCTAAACCCTAACCCTAAAAAAACCCTAACCCCTAAACCCTAAGAAACCCTAAAACCCTAACACACCGTAAAAACCTTTAAATACCCTAAACCTAAAAATCTCTAAAAAAACCTAGAGAAATCCTAAACCCTAAGAAACCCTAAATCCTAAAAACCTAAAAAAAAACTAAACCTAAGAAACCTTAAACCCTAAACCATAAAAAACCCTAAACCTAAAACCCTAGACCCTAAGAAACCCTAATCCCTAAACCATAAAAAAACCTAAACACTAGGAAAATCTAAACCCTAAAAAACACTAACAAACCCAAAAGAAATACTAAGAAACCTTAAACGCTAAATGCTAAATGCTAAACCCTAAAAAACCCTAAACCCTAATCTGTGGGACCTAAACCCTAAAGCAGAAGCCCTAAGAAACCCTAAGAAACACTAAACCCTAAACCCTAAGAAACTCTAAACCTTAAACCCATACAAATCCTAAGCTCTAAGAAACACTAATACCCTACAACCTAAATCCTAAGAAATCCTAAACCCTAAACCATCAGAAAACCAATACCTAAGAAACCCTAATATCCTAAACCCTAAAACCCATTAAAAACTCTTAGCCTTAAAACCTTTTAAAAAAAACCTTTTAAAACCCCTAAAAACCTTTAAAAACCTTAAATCTAAAAAACCCTATGCCCTGCACCCTAATTTACCCTAAAAATCATTTTAAAAAATCCCAAAATCCTAAACCATAAGAATCCCCTAAACCCTATGTCACGACCTAGACTGTTGTGATTGGCACCCACACTAACCCTCATGTGGGAGAACCATTCCTACAACCCAACTAAACCTAAATCTAAACATTTAAAGATACAGAAGCAGGTTTAAATGCAGAAATTGTATAGAATTCCCATAAACTCCAAAGGTTTAAATAAATAACTAACCAAACTAATGCGGAAGAACAACCCCTAGAACCTGAAAGTCATTGTACCAAAACATCTAAAGTGCAACAAGTCTAAGAAAAAGGGGTACAACCTCAACTAACATAAGAAATGTCTAGATAGTTTAAGTCCGAAGAAAATGGACTAAACAATAGGAAGGACTCCATGGCAGCCTGAAAGAACTGGCTCACCCTTGAAATCCGGTCTCGATCACTGATCTCCTAGCTGAGGTCTATCAATAGCCGCCTGAAGATGCCCTGTACTCAAAAAAGAACGAGCAAGTTCAGTATCACTACACAACCACAATGTACTGGTAGGATCACACGGCTATTCCAGTAAGCGAAACATATATAAGCAATTACAACACAATAACCAAGCATATACAAAATATATATAATTAGCTATCATTTCAGGAGCAATGCACAATTCCATATTCTCAAAAGCAAATAGATATGACAATACAATGGTCCTCTCATAGAACCCATACCCAAATTGTTAGTGTGTCAGAACGTTACACTCGATCCTAATTAGTGTGTCGGAACGTGACACCTGATCCAATGTATGTGTCGGAACATGAAATCCGATCTAATATATGTGTCAGAATATGACACCCAATCCCAATTAGTGTGTCGGAACGTGACACCCGATCCAATCAACACAACCAAAATCGCATTCACACTCATAATCATAAAATCAAGTGTTGATTCATGGCATACAATTGTTCATTCATACTTATTTCATTAGGTTTGATCAATAGCGCCTCATTCACATACATACATGCATTACAATGAAGCAATTACCAACGTATATTACAGAAATATGAAATCAAACCATCACCTACCTCGAAACCAAGCTTGAATCCCCCTAAGGCACTTGAATCTTCCCTTTCCGGATTCTTTCCGATTGTTCGTGGTCTAAAAACGACAATTTAATACACGGATCAATAAACGGGGCCTAATTACCCAGATTACAATCAACATTATCAACCCTAGGCCAAACCCAAGATACCAATACCCAACTTACGGCTTTTTCCACAATTAACTTCAGGTCAAAACCTTCCCCCAATAATAATTACCCAAGAATCTAAGTTCTACGGATCAAAAAGTAGATTAGGGGAGTAAAAGCCTTACCTTAAGCGCTAGAAGAGGTGGAAAACCGTCAAGAAATATCCCTAGGTCGTTTCTTAGCTCTCAAGAATGAAAGTTGTAGAATAATAACATTTTTGGGATTTAATCCCGACTTAAGTCGCGACTAGGCCGCTACGGCGGACCCCATCCCGCCACAGTGGCCCTGCCCTAGTGGCTTGCGCGGAGACAGATTTTTGGAATTAGAGTTTCAAAACACCATTTCACAACACACCTTCAACCCTTAACATTCAAAAACTACCCATTCACACTAAGATCAGTTTCAGGAGTTCTACTTGCCCGAATTCGAGTCCGTAAAGCCGTACGGGCTTCTTAACATCTTGGCTATCAACTCATGTAATCAAATTCAATATTAAATCTTTAATTCATTACCAGATTTCTCTAGATCTCACATGACTTAGATTTCATCTAATCCGGACTAGGCTAGGAATTTCCAAGTCGCTACTCAAAAGTTTTCTGGCCCCAATTATTTCTCCATTGGCTTTTCCCTAATGACGGAATCAGGTTATTACAATAGATACCAATTTACCCATCACTCGTCCCCGAGTGATCAACTAGGAAAGACTGACTAAAGTAAGCGTAGAGTAGTACCTAAATCGTTGAATAACTAGGGATACTTGTCTCGCATGTCCTTCTTGGTTTCCAAAGTAGCATTCTCAACCTGATGATGCTTCCATTGAACTTTCATAGACTTTATCTCCTTGGTCCTCAGCTTTCGGATATCGCGATCAAGAATTGCAACCGGTTCCTCCTCGTACTGAAGGTCCTTGTCTAACAAAACTGAGTCCCATTTTATGATGTAATCCCCGTCCCCATGATACTTCTTAAACATGGACACATGAAATACCGGATGAACTACCGATAAGCTAGGAGGTAAAGCCAACCGATAGGTCACTGGCCCTACACGGTCAAGAATTTCAAATGGTCCAATGTATCGAGGACTAAGATTGCCTCTCTTGCCGAATATCATCACCCCTTTCATGGGTAACACTTTAAGAAGAATTTTCTTACCAGTCTGAAATGCCATGTCTCTTACCTTATGGTATGCATACTTTTTCTATCAACTTTGGGCTGCTAGGAGCTTAGCTTGGATGCTTCTTACCTTATCCTGAGCATCTTTAACCAAGTCAACCGCCAAAGGTTTCACATATCCAGCCTCAAACCATCTTATGGGTGATCTATTTCCCCTCCCATAAAGTTCCTCAAACGGTGCCATATCAATGCTGGAGTGGTACATGTTATTATAGGAGAACTCACACAAAGGTAGGAACTTATCCCAATGTCCTCCAAAGTCAATCCCACACTCCCTCAACATGTCCTTTAACATTTGAATAGTCCTCTCTGACTGTCCGTCCATTTGCGGATGGAAGGCTGTGCTAAAGGTGAGTTGAGTACCCAACTCCTAATGTAATTTTCCCCAAAATTTGGATGACAACTACGTCCCACAGTCCGAAATGATAGAAAGGGGCACTCCGTTCAGCCTCACTATCTCTGTCACATACACCTTAGCCAACTGTTGCACATTATAGTCTACTCTGACTGGAATGAAGTGGGCTGACTTAGTCAGTCGGTCGACAACGACCCAAATGGAATCAAATTTTCCCAAGGTCTTAGGGAGACCAACTACGAAATCCAGAGCTATCCTTTCCCACTTCCATTCTGGAATTGGCATTCGCTGAAGCAAACCTGCAGGTCTTTGATGCTCATATTTTACTTGCTGGCAGTTTTGTCACTTAGCCACAAACTCAGCTATGTCTTTCTTCATGCCAGGCCACCAATAAAGTCGATTCAAGTCTCGGTACATCTTGGTCACACCCGGATGAATGGAATACCGCGAACCATGGGATTCTGTCAACAAATTCTTAATCAAGTCATCCACTCGAGGAACACAAATTCTTCCTTTAAAACTTAGCACACCTCCCGCATCAAGAGTCGCATCTTGTGTCTTACCAGAGACTTTCTTCTTCCTGAGCTCATTCAAACTTTCATCCTCAAACTGTTTGGCCTTGATCTCCTCAATGAATGTGCCCCTAACCTCAATGCTAGCTAACACCCCATCTTTTTCTGAGATGCCCAACTGCATGAACTTAGACTCCAAGGTTTGAATGTCCTTAGCCAAAGGTCGCTTGGATACACCCAAGCAAGCTAGACTACCCATACTCACCTCCTTCCGGCTTAATGCATCTGCCACTACGTTAGCCTTACCCGGATGATACTGGATGGTCACATCATAATCCTTGAGTAACTCCATCCACCTTCGCTGTCTCAGATTTTGGTCCTTTTGAGTGAATACATGTTGTAGACTACGGTGGTCAGTAAATACCTCACACTTGACACCATAAATGTAATGCCGCCAAATATTGAGAGCAAACACTACCGCTGCCAACTCCAAATCATGTTCGGGTAATTTCGCTCATGCACTTTCAACTGCCGTGATGCATAAGCTATGACATTCTTATCCTGCATCAACACACCCAAACCTGAATGTGAAGCATCACAATAAATAATAAAATATTTACCTTCCACCGGTAGTGCCAAAATAGGTGTTATGGTCCGAAGAGTCTTGAGCTTTTAAAAGCTCTCTTCACACTTGACAGTCCACTCGAAAAGTACCTCCTTTTTGGTCAACCTTGTCAAATGTGTGGCGATAGAAGCAAAATTCTTCACAAACCTAGGATAGTAGCTGGCGTGCCCCACAAAACTCCTAATTTCAGTTATGGAGTTAGGCCGAACCCAATTCTTGACTGCTTCAATCTTTTGGGGATCTACCATTACACCTTCCCTTGAAACTATATGCCCCAAAAAGGGAACCGAAGTCCACCAAAACTCACACTTAGAAAATTTAGCATACAACCTTTGTCTCCCAAGAACACCCAGAACAATTAGAAGATGGTCGGCATGCTCTTCCTTACTCTTTGAATAGACCAAAATGTCATCAATGAAAACAATAAAAAAAAATCTAGAAATGGTTTGAACACACCGTTCATCAAACTCATGAAAGTTGTAGGCGCATTTGTCAACCCAAACGACATCACTAGAAACTCATAGTGCCCATAGCGGGTCCTGAATGCCGTTTTTGGTACATCCTCAGGCCTAATCTTTAAATGATGGTAACCAGACCTTACATCAATCTTAGAGAAAATTGTTGCACCCTGCATTTGGTCGAAAAGGTCATCTATCCGAGGCAATGGATACTTATTCCGAATGGTGACCCAATTCAATTGGCGATAGTCTATGCATATACTCATACTACCATCCTTCTTCTTATCTAGTAATAAAGGAGCACCCCACGGGGAAGCACTAGGATGGATGAAGCCTTTATCAAGAAGTTCCTAAATTTGAGCCTTAAGCTCTCTCAACTCTGCCGGAGCCATGCGATAAGGAGGAATGTAGATGGGGCGGGTACCAGGTTCCAAGTCAATACATAAATCTATATCTCTATCCGGAGGTATACTAGGCAAATCGGTAGGAAACACTTCTCTAAATTCTGACACCACAGGGATAGACTCAAGAGAGGGAGACTCGACCTCAACATCCCGAATATGAGCAAAATAAGCCAAACGACCCTTCCCCACTAGTTTCCTAGCCCTAATGGAAGATATGACCTTAGCTGACTTAGGCTTGTACACCCATTCCCACTCTAACTTTTCCCTACCCGGGATCTCTAGAGTCATAGACTTAGTATTACAATTAAGCACATCATAATAGAGGGACAACTAAGTCATGCCTAAGATTATATCAAAGTCAGTCATATCCAAAATAACTAAATCAGCCTAAGTTTGGAAGCCCATAAACATAATAGGAAAAGCACGATAAACATGAGTGACTATGATAGATTCTCCAACTGAGGTAGAAACATGGATGAGGGCATCAAGTACATCACAAATCGCATCAAATCCCAAGGCAAACTGAATTAAAACGTATGAAAAAGTAGAACCAGGATCAAACAACATATTATCCATCTGGTCACAGACAAGAATAGTACTTGTGATCACTGCATCAGATGTCTCCACCTCGGTCTTTCCCGGAAAGGCATAAAACTGAGCCCTATCATCTTGACGGACCACCTCCTTGCCTGGCTGCGCTGCTTCTCTGCCTACATTACCATTTCGCCGACCTCGACAGCCTCACTGATTTCCTCCTCGCCTACCTTGTGAACGTCCTCTACCATTATTAACATTGCCCGCGGGTACCACTGCTCTAGTCTGCTGCTACGCGGGGTCCAACATGTGCGGTTGGTGACAATCTCTCCTCATATGCCCAGGTTCTCCACAATTATAGAAACTACGATCAAAAGACGGCCTGCCACTAGCAGAAGACGCGGCTCCCTGTCTATCCTGAATTAAATTCTGTTGTGGAGTTCCCGAGTAACTACCTGTAGAAGCAGGCATGGGGGACTGAATTGGCCGGGCTACAATGTCGACCTACCTGAACCTCTGGAGTAGGAACCCTGAAAGTTACCTGTGCTCTTGGCTTTCTTAGCCAAATCCTTAGCCTGCCCATTACGTCTAACTCCTTCCACTTTCTTCACAAAATCGGTCACCTCATTAAAACTTTTTTCTGCAGAAGTCATGTGAACAGACAATACCTGTAATTCGGGGTTTAATCCTTTGACAAATAGACAAATCCTCTCTTCCTATGTAGTTACCAATTGTGTAGCATATCTAAAAAAGGCGTGAAACTTAGCCTCATAAGCAGCTACAGTCATACCACCCTGCTCCAGAGCCATGAACTCATCCTTCTTACGATCTCTCAAAGTCCGGGGCACATACTTTTCCAGAAACAGAGCATGAAACTGTGTCCAAGTGAGTGGGGGTAAAATCGATGATCTGCATTCCACATAGGCCCTCCACCACTGCTTAGCCTCACCCTGAAGCTGGAAGGTCACGAACTCTACCCCATGCTGGTGTACAATACCTACCTTGTGAAACGTCTCATAATAGTCCAAAATAAACTCATAGGCGTCCTCACTCTCAAAACCATGAAACAAAGGCGTCTTTAGTTTTAGAAACATAGCCAACATCTCACGCTCATTACCAGTCATCACAGGACCCAATAGGGGACTGAAAAAGGCATCAGTGCCTACAACTCCACCCACCTTGGGAATAGTAACAACAATGGGGGGGTTGACTGGAGTTTGAGTTGCTTGCGCTATGGGAAGAATTGCAGGTCCAACCAATCCTTTCAGAAAAGTCATAATCTGTTGAGCTAACACTGGGTCTAAGGGAGGAATATATGTAGCCTTTTCCTGTGCATCCTCCTCTAGTCCAACCTCCTCTTCATCCTCGATTTCCAAATTCTCTTCTACCTTTTCATGATGTGCAGGAGGAACCTCATCTCTGGGAGCATTCTCAACTGGTGCTCCACCCCTAGTGGGTGCTACTCTTCCTCGGCCTCTGCCCCTTGCTATTCCTCTACCCCTGCCTCGACCGCAGCCTCTTGTTGTGGATTCCTCAGCTGGCTCATTGATGGGATCTTCAGGCCTGAAGTCATTGAAATGCGTGTTAACCCTCTACGGACAAAAGGAGGAAGAAGATTAGATACCAATTTGAATCGCCAGATACCAATTGGAATCAAGTCATAGCACGAAAAGAGTAGAAACAACGAGATTTCCTAAAGTGTTGTAGCCTCTCGAAGAAAAGTACAAACGTCTCCATACCGTTCCGCAAGACTCTACCAGACTCGTTTTGGTACAACGAACCCAGGGATCTGATACAAGCTTTGTCACGACCCAGACCGTCATGATTGGCACCCACGCTAACCCTCCGGTGGAAGAACCATTACTACAACCCAACTAACCCAAATCTAAACATTTAAAGATACAGAAGCAGGTTTAAATGCAGAAATTGTATTGAGTGCCCATAAACTCCAAAGGTATAAATAAATAACTAACCAAACTAATGCGGAAGAACAACCCCTAGAACCTGAAAGTCATTGTACCAAAACATCTAAAGTGCAACAAGTCTAAGAAAAATGGGTGCAACCCGAACTAACATAAGAAATGTCTAGATAGTCTAAGTCCGAAGAAAATGGACTAAATAATAGGAAGGACTCCATGGCATCCTGAAAGAACAGGCTCACCCTTCAAATCCAGTTTCGATCACTGGTCTCCTAGCTGAGGTCTATCAATAGACGCCTGAAGATGCCCTGTACTCAACAAAGAACGAGCAAGTGCAGTATCAGTATACAACCATAATGTACTGGTAGGATCACGTGGCTATTTCAGTAAGCGAAACATATATAAGCAATTACAACACAATAACCAATCATATACATAATATATATAATCAGCTATCATTTCAGGAGCAATGTACAATTCCACATTCTCAAAAACAAATAGATATGACAATACAATGGTCCTCTAATGGAACTCATACCCAAACTGCTAGTGTGCCGGAACGTGACACTCGATCCCAATTAGTGTGTCGAAACGTGACACCCGATCCAATGTATATGTCGGAACGTGACAACCGATCCAATATATGTGTCGAAATGTGATACCTGATCTCAATTAGTGTGTCAGAACGTGACACCCGATCCAATCAACACAACCACAGTCGCATTCACACTCAAAATCATACAATCAAGGGTTGATTCATGGCATATAATTGTTCATTCATACTACTTTCATTAGGTTTGATCAATAGCACCTCATTCACATACATGCATGCATTACAATGAAGAAATTACCAACATATACTACACAAACATGAAATCAAACCATCACCTACCTCGAAACCAAGCTTGAATGCCCCTAAGGCACTTGAATCTTTCCTTTCTTGATTATTTCTGCTTGTTCATGGTCTAAAAACAACAATTTATACAAGGATCAATAAACGAGGCCTAATTACCCAGATTACAATCAACATTATCAATCGTAGGCCAAACCTAAGATCCCAATACCCAACTTAGGGCTTTTTGCACCATGAACTTCAGGTCAAAACCTTCCCCCAATAATAATTACCCAAGAATTTAAGTTCTACGGATCAAAAAAATGGGTTAGGGGAGTAAAAACCTTACCTTTAGCGCTAGAAGAGGTGGAAAACCATCAAGAAATAGCCCTGGGTCGGTTCTTACCTCTCAAGAATGAAAGTTGTAGAATAATAACGTTTTAGGGGTTTAATCCTAACTTAAGTCGTGACTGGGCCGCTACGGCAGACCCCACCCTCCACAGCGGCCCCGCCCTGGCAGGATAAATCCCGGCCTGGCAGCTTGCGCGGAGAAAGAACATCGGAATTAGAGTTTCAATTCCCTATTTCAGAACACACCTTCAACCCTTGACATTCAAAAACTACGGAGTTTTACTCGCCCGAATTCAATTTTGTAAAGTCGTATGGTCTCCTTAACATCTTGGTTATCCACTCATGTAATCAAATTCATTATTAAATCTCTCATTCATTACTAGTTTTCCCTAGACCTCACATGACTCAGATTTCGTCTAAATCTGGACTAGGCTAGGAACTTCCAAGTCACTACTCAAAAGTTTTTTGGCCTCAATTCTTTCCCCGTTGGATTTTCCCTAACGGCGTAATCAAGTCGTTACACCCTAGGAAAACCAAAACCCTAAAAAACACAAAGAAACCCTAAACCATAAAAAACCTAAAAAAAAACCCTTAAAAACCCAAAATCTAAGAAACCCTTAAACCTAAACCCTAAACCCTAAGAAACACTAAACCCTAAACCTGAAATAACACTAAGAAACACTAAACCCTAGAAAACACCAAAGAATCATTAAAAACTCCAAATGGAAAAATCCCTTAAAAACCCTAAACCTAACAAACTCGAAAAACAGCCTAAACCCTGAACCCTAAAAAAACCCTAAACCCTATACCCTAAAACGCTAAAAACTAAACCCTAAGAAACTCTAAACCTTAAACCATAAAACCTAAACATTAGGTTCTAAATCCTAAACCCTAAGAAACCCTAAATCCCAAAAAAAACTAAGCTTAAAAAACCCTAAAAAATCTTGAGCCCAAAACACTAAAAACAATTTAAAAAAAACCTTAAGCCCTAAACCCTAAAAAAACCTTAAAAACCCTAAACCTAAAAAACCCTAAGCCATAAACCCTAAACCCTTAAAAAACCCTAATACCCTAAAACCTAAACCCTAAGAATTCAATAAACCCTAAGCCCTAAGAAACCCTATACCTAAGAAATCCTAATACCCTAAACCCTATGAAACCTTAAAATCCTTTAAAAACACTAAACCTAAAAACTCTAAGAAAAAAACGCTTTAGAACCCCTAAAACCCTTTAAAAACCTTAAACCTAAAAAAAACCTAAAAACCTCTAAGCCCTACACCATAATTTAGCCTAAAAATCATTAAAAAAAACCTAAACCCTATGAAAACCTATGAAACCCTGAACCCTAAACCATAAGAATCCCTTAAACCTTAAGAAAACCTAAACCCTAAAAAATACTAAGAACCCCAAAACCCTAAAAACCCTAAAAAAAAAAAACCTTAAAACCCCTAAACCCTAAACTCAAAGAAACCCTAAACGTAAACCCTTAAAAAACCCTAAGAAACCCAAAACACTAAGAAACTCTAAACCCTAAAAAACACCAAAAAATCATTAAAAACTCTAAACCTAAAAAAACCCTAAGAAATCCTAAACCTAACAAACCTAAAAAAAACAACCTAAACCCTAAACCCTAGACAAATCCTAACCTAAAACACTAAACCCTAAACTCTACACCCTAAAAGACCCAAGAAAAACCCTAAGAAACCTTAAACGCTAAACTCTAAACCATAAGAAACCTTAAACCCTAAACCCAAAGAAACACTAAACCCTAAACCTGAAGGGTAAACCCTAAACCCCAAGCCTTATGAAACCCCAAGAAACCCTGAACCCCAAGAAACCCTAAATCCTAAGAAAACCTAAACCCTAAAAAACCCTAAAAACCCTAAAACTAAAAAACCCTTTAAAACCCTAAACGCTAAAAAATTCCTTAATCTAAAACCCTAAGCTATAATCCCTAAGAAACCCTAAGCCCTAAGAACCCCTAAACCATAAAAACCCATAAAAATTCTAAAAAATCTTTAAAAATCCTAAACCTAAGAAAACTCTAAACCTAAAAAAATTAAGCTCTAAACCCTAAAACCTAAAAACCCTTAAACAAAAAACCTAAACCTAAAACCCTAAATCCTAAGAAACCCTAAACGTTAAGCCCTATACCCTAAGAAACCCTAAACCTTAGGGCTTAAACCCCAAACCCTAAGAAACCCCAAACGCTAAATCCTAAACCTTAGGCGAAAATCCTAAACCTTAGGCAAAAATCCTAAACCCCAAGCCTTATGAAACACTAAGAAACCCTAAACCCTAAAAAAACCTTTAAAAACACTAAACCTAAAAAAAACCTTAAAACCATAAATCTAAAACCCAAAGCACTAAACCCAAAGAAACCCTAAGCCCTAAGAACTCTTAAACTGTAAAAACCCATAAAAATCCTTAAAAAACATTTAAAAACCCTAAACCTAAAAAAATTCTAAACCTAAAAAAACCGTAGAAAAACTTATGCTCTAAACCCTAAACCCTAAAAATCCTTTAAAAAAAACCTAAACCTAAAACCCTAAATCCTAAGAAACCCTAAACGCTAAACCCTAAATCCTAAAAAAACATTAAAAACCCTAGACCTAAACCCTAAAAAAAACTTTTAAAACCCTAAAAAACCCATTACCCTAAACCTTAAACCCTAAAAAATCCTAAAATATAAAACCTTAAGAATCCCTAAACCGTAAAAAACCAGAAAAAATTCCTAAAAAAACTCTAAACCGAAAAATACCCTAGAAAAAGACTACAAGAAATCTTCCTTTTGTGGCGAGAAAAGTCGCTACTGATGCCCTGACAATCGCCACAAATTCCTTTTAGTGGCGACTTTACAGCCGTGGCAAGTACTTCCATAACTAAATGTTTCTTGTGACGACTTCTTGACGTCGCCACTAAAACAACCTTTTGTAGCGACAAAAGTCGCCGCTACAATGTAGCCAAGTATGCCACAAAAAAAGCTTCGACAAAATATATGTTAGGTAAGTCGCCACTGAAGTAGGACTTTTAGTGGCAAGTCTACTCGCTCCAAGAAGTTCTATACTCTCAGTTGCAACAGTCCTCGCCACTAAAGAAAGGACTTTAGTGGCGACAATTTCTGCCACAGATGTGTAATACTTTCAATGGCAACTCGTATCGCTACTAAATCTTTGAGATTTGGTTGTTATTTGACGGTCTCAACAAATACTGATTTTATTTGTGACAATTTTTGTCGCCACTAAACCTATGATTTTGAATACCCAATTCTAATAGATTTCCTCTAAAATCAATATATATTCCTATATTTATATCAATTATCTATTCATATATCAATATTATCCATTGTAATTCAAGAAACACCAAAAATAGTTCTCAAATTGGATATAATAGGCACTTCTATTACTAAAAAAAATCAACAAAATATTTCATTGTTCGATATGATTTATGCATACCCATACAAAAAAGAATATTAAGTTCCTTCAAGCTCCTCCTTCGTCGACGCCTTTTGAGATTATGTAAGAACCTTGCCCCTATTACGAAAAAACACAAGATTAGTTCTATTATTATCATAACTTTAATGTTAATAGAAATGGAGACGGTTCTAATAGAATGATAATAGGAAAAGAGATTGTTATTAAAATTGATAGAAAAAGGGGTGACCAAAATAATATTGCGCTAAAATATTGCAAATGAACAACTAAAGTTGTACAAAATAATTTGGAGTTTTGGGTTAAAACATCCTTGAAATATGAGTCAAACTTAGGCTACATCATTGTGCTATAATAATAACTTAAAAAACCTTCCCTTATCTAACTTATTACAAATTTCTAGAGGCAGGAGTGTTCATGAGTACAAAAAAATTCAACACCGAGTTCACCAAATCCATTCTATTTATCAGTTATTTTCCAATTCCTTCATAAAACTAAATAGAACAAGCTAGTAACTGAACAAGAAAAGAAATAAAATAATTTGTTATTTTAGCTTTTCTATCCCGTGAGTAATGTTTTCCAGTTGCAAGTCCCTGTGACAAATTTCCTACAGATAAAAGCACATAGTACAAAACACCTTTGTATTTTTAAAGTAACAACTAGCAACAATGGATCAACTTTTATGCTTTAAGAATCATATCAGATGATAATATTGTGACAGTAAATCTTATACACATACTCATAAAAATGGAGTGACACTTAAAAATTGAAACTTGGTCCTTGATTGACTTATGTAATAGGAGTGACTATACATAGACTAAAAAAGGACAAATAATATTATTATTTTTGAAGTTTTAAGTTTAAAACTACAAGGAATTACTCTTATAGACTCTGCTTATTTAACAGAACTATTGAAACAGATTTCTATTTCCAAGAACAACTACGCCAGACTCGGTCCCAAACAAGTTAGAGTCGGCTAAATACTCAATCTACACTCTGCTAACACAAGAGAACTAATGCAATTTATCTCGATTTCCACTTAATCTTGGGAGTCATCTCAATATGACAAACATATCTATCCAGGTTCGATAAAAGCATAATTATCACTATGATCTCTAAACTGGCAAGCTAAGCTCTACTGAGCCTTTTGTTTCAGAAATGGTAATAATGTTGCTTACAATGTGATTATAGAAAAGAATATATACAGTAAACATCAGTAGGATATATGCAATTCTCAGGTTCATAACAAATAGATATAAAGGAAGTATTTACCTCTTTAAACCTGACAATGTTCGGATGTCTCAACGATCTATGATTTATAATTTCTCTCTGCATATTATCATCAATCTGAGACCAGAATAAAGAAATTGTTACATCAGGCTAATAGAATTAAAGGACAAAACACTACCATACTATAACAATAACTATTACATCAGGCTGAAAGCATTTGATACAACTTAGTAATTGAGGATAAAAATATTGTACTTAAAAGAGCTTTTGCAATGGGCCAAAATTGCTCCTTCTTACTTTGGCTTATAGTTGAATTAGTAACAACATAATGTCAACTGCATTTCAATCCTAAATCAGTTTTTAAAAATCTTTCTTTCTTCAAGATTTCAACTAAAGCAAACACTTCTTGCAAAAAACATCAAAAGCTGACTTTGCAAATTCAAAGTTCCAAAACCTCAAACAAATACAAATTTCAAAAAAGAACCAGTAAAGGAGTTCAGCAGAAAATCAACCAAATAAGCAAATCCAACACAATCCTTAACCTAACAAAGTGAAATATCATGACAACTAATAGAAGCACGGGAAAAAGAAACAAACCTTGAAGGAGGTTCAGCATAAGTGGAATGATCCAAATACACATCAGCTATCATTTCGCCACCACCTGTAATTCAAGGGACATGAACACAAGTTAAGAAACTGTTTGTCAAGATTTTCGACTACTTTAAATTCTTATATGAATCAGTGACTTCCTCCTAAGTGTTCAAGTTCATTTTAAAACTCTCATACAGATTTCAAAAACAAGAATGAAGTAAGCACATCCTAGTGATTCAAACACAGAAACTAGACGAGCAACAATGTAAATCACATATTCGCTAAATTAACTAATCAGTAATTTATTTTTTCTTCAGGTTTTCAGTTCATATTAGCCATTTCACATGCTGATTTTATCAAATAAAAATGAATAAATTATAAGCGTAAAATAGAAAATTAGTTGAGCGGCAAGAATATTCATTTACTCACACATTCATCTACAGACCTAGAATGGAAAATAAGTAGAAGAGAGGTTACTGGCCTTCTCTGGGATAGCAAATCAGTAGATCATCGTCTAGTCTTTACCATTGAAAAGGTTGTTCAACAGAGCCAATTTAGGCTCTATTTATAGCCAAAAATCTAAATCTTACATCCTCAATGAAGCTAAAGAGTTTCAAATTATGAAAACCAAAAGAGGTGGGCAATATTTCGAGTGATTTTGAGAGGAGATAATGAAAAAACAAGGGCAAAAACTCACTTTTTCAGAGCTATTTGGAGCCATTGGGGGGCTGTTGAGGGTGGAATTCATCCATGGACCTTGGGGACAGATCTTTTATACGTCGAGAAATCCATGGTGTCATTGTAAATGTCGAATAGACATCTGCCAGAGGGACATATTTTTCATAGCTCATTCCTATTCGACATTTGTAAATGTTAGAAGCTTCCAAGAGGCATGAGAGGGTGGAGGAGACAACTACGGTGATGGGAGAAGTCTTGCCGGTCTTTTCCCGACATCCTGGAGGCGGCGATTTGTGGTTGTGAACTGATCGATTGAAAATGGGAAAGGGATTGGGGTCTTAAGTTTGGGTTATTTGGGTCGTGTCAGGGTTTATTAGGTGAAGAACTGAAGCTGAAAATTGATTTTTAAATAACCTAATTAGGTATTGGATTGTGTATTAGCTTAGAATTAATCCGATGTTTCTCATTTTTTTTCATACTTGAATTAATCAAAGAATGCTTTTTCCTGTCTCAGTTATTTTTCCAAAATGTGTTCATATATAAGTTTCAATCTATGTAATTTGATATACGTATTTTAGTTTAAGGAAAGCATAAATTTATAACTTTGTAAATAGATTAGTTTAAGGATTAATTATTTATAATATATAGTGATAAATAAAATTTAAAGTGAAAATATATATGTATGTCGATGCTCGAAAAAAAAATTGGGTGCGCTTTTTTTTTTTGCATAAAGTATAATATTAGTTATTATATAAGTAATTACAAAGTAAAAAAATATTGTTTCCAAATTAATTATAGAATTTAATGTTGAAAAAAAAGGAGACAAAATTGAGTACAAACAATAAGATATAGCGACTATTAGTAATAGCTTTCCTACCCTTTAAATGTTATATATAAAATAAGTGATAAAATGTATGAAATTAGTCTAAATACTTATTAAGCAATGAGAAATGAGTAAAACATACATTAATATCTTTATAACTATTAATTAAAATTAAATTGACATATAAAATCTTATTATATAACCATAAATTTAAATGAACGATATAAAAGGTTCCTACAAAAAATCCGCTTTTAGTGATGACATAAAATGTTGCTAAAAACTCCAAATTTAGTAGCGACATAAAAAGTTGTTACATAAGCTCCATATTTCGTAGCGAAAAGGTTGCCACAATAACCCTTTTTGCGACGACTGTCTATATGTCGCCACAAATACTCTTACAACTATATTATCTTGAAACAAAATCGTAATTATTTGTGACGAAATGAGTTAAGTCGCCACTATATATGCTACATTTTGTGGCGACAATTGATGTCGCATCTAAAACTGCCAGTTTTTGCGGCAACTTTTTACATCGCCACAAAAGGCCTCACATTTGTGACAACTATATGTGTCGCCACAGAATGTTGTCACAAAAAGTCCTGTTTCTTGTAGTGAAACTTAAGCCATAAACCCTAAACCCTAAAAACCCTTAAATAAAAAACCTAAAATCCTAAACCCTAGACCATAAGAAACCCTAAACCCTAAAAAACTGCTAAACCTAAAGCCCTAAACAGTAAACCTTAAGAAACCCTTAACCCTTAAAAACCCTCAGCCCTAACCTCTAAGAAACCCTAAACCTTACAAAACCCTCAGCCCTGAACCTTAAGAAACCCTAATTCCTAAACACTTAGAAACCCTTAATCCTAAGAAACCATACAAAAATCTTTTACAAATTCCTAAAAAACTCTAAACCCTAAATATCCCTAAAAGACACCTAAATTCTAATCCCTAAATTCTAAACCCTAAAAAATCCTAAAAACCCTAAGAATCCCTAAAACTAAAAAAACTCCTAAAAACATTTTAAAACCCTAAGAATCCCTAAATCATAAATCTTAATGTTTAAACCCTAAACCCTAAGCCCTAAGCCCTAAGCCCTAAAAACCCTAAGAAACACTAAACTGTAAACCCTAAACCCTAAGAAACCATAAACCCTAAACCCTAAGAAACACTAAACCCTAAACCTTAAGGGCAAAACCTTAAACCTCAAGCCTTATGAAACACTAAGAAACCCTAAACCCTAAGAAATCTTAAATTCTAAGAAAATCTAAACCCTAAAAAAACCTTTAAAAACACTAAAGCTAAAAAAAACCTTGAAAGCCCTAACCCCTAAAAAAAACCCTCAATCTAAAACCCTAAGCCCTAAACCCAAAGAAACCCTAAGAACCCCTAAACAGTAAAAAACCATAAAAAACCTTTAAAAACCTTCAAAAACCCTAAACCTTCAAAAACTCTAAACCTAAAAAAACTTAAGCCCTAAAAACCCATAATTAAAAAACCTAAACCTAAAGACCTAAACCCTAAGAAACCCTAAATGTTAAACCCTATATTCAAAGAAACCCTAAACCCTAAGAAATAAAAAAAAACCCTAAAAAACTTTTAAAAACCGTAAACCCTAAACCTTAAAAACTCTAAACCCTATAAAAACCCTAAATCTAAAACCTTAAGCCTTAAGAACCCCTAAATTGTAAAAATCCATAAAAATCATAAAAGAAAACCTTTAAAAACACTAAAGCTAAAAAAAACCTTGAAAGCCCTAACCCCTAAAATAAACCCTCAATCTAAAACCCTAAGTCCTAAACCCAAAGAAACCCTAAAACCCCTAAACAGTAAAAAACCATAAAAAACCTTCAAAAACCCTAAACCTTCAAAAACTCTAAACCTAAAAAAACTTAAGCCCTAAAAACCCATAATTAAAAAACCTAAACCTAAAGGCCTAAACCCTAAGAAACCCTAAATGTTAAACCCTATATTCAAAGAAACCCTAAACCCTAAGAAATAAAAAATACCCTAAAAAACCTTTAAAAACCGTAAACCCTAAACCTTAAAAACTCTAAACCCTATAAAAACCCTAAATCTAAAACCCTAAGCCTTAAGAACCCCTAAATTGTAAAAATCCATAAAAATCATAAAAGAAAACCTTTAATAACCCTAAACCTAAAAAAACTCTAAACCAAAAAAAACCCTAGAAAAACTTAAGCCCTAAACCCTAAAAACCCTTAAAAAAACCTAAACCTAAAACCCCCAAACCCTAAGAAACCCTAAATGCTAAACCCTATACCCTATACCCTAAGAAACCCTAAATCCTTAACTCTAAACCATAGGGCTAAACCCTAAACCCCAAGCCTTATGAAACACTAAGAAACCCTAAACCCTAAAAAAATCCTAAAAATTATTAAAAACATCCTAAACCTTAAATACCCTAAAAAAACCCATAAATCCCTTTAAAAGCCTAAACCCTAAAAAAACCCTAAACTTAAAACCCTATGCCCTAAATCCTAAGAAACCCTAAACCTTAAGAAATCCAAAATCCTAAAAAATCCTAAAAACCTTTAAAAACCCTAATCGTAAAGAACCCTAAACATAAAAAAACACTAAAAAAATCCTAAACCCTAAACCTAGAATCCGAAACCCTATGAAACCCTAAACAATAAATCCTAAACCCTAAGAAACCCTAAACATTAAGCCCTATACCTTAGGGCCTAAACCCTAAACCCAAAATCTTAGGCCTAAACCCTAAACATTAAGAAACCCTAAAAAACCCTTAAAACCCCTAAAAATCTTTTAAAACCCTAAACCTAAAAAACCCTTAAGAAAATCATAAGCCCTAAACTCTAAACCCTAAAAAACTTTTAAAAAAAACCCTTAAACCAAAAACCCTAAGTCCTAAACCCTAAACCAAGAAACCCTATACCCTAACATACGCTAAGAAACACTAAACTGTAAATCCAAAGAAACACTAAACCTTAAACCTTATAAACCCTAAGCTCTAAGAAACCCTAAAACCTAAAACCTATGAAATCCTAAACCCTAAACCCTATACCTAAGAAACCCTAATACCCTAAACCGTAAACCCTATGAAACCCTTTAAAAACTCTAAACCTAAAAACTATAAAAGAAAAACACCCCTTTACAGCCCCTAAAAACCTTAAACCTAAAAAACACTAAGCCCTACACAATAATTTACCCTAAAAATCATTTAAAAAACCCTAAACCATAAGAATCCTCTAAATCCTAAAAAACACTAAGTAACCCTAGACCTTAAAAAATCTAAAAAAATACCTTAAAACCCCTAAACCTAAGAAACCTTAAACAATAAACCCTAAACCCTAAGAAACGCTACACCGTAAACCCTTAAAAAACCATAAGCCCTAAACCCAAACCCTAAGAAACCCCAAATCCTAAACCCGAAAAAAATACTAAGAAACCCTAAACCTTAAAAAACACCGCAAAATCTTTAAAAACTCTAAACCTTAAAAACCTATAAGAAACCCTCAGCCTAACAAACCCAAAAAATGACCTAAACCCTAAACCCCAGAAAAACCCTAAACCTAAAACACTAAACCCTAAACCCTAAAAGACGAGAAAAAATCCTAAGAAACCTTAAACTCGAAACCTTAAGAAACCCTAATCCATAAACCCTAAATCCTAAACCTTAGGTTCTAAATCCTAAACCCTAAACCCTAAGAAAGCCTAAACCCTAAGAAATCCTAAACCATAAGAAACCCTAAACCCTAAAAGAACCTAAGCCTAAAAAACCATAAGCCCTAAACCATAGAAACGATAAAAAAAAGACCTAAGCCATAAACCCTAAAGCCTGTACCCTATAGAATCCTAAAAAAACTTTAAAAACACTAGACCTAAAAATCCTAAAATCCTAAAAAATCCTAAGTAACCCTAAACCCAAAATCAGAAACAATAAACCCTAAACCCTAAACCCTTATAACTATACACCTAAAGCCCTAAACACTAAACCCTAAGAAACCCTAAACCCTAAAAAACCCTCAGCCCTAAACACAAAGAAACCCTAAAAACTCTAAGACCTAAAACCTAAATATCCCTAAAAAACCCTAAACTATAAACCCTAAAAAAACCGTATAAAATCCCTAAGAATCCCTAAACCCTAAACCCTAAAATACCCTTAAAAACATTTTTTTAAAACCGTAAGAATCCCTAAACCCTAAATTCTAAATCTTAAGGCCTAAACCCTAAACCCTAAGTCCAAAAACCCTAAGAAAAACTAAACCCTAACCCCTAAGAAACCATAAACCCTAAACCTTAGGGCCTAACACTAAACCTCAAGCCTTATGAAACACTAAGAAACCCTAAAAACCTAAACTCTAAAAAACCTTTAAAAACCCTAAACCAAAAAAACCATTAAAAACCCTAAACTCTAAAAAACCCTAAATCTAAAACCCTATGAAACCCTAAGCTCTAAGAACCCCTAAACCGTAAAAACCCATAAAATTTTGAAAAAACCATTAAAAACCCCAAACCAAAAAAATACTCTAAACCTAAAAAAAAGACCTAGAAAAACTTAAGCCCTAAACCCTAAAAATCCTAAACCTAAAACCTTAAACCCTAAGAAACCCTAAATGCTAAACCCTATACCCTAAAACACTCTAAACCCTTAACCCTAAACCTTAGGGCTAAACCCTAAGCACCAAGCATTATGAAACACTAAGAAACTCTAAACCCTAAGAAACCCTAAACCCTAAGAAAACCTAAACCCTAAAAAACCCTTAAACCTACAATACCATAAAAAAACCTTTTAAAAACCTAAACTCTAAAGAAACCCTATACTTAAAACCCTATGACCTAAAGCCTAAAAAAACCTAAACCCTAAGAAACCCTAAACCATAAGAAACCCAAAACCTTAAAAAACCCTGAGAAACCTTTAAAAACCCTAATCGTAATAAACCCTAAACACTAAAAAAAACCTAAACCTAAAACTCTAAACCCTAAATGATAAATCCTAAACCCTATGAAATCCTAAACCTTAAACCCTATATCTTAGGGCCTAAACCCTAAACTCTAAATCTTAGGCCTAAACCCTAAATATCCCCTAAAACCGTTTAAAACCCTAAACCTAAAAAACCCTAAAAAAAACATAAGCCCAAAACCCTAAACCTTAAAAAACTCAAAAAATCCCTAAACCTAAAACCCTAAATCCTAAACCCTAAAAAACCTTAAAAACTCCAAATGCTAAGAAACCCTAAAACCTAAAACCCTAAACCTAAAAAATTCTAAAAAAAACTAAGACTTAAACCCAAAACCCTACCTAAAACCCTAAGCCCTAAGAAACACTAAGAAACCCCTAACCTTAAACCCTAAACCCTAAGAAACCCTAAATTGTAAAGCCTAAGACACCTTAAAAAATCCTTAAGAATCCCTAAACCCTAATCCCTAAACCCTAAGAAACCCTTAACACTGAAAAAAACCTAAATCCTAAAAAACCTTTAAAATCGTAAACCTAAAAAACCTTTAAAAAATTCCCTAGAAAATCCTTAAAAAAACCCCAAAACACCCTTTAAAAACCCTAAACCTAAAAAACTCTAAACCTAAAAAAATCCTAAGTCCTAAGCCCTAAACCCTAAAAAACCCTAAACCCTAAAATTCTAAACCTTAATCGCTAACAAATCCTGAACCCTAACAAACCCTAAGCCCTAAGAAACCATAATCCCTAAAAAAACTCTGAACCTAAAAATCCCTTAAAACCCTAAAAAGAATTTTTAAAACCTTAAAAAAAATGACCTAAACCCTAAACCCTAAAAACAATTCTAAAAAACCCTAAGAAACCCTAAGCCCTAAGAACCCCTAAACCGTAAAAAACAATTAAAAAATACTAAAAACCTTTGAAAACCCTAAACCTAAAAAACCCTAAAAAAACTCTAAACCTAAAAATACCCTAAAAAAACATAAGCCATAAACACTAAACCCTTAAATAGAAAACCTAAACCCTAAACCCTAAACGCTAAACCATATGCCTTAAGAAACACTAAACTCTTAACCCTAAGCCTTAGGGCGAAACCCTAAACCCTAAGAAATCCTAAACCCTAATAAAACTTAAACCCGAAAAAACCTTTAAAAAATAATTAAAAACCCTAAACCTAAAAAATTCTAAACCCTAAAAAAAAACCCCAAAACCCCAAAATCTAAAACCCTAAGCCCTAAGAACCCCAAAACTATAAAAAACATAAAAATCCTAAAAAAAACCTTTTAAAACCATAAACCTAAAAAAACCCTAGAAAAACTTAAGCCCTAAACCCTAAACCCTAAAAACCCTTAAAGAAAAAACCTAAACCTAAAATCCTAAACGCTAAACGCTATACCCTAAGAAACCCTAAACCCATAACACTAAACCCTAAAAAAAACCTAATGCCCTAAACCCTAAACTGTAAAAAAAAAAACCTATATCTAAAACCCTAAGCCCTAAACCCTAAGCCTTAAGAACCCCTAAACCGTAAAAAACCATAAAAATCCTAAAAACCTTTAAAAACACTAAACCTAAAAAAAACTAAAAAAAACATGAATCCTAAAATACCCTAGAAAAACTTGAGCCATAAACCGTAAACCCTAAAAACCCTTAAACAAAAAACCTAAAACCATAAACCGAAGAAACCCTAAACCCTATACCCTCAGAAACACTAAACCCTTAACCCTAAACCTTAGGGCTAAACCCTAAACCCGAATAAACTCTAAACCTTAAGAAAACCTACACCCTAAAAAACAATAAAAATCCCCTAAACCCTAAAGCTATAAAATCCTAAACTCTAAAAAACTCTAAATCTAAAACCCTAAGCCTTAAGAACCCCTAAACCATAAAAAATCATAAAAATCCTAAGATACCTTTAAAAACCCTAAACCAAAAAAAACTCTAAACCTAAATAAAACCCTAAACCCTTAAACAAAAATCCTAAACCTAAACCCTAAACCTTAAGAAACCTTAAACCTTAAACCCTATACCCTAAGAAACCCTAAACCCATAACCCCGAACCTTAGGGCTAAACGCTAAACCGCAAGCCTTATGAAACACTAAGAAACCCTGAACCCTAAGAAACCTAAATCCTAAAAAACCCTAATAACCTTTAAAAAACCTAAACCTAAAATACCCTAAAAACCCTAAAAAGCCCTTTAAAACCCTAAACCCTAAACAACCCTAAACTTAAGACCCTATGCCCTAAATCCTAAGAAACCCTAAACCCTAAGAAACCCTAAACCTTAAGAAACCCAAAACCCTAAGAAACCCTATAAAACCTGTAAAAACCCTAATAATAAAAACCCTAAACCTAAATAAGACTAAAAAAACCCTAAACCTAAAACTCTAAACCGTAAGAAACCCTAAAAAATAATTCTAAACCCTTAAAAACCCTAAACCTTAACCCTTATACCTTAGGGAATAAACCCTAAACCCTAAATCTTAGGAATAATCCCTAAACATTAAGAAACCCTAAAAAAAACACTAAAAAACCGTAAGCCCTAAAACCTAAAAAACTCAAATAAATCCCTAAACCTAAAACCCTAAGCCCTAAACCCTAAAACCTAAGAAACCTTAAACCCTAACCTACGCTAAGAATCCCTAAGAAACCTTAAAAACTCTAATCCTAAGAACCCTTTTAAAAAAAACCAAGGGCATTGAACTCCCAAGCAACCGACGTTTCTAAGAAATGTTCAACAAAAGCTTTACCAAGCTCTCAACACTCAACATGAGTTTTCAGTTTTCCATATTCAAAATAATCTACTCTAAAATGACCCTAAAATGCCTATTTATAGTTTTAGGACTTTATTACATAAAGGGCCCAAAAGTGATCCGAAATGGCCAAAGGGCGAGCTAAGTCGGGCTCGCCTAATGGACTAGGCGGTGCGCCGACTGGTCGGCGATGGTTCCTGCTTGGACTCCATCTCTAGCCATGCTCTGTAGCTTTGGGGAGTCTGGGGGTCATCACCCAAAGCATTGGGCGACGCACCAACTGGACCCCTTCTCGCCAAAGGGGCAATGTGGTCCCTTTGTTTCCCCAAGCTATCTTCCACCCATGTGATCCCCTCCTTGCCACCTATACAAGCCCAGGAGACTCCATCCTTGTGAACAACTCTTCAATCCATTGGGGTTCCCAAGCTTGGCTATCAGTCAAAGGTCTTGAGGCAATCTGGATTGCATCATTCTCCCCTTCTTGAAAAGGATTCATCCTCGAATCCAAACCTTGCAAAACCATAGGGAGAGCAAATAACAACAAGGTCCTCATGCAATGAGGGTTAGCGTTAGCAATAACTATCCAAGTACCATGCCAAGGATGCACAAACTTAACATATAATCAAGCATCAAAATGATCAACAAAGGGTTTGTAACCCACCAAAGCAAAATATACTTGGCTATTTAAGAAACTTTGATAAAGGGGTAGAGTGAAGGAACCAATACACTTAAGCAACCACACATGTATACCCTCATCGGTTCCACATTCCAACAAGCACAATTCCCCCCTTAAGTCAAGTAGCACATGAGCACTCTCATATCTAAATGAGAAGGCATAAGTAATGTTGACCCACATTAAGACTCCATCAAATGCACTAGATAAATTCAAGAATGTAATTATTCCCAATTCATGAGCGTGTTCAAGTACACAAGTATTCACCACCCAAATTAGCAAACTTACCTCATGCAAGCACATAGGATCAAGTAATAACACCAAGTAAGAAATATATGAATGACAAACGGTGTTACTACCACACTCAGCACACTTAAAACCAACACCGGGGTCAAATGGAAAAGGATTGCATAGCATCGAGTCAGGGAGACTCTCATTTGCCCTATTGATACCACCACTAACATAAAATATGCTACCTACAAAAGTATGAGTATCATCATATGCAAGAAGATAAAATTGAGTCCTCGAATCCAAACCTTGTAAAACCATATAGATCACAAGCAAGAAGCTTATCCTCATAGCATGATGGGTAGTACAAAGGTTAGCCTTAAAAACATTGAACCGAAGTGACTCAAACTCAAGGAACAACCAAGCATCCTCTATTGTCATGGATATTAAGCCCAAAGATGGAGCACAAGGACAGTGGTTATTCTTCTCAACAACATGATAATACCACCTAAAAGATGATATCTCCAAAAGGTCAAATACGAACATTCACCGGGATCAAAATGACAAAAGATCCACACAACTGAATCATACAAACAAGTATAGACCTCAATGATATCCCGATCCACATGCAAGGCACCTTTAATACAACCAGTGGATTCATCATATGCAAAGAGATAATAGAGGAAGGTATAAACTTCACCTTCTCTTGGCAAATAGCTCTTACCCCCATACGATGCATAAACAACAAGATCAAACTCAAAGCAAGGGTAAAGAAAAGGGTCTAGGAAACTATCCTTCCCCATGCACAATATAGTCCCTTCAAGTGGATGGTACAACCTCAAGAAGAGCTTTCCTTCATAGGGAAAGATATCAACAATTTCACCCACATTATGCCTGCCATTTTGACCAAGCAACCCCACAAAAATACCACAATTCAGCTCACTACCGGGGTCAAATGGAAAGTCAATCCATGAACTTGGATCAAGTGCACATCTTTTTATCAGATTGGCACTCTTACCTTCCAACAACATATTCCACTCAATAGCATGAGCATCATGATATGCAAACAAGTAATAGAGAAAGGTGTTTCCTAAATACACTTCAGTAAATGGGTTCCCAACTTTAGCCTCCACTCTAGATGCTAGAGGATCACAACTCATATGACGCATTGGAACACACAAGGAAGAAGTAACAGTTAAAACATAGGCATCCCTTTTCATCTTAACACTACACTTCCCAATAAATGTACTATCCTCTTCACAGAAGAGATTTACATCTTTAGGAATTGTGTCATTGCACCACAGTGGATTCTCAAACAATTTAAAACATTTGTGAGAGTTCCACCTCTGGAAATTGTGTCATCACACCATAGTGGATTCTTAAACAACTTAACAACATTTTCATCAAACAAGAATGCCACATTGGAAGCATCATCCCATTTAAGACATGGAGTGGGATGCGTCATCTTTAAAAAGACACAATAACCATTGAGCCCATCAATCATATCATCTAATCTAGGGATAGGGTGATAATACCTTAAGATAATTTTACTAATGGCCCACCAATCAACACACATGCGCCATGCTCCATCTTTCTTTGGAACCAATTGCACCAGAACAGCGCACAGACTTGTACCTTCCGTCACGTAGCCCTTGTTAAGGAGTTCCTCAACTTTCCTTTGTAGCTCTTCAATATCTTCTAAATTACTTTGATAAGCCGGTTTGGTTAGACATTGTGAGCCCGATACGAAGTCAATTTGGTGCTCAATATCTCAGAGAGGGGGAACTCCACTTGGCAGTCCCATTAAAAGGGCTTCATTAGAATCCTGCAAAAGAAAGGAAATAGAATGGAGATGAGAAGAATTAGAGGGGTTAGCTTGCAACACATGATCCTGAAGGGGGGTAAGGATCAATGAGCTTTCGACTTCCTCGTCCTCCCTTATCTCTTTATGCTCAGCCAACAACACTTGCTCTTTTCCTTTCAACTTCCTCCTTTCTTCTTCTTCTTGGCTCTCAACCTCCACATGTCCCTCCTCTTTCTTCCTTTTATCCCTCCACTCATCCATCTTTTGATACATTTCCATGACTTGAGATGGTGACATAGGATAAAGGACATATTTATGTCCATTCGTCACAAGTGAATAGGTGTTGTTTCTCCCATCATGTTTTGTTGAACGAACATGTTGCCAAGGTCTTCCGAGTAGTACATGACAAGCGTGCATCAGGATCACATCACATAGGACCCCATCTTTGTAATTCCCAATTTGGAACTTGATCAACACTTGTCTATAAACTCTCAATTCTTCGCACTCATTCAACCATTGAAGTTTGTAAGGCTTAGCAAGCTTAGTGGTAGGAAGCTTCAAGAAATCCACTAGAGTGGTGCTAGCAACATTTGCACAACTTCCACTATCAATGATCAAGGAGCATACATTACCCTGGATGAGGCACTTGGAATGGAAAATAATCTCTATTTGGCTTTGATTACTCATGGCCTTGGTTCTCTTTACCACATACGTTGGTAGTGTGAACTCTCTTTCTTTGGGCCAAGCCTCATCCTTTGTGGACTTCCTCATCAAACAGGTGGGCACTCCAACTCCTCTACCCATATTGATCAACCTATCGTCCATCCTTGACACAGTACCCTTTACGTTGGATAATTCCCTTCCCATGTTCTCCATGGTCCATTTCATATTGGTAAGGACCTCCATTAAGGATTCCAAAGTAAGTTTCCCCTTAGGTGGATGGGTTTCACTTCCGGTTGCCATGGTACCTAACAATTAAGACAACTCAACAAACAACAAACAACGTTAGCGTTAGTAAAATGAACTCACAATCACGCGTGTTTACACACCTTTGATTGCCTCTCAAATTGGCGCGGCTAATGTTGAAGATTTCTTATACTCGGTTGATCACAAGGTGTCAATTCTACTCTTGGACGGAATGGATTCTTGTTTTAAAGAAAAGCAGACGACTCGATTAAAGCAAAACAGACTTGAATCAAGAAGTTAACCACGAAGTAAAATGCATAAAAGCACGAAAAGAGAAGGCACTAACAAAGAAGTGAATTCAAGAACCAATAGCCAACCAGTAGAGAAATTACAAGTTGAAAATCAGTTTAGGAATCTTGAGAACATTAGAGAATCAAAGAAAAAGAAACTAAGGAATTAGAACCTGAGATTAGGGGCATAAAATGAGTTTCCGATCACCAAATGCACTGTTTTCTTCGCCAGAGTTGAAGTTCAGCTCGCCAACTTGAAGTTTGGTTCGCCAAACTTTACATTCTGTCAAGGCATGTCGGCGATATGGGTGGAAGTTCAGCGATGCACCGAGTGGACTTTGGCAAGCAAAGTCGAGCTCGCCGAAAGTTCAAGAATGTGCACCTGAAGTCCTCCAAATTTTGTGCTCTTGTGGTCCCCCCTGTACTTTTTCCTTTATTCCTTACCTTTTTTGGTAAATTCTCTTTTGTACCAATACTTATCCAATTTCTCTTTCTTTTCTTTTGGAATCAAACTCCTTCTTTTTGAATATTCTTCCCGTTGAAGATTTGAATGTTCTTCAAGAACTTCAAGAGCAAGATGAAAACCCAAAAATTAACCCTCTAAAGTTTTAGCTCGGAATTTCATGAAAATTGAGATACAAGCTCTCCTTGATATGGGGAACAACACCCAATACTTTTTAGCTATCAATTCCTTGCCAAAACTTCCAGATTTCAAAACTCACTTGTGTCTTCTTCAAGTCTCTAATGGTGGAATCTTCAATAGTGAACCACAACCCTTCTAATCTCAGACTTAGACTCAAATAAGGTTAGGGAATACTAATCCAACCTTAGAAACTCAAACAAGACTAAAATCAACAAAACCCATTTTGGAAATTCTTCAAAAACAGTTTTGACTCTTTTTTTTGGTTTTTCGTAACAAACCCAAGACTAGATTCGTAGGAACGAATCTAAGCCTTGCTCTGATACCAAATGATGTATTTCCTATAAGGGAATCACAATAAAATGCAGAAATCGAAATACGAAAAGTAAAGATAACTAGATAGACACACAAAGAGGAAACAAAAAGCAACCAAAGGGTATATTAAACCCAATGACCTCAATCCGTTAATCCTACAATAGCACCTAACTCTTACGACGACCTCAAGGGCATTGAAGTCCCAAGCAACCGACATTTCTAAGCAATGTTCAACAAAAGCTTTACCAATCTCTCAACACTTAACATGAGTTTTCAGTTTTCAATATTCAAAATAATATACTCTAAAATGACCCTAAAATACCTATTTATATTTTTAGGACTTTATTATACAAAAGGGCCCAAAAGTGACCTGAAATAGCCAAAGGGCTAGGCAAGTTAGGCTCGCCTAATGTACTGGGCTGTGCGCCAACTGGTCGGCGATGGTTCGTGCTTGGACTCCATCTCTAGCCATGCTCCGTAGCTTTGGGTGGTTAGGGGGTAATCGCCCAAAGCATTGGGCGACGCGCCAACTGGACCCCTGCTCACCAAAGGGGCAATGTAGTCCCTTTGCTTCCCCAAGCTATCTTCAACGCATGTTATCCCCTCCTTGCAACCAATACAAGCCCAGGAGCATCCATCCTTGTGAACAACTCTTCAATACATTTAGGTTCCCAAGCTTGGCTATGAGTCAAAGGTCTAGAGGCAATCTGGATTGCATCATTTCCTAAGAAACCCTCAACCTTAACCCCTAAACCCTAAGAAATCCAAAACCTAAGAAACCCTTATACCCTAAACCGTAAATCGAAGAAACCCTAAAAACCTTTTAAAACTCAAAATCTAAAAATGCAAAAAAAAACTATTTAAAAGCCCTAAAAACCTTTAAAAACCCTTAACCTAAAAAAACCCTAACCCATAAGAAACCCTCAACCCTTAAAAAAACCTAAAACCCTAAACCCTAAAAAAACACTAAACCCTAAACCATAAGGAATCCTAAACCTTAAAACCTAAATAACCCTAAACCTAAAGCCCTAAACACTAAACCCTAAGAAACCCTTAACCCTAAAAAACCGTCAACCCTAAACTCTAAAAAATCCTAAACCTTAAAAAACCCTCAGCCCTAAACCCTAAAAAACCCTAATTCCTAAACAGTTAGAAACCCTTAAAAAACCTAAACCCCAAACCCCAAACCCCAAACCTTAAGAAACCCTAAACACTAAACCATATACCCTAAGAAACCCTAAACCCTTAACTCCAAAACATAGGGCTAAACCCTAAACCCCAAGCCTTATGAAACACTAAGAAACCCTAAACCCTAAGAAAATCTAAAGCCTAAAAAACCCTAAAAACCTTTAAAAATCCTAAACCTAAAATACCCTAAAAACCCTATAAATCCCTTTAAAACCTTAAACCCTAAACTTAAAACCCTATGCCCTAAATCCTAAGAAACCCTAAACCTTAAGAAATCCAAAAATCTAAAACCCTAAAACCCTAAGAAACCCTAAAAACCTTTAAAAACCCTAATCGTAAAAAACCCTAAACCTAAAAACACTACCCTAAACCCTAAGAAACCCTAAACCTAAAACCCGAAATCCTAAGAAACCCTAAACAATAAATCCTAAACCCTAAACCTTAAGTCCTATACCTTAGGGCCTAAACCCTAAACCCTAAATCTTATGCCTTAACCCTAATCATTAGAAAACCCTTAAAACCCCTAAAAACATTTTAAAACCCTAAACCTAAAAAAACCCTTAAAAATCAGAAGCCCTAAACTCTAAACCCTAAAAAACACAAAAAAATCCTTAAACCTAACACCCTAAACCCTAAACCATAAACCCTAAACCAAGAAACCCTAAAACCTAAACCATAAACCCTAAACCAAGAAACCCTAAAACCTAACATACGCTAAGAAACACTAAACCGTAAACCCTAAGAAACTCTAAACCTTAAACCCTTATAAACCCTAAGCTCTAAGAAACCCTAATACCCTAAAACCTAAACCCTAAGAAATCCTAAACCTTAAACCAAAAGAAACCCTTTACCTAAGAAACCCTAATACCCTAAACCCTATGAAACCATAAAAACCTTTAAAAACTCTAAACCTAAAAACTCTAAAAAAAAAAAAAAACCTTTAGAACCCCTAAAAAGCTAAATCCTAAAAAACACTAAGCCCTACACCATAATTTACCCTAAAAATCATTAAAAGAAACACTAAACCCTAAACTTTAGGGATGAACCCTAAACCCCAAGCCTTAGGAAACTCTAAGAAACCCTAAATCCTAAGAAAACCTAGATCCTAAAAACCTTTAAAAACACTAAAACTAAAAAACCCTAAAAACCCTAAATCCTAAAAAATTCTTTAATCTAAACCCTAAGCCCTCTAAGAATCCCTAAACCCTAAATCATCAATCATAATGTTTAAACCCTAAACCCTAAACCCTAAACTTTAGGGCAGAACCCTAAACCCCAAGCCTTATGAAACACTAAGAAACCCTAAACTATAAGAAAACCTAAACCCTAAAAAAACCTTTAAAAACACTAAACCAAAAAAAAACCTAACCCCTAAATATAAAACCCTAAGCTCTAAACCCAAAGAAACCCTAAGCCCTAAGAACCCCTAAACCGTAAAAAACCATAAAAATCCTTTAAAAACCTTTAAAAACCCTAAACCTAAAAGAATTCTAAACTTAAAAACACCCTAGAAAAACTTAAGCCCTAAACCCTAAAACCTAAAAACTCTTAAATAAAAAACCTAAACCTAAAACCCTTAACCCTAAGAAACCCTAAATGCTAAACCCTATACTTAAAGAAATCCTAAACCCTTCACCCAAAACCATAAGGCTAAACCCTAAGAAATAAAAAAAACCGTAAAAAAACTTTAAAAACCCTAAATCCTAAATCTAAAAAACCCTAAACCCTAAAGCTAAAGTTAAAAAAAAAAACCCTATGAAAACCCTAAATCTAAAACACTAAGCCCTAAGAACCCCTAAATCATTAAAAACCATAAAAATCCTAAAAAAACCTTTAAAAACCCTAAACCTAAAAGAAACTCTAAACCTAAAAAAACTCTAGAAAAACTTAAGCCCTAAACCCTAAACTCTAAAAACCCTTAAAACCCTAAACCTAAAACCCCAAACCCTAAGAAACCCTATACCCTATGAAACCCTAAACCCTTAACTCTAAACCATAGGGGAAAACTCTAAACCCCAAGCCTTATGAAACACTAAGAAACCCTAAATCCTAAGAAAACCTAAACCCTAAAAAATCTTATAAACCCTAAACCTAAAATACCCTAAAAAACCCAATAAATCCCTTTAAAATAGTAAACCCTAAAAAACCCTAAACTTAAAACCCTATGCCCTAAATACTAAGAAACCCTAAACCTTAAGAAATCCAAAATCCTAAAAAACCCTAAGAAACCCTAAAAACCATTAAAAGCCCGAATCATAAAAAACCAAGAAACCCTAAACCCTAACATACACTAAGAAACCCTAAGAAAGTCTAAACCTTAAACCCTTATAAACCCTAAGCTCTAAGAAACCCTAATACCCTAAGAAATCCTAAAACCTAAGCCCTAAGAAACCCTAATACCCTAAACCCTATGAAACCTTAAAAAACCGTTAAAAACTCTAAACCTAAAAACTCTTTAAAAAAATCCTTTAGAACCCCTAAAACCCTTTAAAAACATTAAAAAAACACTAAGCCCTTCACCATAATTTACCCTAAAAGTCAATTGAAAAACCCTAAACCTTAGGGCAAAACCGTAAACCCCAAGCCTTATGAAATACTAAGAAACCCTAAAAAACCGTAACCCCTAAAAAAACCCTAAATCTAAAACCCTAAGCCGTAAACCCAAGAGAAACCCTAAGCCCTAAGAACCCCTAAACCGTAAAAAACCATAAAAATCCTAAAAAAAACCTTTAAAAACCCTAAACCTATAAATACCCTAGAAAAACTTAATCTCTAAACCCTAACCTGTAAAAACTCAGAAACAAAAAACCTAAACCTAAAACCTTAAACCCTAAAAAACCCTAAACGCTAAACCGTAGAGCAGAAACCCTTAAAAAACCTTAAAACCCTAAAAAAAACTTTTAAAACCCTAAAATAACCCATTTCCCTAAATCCTAAACCCTAAAAAACCCTAAATCTAAAACCCTAAGCCCCTAAGAACCCCCAAATCGTAAAAAACCATAAAAAAAACAAAAAAAACTCTAAACCTAAAAATATCCTAGAAAAATCCTAAACCCTAGAAACCCTATGAAACCCTAAACCCTAAACCTTAAGAATCCCCTAAACCCTAAAAAACACTAAGAAACCCTAGACCCTAAAAAACCTAAAAAAACCTTAAAACCCCTAAACCTAAAGCCCTAAACACTAAACCATAAATAACCCTTAACCCTAAAAAACCCTCAATCCTAAACTCTAAGAAACCCTAAACCTTACAAAACCCTCAGCCCAAAACCCTAAGAAATCCTAATTCGTAAACACATAGATACCCTTAACCCTAAAAAACCATAAAAAATCTTTTACAAACCCAAAAAAAAAACCTAAACCTAAAAACCCTAAAATTCTCTAAGCCATAAAGCCTAAATATCCCTAAAAGAACCCAAAATTCTGAACCCTAAAAGACCCTAAGAATCCCTGAACCCTAAAAAAACTCTTAAAAACATTTAACAAACCCTAAGAATTCGTAAACCATATGAAACCCTATACCCTAAATCCTAAAAAACCCTAAACGTAAAGCCCTAAACAGTAAATTATATGAAACCCCTAACCCTAAGAAACCATAAGAAATCTTTTACAGAACCCTAAAAAAACCCTAAACCTAGATACCCTAAAAAACTCTAAGCCCTAAACCCTAAGTATCCCTAAAAGACCCCTAAATTCTAAACCCTAAAAAACCCTAAAAACCCTAAGAATCCCTCAACCCTAAAAAATCCTTTAAAACATTTAAAAACCCTAAGAATCCCTAAACCATAAGAAACCCTAAACCCTAAATCATAAATCTTAATGTTTAAACCCTAAACCCTTAGCCCTAAAAACCCTAAGAAACCCTAGACCATAAATCCTAAACTCTAAGAAACCATAAACCCTAAACCCTAAGAAACACTAAACCCAAAACCTTAGGGCAAAACCCTAAACCCCAAGCCTTATGAAACACTAAGAAACCCTAAACCCTAAGAAACTCTGAACTCTAAGAAAACCTAAACCCTAAAAAAACCTTTAAAAATACTAAATCTAAAAAAAACCCTTAAAAACCCTAACACCTAAATAACCCTAAATCTAAAACCCTAAGCCCTAAACCCAAAGAAACCCTAAGCCCTAAAAACCCCTAAACCGTAAAAAACCATGAAAATCCTAAAAAAAACCTTTAAAAACCCTACACCTAAAAAAACTCTAAACCTAAAAAAACCCAAGAAAAACTTAAGCCCTAAACCCTAAAACCCCTTAAATAAAAACCCTAAACCGAAAATCCTAAACCCTAAGAAACCCTAAATGTTAAACCCTATACCCAAAGAAATCCTAAACCCTTCACCCTAAACCATAGGGCTAAACCCTAAGAAATAAAAAAAAACCTAAAAAACTTAAAAAACCCTAAACCCTATAAAACCCTATAAAAACACTAAATCTAAAACCCTAAGCCCTAAGAACCCCTAAATGATAAAAATCCTAAAAAACCTTTAAGAACACTAAACCTAAAATGCCCTAAAAATCATATAAATCCCTTTAAAACCCTAAACCCTAAAGAAACCCTAAACTTAAAACTCTATGCCCTAAGTCCTAAGAAATCCTAAACCTTAAGAAACCCAAAATCCTAAAGAACCCTAAGAAACCCTAAAAACCTTTAAAAACCCTAATCCTAAAAAACCCTAAACCTAAAAAAAGTAAAAAAACCCTAAAAACCCTAAATCTAAAACCCTAAGCCCTAAGAACCCCTAAATGATAAAAACCCATAAAAATCCTAAAAAACCTTTAAGAACCCTAAACCTAAAATGCCCTAAAAACCCTATAAATCCCTTTAAAACCCTAAACCCTAAAGAAATCCTAAACTTAAAACTCTATGCCCTAAATCCTAAGAAATCCTAAACCTTAAGAAACCCAAAATCCTAAAGAACCCTAAGAAACCCTAAAAACCTTTAAAAACCCTAATCCTAAAAAACCCTAAACCTAAAAAAAGTAAAAAAACCCTAAAAACCCTAAATCTAAAACCCTAAGCCCTAAGAACCCCTAAATGATAAAAACCCATAAAAATCCTAAAAAACCTTTAAGAACCCTAAACCTAAAATGCCCTAAAAACCCTATAAATCCCTTTAAAACCCTAAACCCTAAAGAAATCCTAAACTTAAAACTCTATGCCCTAAATCCTAAGAAATCCTAAACCTTAAGAAACCCAAAATCCTAAAGAACCCTAAGAAACCCTAAAAACCTTTAAAAACCCTAATCCTAAAAAACCCTAAACC
>JAJONR010000396.1:0-72500 GCA_029582245.1 Solanum etuberosum
AGGAGCATTGCCGTACGACATTCTTCTTCAACCAAGTCGGAGACACCCGTCAAAAACCTACTCATCATATCCCTCGAATCCGATACCATAGATGGAGCATACTTGGATAGTTGGGTGAATTTCAAGGCATAATCCTTAACACTCATGCTACCTTGCTTAAGGTTAATGAATTCTTCTAACTTAGCCTCCCTCAACTCTCGGGGAAAGAACCTAACAAGAAATGCTAGTTTGAACACTTTTCACTCTATTGGGCCCGCTCCTACCGACCTAGTATCTTTCCATTGCTCATACCATATTTGAGCAACATCCCTAAATTGGTATACGGTTAGCTCCGCTTTTTATACCGAAGTCACCCCCATGATAGCAAGTACTTTAAAGACCTCATCTATAAACCCCTTAGGATCCTCTTCCATCTTGGAGCCATAAAACTCCGGAGGATTCATCCTCATAAAATCCTTTACCCTTGAAGCAGCCATACCCACTATAGGATTCACCGGAGCTACTACCTCCCTATTCACTTGTGCCGTCATGGCTTGGGCTAACATATGAATTGCCGACCTAAACTCCGCATTAGTGACATTCTCCTCCCTAGGATTAATCGGAGCTTGAGGAAGAGCTTGGGTGGGAAATTGGAGAGGAACCTCTGGCTCCATATTGTCTTTCCAAATCTCTTAGCATTTGCCCTTGTATTAGCCATTCCCTGAGAAAACATAGGGCACAGATTATGAGAATGACCTAATAGAGCTAAACTCTATGGCACAACTTAGAGAATGAAGAAATGAGATTTCCTAATCATCTAATAGCTTCTCATTCATAAATGTGGCGCGCTTCACATTTATGAACAAGACTCTACTAGTCGTGGTTTTGAGACAATCCTAGACCCATTCTAAACCTTGTGCTCTGATTACCAAGTTTGTTACGACCCAGGGGTACACCCTAGATGTAACATGGCATACTTGGCCCTGAAGGGGTCTCATACAAGCCCTTAGCATATCATAACATAAGATAATAGAAAAGTGCAGAAATTTTAAAACATTTTTCCTTACAATCAAAATCTTTATAAAAGCAAAGCGAAAGTATTACTACACTTGTCTCAAACCATCTAATACAACTTTGAATACTCTTGGGTCACAGCCCATACAATAGTCTCAAGACATAAAGAAAAGACATAAAGGAAATGGTGGCTTTATCCTCGATGCTATGAGGACTCACCAATCTTCAACTCCTTGCACTTCTAGAAACCTATCTTCAAGAATGGAACTCAAAATCGCCGAACCCTACATTTGATAAGATTGTAGGCATGAGTATGTGTTAGTACAAAATGTACTAAATATGTTAGCTAGCATAACATCATAAGACATAAGCATAAGAGATAATAACATAATCATAAACATAATCTCCAACATCATCATAACATGATCATAAGTCAACATAAGGCATAATCCAATAGCATAGGAGATACCACATAGTCATAACATGGTCACTACTTAGACCTTCATATCATAAGAGATCTATCTCATAAGTAACCTCAAAGCATACTTGTGATATGTATGAATAAGATTCATAATCCCATTCACACTAAGTATTACTCTTAGGTCATCATAATCATACTTACCATCCTTTGGTCTTATTCTTAGCTGACTTCATATAGACAAGGGAACTATCACCTTTATTCAACATATCATGGAAGGCAACTATAGCAACAATCCTTCAAAACATATATCACATAAGAGAAACACTTCTTAGGTAACCATAAGTCATACTTGTGTAATGCATGGATAATACCCCATAATCCCACCCACACAAAGTACTCCATTAGGTCATCATACTCATACTTCTTGGTTGGAGACTAGTCCCTCTCTACAAACCTTGGAACACTATGAAACACTCCCTTGAGCATACTCTTAGTTCCTTATTAATTTGAACCCTAGGAGATACTTCTTAAGCATGTCTAAGTTCATTATTGCTTTTGAACACTAGGAGGTGCTTCTTTAAGCAAGTCTTAGTTTATTGGATACAAAGATTGCTACTAGAAACCCTAACTCTACTAGATGAAGGCTTCCATCTCATGAGACCTAACTTTGGGAAAACCCAGACTCTACTATGTGAGAGTTCCCCTTTTAATTTGGTTAGTACTCACATCAACTAGGCGTGGTTCTCCTCTCAACTTGGAGCCCGGACCCTACCTTGTGTGACTCTCCATCTCATTTTCAATATCCATTTGGGGCCAAGCACACATCCCTTAGATTCATTACTAAGCCTTGCTTAACATTCATGTCCCATGGAAGAATGTCCTTGACAATCAATCCATGTTCAAGTGATTCTATCACTTTATGCATTCAAGCACCCATAAGGTAGATTAGGTGAGTATAGGCCTTTCACCAGAATTCCACCTATTGACTACTATTCTCATATAGACTTTATTCTCAAAGCCTTAACATACATAATTCATTATATTAGCGTTACTCTCAAAGCCCTAGAAGTCAACACTCATGACTACAAGCCTTACTTTCAAAGCTTTACTTCATACAATCATCATGCATATCTAGATTACAAGACATTCAAGTCATAAGCTTCATCTTTAAGCAATTCTAGTCAAAATTCATCATATAAGTTCAATCTCAATCATTACTAGTCATGATCCATCATATATACTACATTCTAATTCAATTCATGTTTACATGCTTCAATTCTTGAACAATTTCTATACATATCATCAATTCTAGAAGACCACCTATGAATCCTCAATTTCACTTCACAAGGCATAAACCCACATTCTTCAATTTCATCAATTAGACTAGGGTTAACAATGGAAACATGTAATATCATCATAATATCATGATTCACTACTAATTCAATCATAAACAATCAATACCCACTCAATTGGGTCAACATACTACATAACCCACAATGTTGAAGAAACCCTAAATAGAATTGGGGATTTTCTTCATCAAATTGGGGTAATTCTAGGGGCTCCATAGATGGAAGAATCCACGGATGAATAAGCTAACATACCTTGATTACAATGCCCTCACAGAGCTTAAAACAATGTAGACTTGACCTAGCTTGAACCCTCTTCTTCTTCTTCTTCTTCTTCTTCTTCTAGTTCAAGAGAGAGAAATAATTTGGGTTTGTTTTGGATTCTAGGGAGAATGACTTAATTTGAGGAATTTTGAGAGTGAAATACTTATATACTTTACTAAATAAGGAGTAAAACGACTTAGTTTCGAATTAGGAAAATAACAAAAGACCCCTAAGACCCTCAACTTAAAAACTGCAGATCTGGACGCTGAAGCTCGCCAAGGGCATTTGGCGATACGCCAAATGTGCCCTCAGCTCGCCTAATTTTACAGTGAGTCGACTTGGGGGCTAAGTCGACTTAGGCAATGGGGGAGTCGACTTCGGTGACTCGCCGACTGGAACGGCGAACTTGACTTTGTTCGTCTAAAGTTACAGAACGCAGGACATCAGGGATCAAGCCAAAAGGCGAGGAGGCTCCACTTGGCAGATCGCCAAGTCGACTCGGCAGATCGCATAGTCGACTCGGCGGATTGCCTAGTCGACTAGGCAGTGAATATTTTTCCTTCTCTAAATCCAGGGTGTTACAATATCTCTCCCTTGGGATCATTCGTCTTCGAATGACGCTTTAGACACCTTACATAAGTTAAGACTCAAGACTAGCAGCCCAACATGCATGCAACTCATCTAAATGCATATAAATAAAGGAGGAACTTAATCTCCAAGCTAAACATATTCAATGCAACACAAGGAAGTAGGGACTACATCTAACAACCGAAGATGTAAGAAATTCTCATAACTAGTCATGTTCAAGGAGGAACTACCATCTCCTAGTCATAACATACTCAACATACACTCATGGAGCCTATATGCAATTTACTCTCAAAAAGCATTTATTCATGGAGGAATCTCTCAACTCCAAACTAAGGGAAGCTTATATATCCGTCTCTTGAAGTTAAATAGGCAACTCATTCGCAATACACTACAACGTGAGGAAATAATCATGTAAACTCATTTTCTTTTAAATCACAAGCTATCATGAACATGCATATAAGAAAATCATGGCCACACATAAACACACAATGGCCTTGCTATCTAGGCACACCATCTCCCCCTTGGGAGTAAGCTTAGTTTGAATTTCTAAGTACCATTTATAACATAAAGGCAACTATGAAGCTCATGCATACTAAAGACAACATCAAAGTCCATCATATCAAATCTATCAAGTCATAAAATACAAGCAACACCAGAATCTAGATAAAGCATAAAACACATACCGATAGCAACATTCGGAGATCACTCTTGATCATTTTTAGCTTAAAGAACATAAGACCTATTCTTGTTTTGAGAATTCTCATCCGTACCACTAGAAGCAACTTGATTATCCTCCCTTCCCTTAGCCTTAAGCACCGGGAAATCCCTCATTTTGTGCCCACTTTTTCCACAACCATAACAACCATCCATGCCGGCTAGGCACTTACCATGGTGATTCCTTCCACACTCGGTGCAAGTAGGCTTAGGTAATGGAGACCCACTACCTTTCTCTTGGTTAAACCTAGGAGTATAAGGGGAATCTTGACCGTAATGTCTTTGTTTGACCCTAGGTCGACCTTGTCCCTCGGAATTTGCCTTAGAAAAGTTCCGATCATCGGTCCTAGCTCTCTTCATCTCCATATTCTTTTTCTTGAGTTTTGACTCCTTAATTTATTGGGCATACACCATAAGCCTAGAGATATCCATGTCATGAAGGATAATTTCCGTACGACATTCTTCTTCAACTAAGTCAGACACCCCCATAAAAAACCTACTCATCATATCCCTCGAATCTGATACCATAGATGGAGCATACTTGGATAGTTGGGTGAATTTCAAGGCATACTCCTTAACACTCATGCTACCTTGCTTAAGGTTAATGAATTCTTCTACCTTAGCCTCCCTCAACTCTCGGGGAAAGAACCTATCAAGAAATGCTAGTTTGAACACTTCCCACTCTATTGGGCCCGCTCCTACCGGCCTAGTATATTTCCATTGCTCATATCATATTTGATCAACATCCCTCAATTGGTAAGCGGCTAGCTCCGCTTTTTCTACCGAAGTCACCCCCATGATAGCAAGTACTTTATAGACCTCATCTATAAACCCCTTAGGATCCTCTTCCACCTTGGAGCCATAAAACTCTGGAGGATTCATCCTCATAAAACCCCTTACCCTTGAAGCAGCCATACCCACTATAGGATTCACCGGAGCTACTACCTCCCTATTCACTTGTGCCGTCATGGCTTGGGACAACATTTGAATTGCCGACCTAAACTCCGCATTAGTGACATTCTCCTCCCTAGGGATAATCGAAGCTTGAGAAGGAGCTTTGGGAGGAACTTGGAGAGGAACCTCTTGCTCCACATTGTCATCCTCAACTCTCCTAGAATTTGCCCTTGTATTAACCATATCCTGAAAAAACATAGGGCACAGATTAGGAAAAAGACCTAATAGAGCTAAACTCTATGGCATGACTTAGAGAATGAATTAATGAGTTTTTCTAATCATCTAATAGCTTCCTATTCATAAATGTGGTGCGCTTCACATTTATGAACAAGACTCTACTAGACGTGGTATTGAGACAATCCTAGAACCATTCTAAACCTTGTGCTCTGATTACCAAGTTTGTCACGATCCAGCCTAGATGTTACATGGCGTACTTGGCCCCGGAGGGGTCTCATACAAGCCCTTAGCATATCATAACATAATATAATAGAAAAGTGCGGAAATTCTAAGACATTTTTCCTTACAATCAAATTCTTTATAAAAGCAAAGCAGAAGTCTTACTACACTTGACTCAAACCATCTAATACAACTTTGAATACTCTTGGGTCACAGCCCATACAATAGTCTCAAGACATAAAGAAAATCCATAAAGGAAATAGTGGCTTTATCCTCGATTCTATGAGGACTCACCAATCTTCAACTCCTTGCACTTCTAGAAACCTATTTTCAAGAACGGAACTCAAAATCGCCGAACCCTACATTTGATGAGAATGTACGCAACAGTATGCGTTAGTATAAAATGTACTAAATATGTTAGCTAGCATAACATCATAAGACATAAGCATAAGAGATAATAACATAATCATAACCATAATCTCCAACATCATCATAACATGACCATAAGTCAACATAAGGCATAATCCAATAGCATAGGAGATACCACATAGTCATAACATGGTCACTACTTAGACCTTCATATCATAAAAGATCTATCTCATAAGTAACCTCAAAGCATACTTGTGGAATGTATGAATAAGACCCCATAATCCCATTCACACTAAGTATTACTCTTAGGTCATCATAATCATACTTACCATCCTTTGGTCTTATTCGTAGCTTACTTCATATAGACAAGGGAACTATAACCTTTAGTCAACATATCATGGAAGGTAACTATAGTAACAATCCATCAAAACATACATCACATAAGAGAAACAATTCTTAGGTAACCATAAGTCATACTTGTGCAATGCATGGATAAGACCCCATAATCCTACCCACACTAAGTACTCCTTTAGGTCATCATACTTATACTTCTTGGTTGGAGACTAGTCCCTCTCTACAAACCTTTGAACACTATGAAACACTTCGTTGAGCATACTCTTAGTTCCTTATTAATTTGAACCCTAGGAGATACTTCTTAAGCATGTCTAAGTTCATTATTGCTTTTGAACACTAGGAGGTGCTTCTTTAAGCAAGTCTTAGTTTATTGGATATGGAGATTGCTAATAAAAACCCTAACTCCACTAGGTGAAGGCTTCCATCTCATGAGACCTAACTTTGGGAAAACCCGGACTCTACTATGTGAGAGTTCCCCCTTTAACTTGGATAGTCCTCACATCAACTAGGTGTGTTTCTCCTCTCAATTTGGAGCCCGAACCCTACCTTGTGTGACTCTTCATCTCATTTTCAATATCCATTTGGGGCCAAGCACACACCCCTTAGATTCATTATTAAGCCTTTCTTAACATTCATGTCTCATGGAAGAATGTCCTTGACAATCAATCCATGTTCAAGTGATTCTATCACTTTATGCATTCAAGCACTCATAAGGTAGATTAGATGAGTATAGGCCTTTCACCAGAATTCCACCTATTAGACTACTATTCTCATATAGACTTTACTCTCAAAACCTTAACATACATAATTCATTATATTAGCCTTACTCTCAAATCCCTAGAAGTCAACACTCATGACTACAAGCCTTACTCTCAAAGCTTTACTTCATACAATCATCATGCATATCTAGATTACAAGACATTCGAGTCATAAGCTTCATCTTTAAGAAATTCTAGTCAAAATTCATCATATAAGTTCAATCTCAGTCATTACTAGTCATGATCCATCATATATACTACATTCTAATTCAATTCATGTTTACATGCTTCTATTCTTGAACAATTTCTATACATATCATCAATTCTAGAAGACCACCTATGAATCCTCAATTTCACTTCACAAGGCATAAACCCACATTCTTCAATTTCATCAATTAGACTAGGGTTAACCATGGAAAACATGTAATATCATCATAATATCATGATTCACTACTAATTCAATCATAAACAATCAATACCCACTCAATTGGGTCAACATACTACATAACCCACAATGTTGAAGAAACCCTAACTAGAATTGGAGATTTTCTTCATCAAATTAGGGGAATTCTAGGGGGTTCCATAGATGGAAGAATCCATGGATGAATAAGCTAACATACCTTGATTACAGTTCCCTCACAAAGCTTGAAACAATGGAGACTTGACCTAGCTTGAACCCTCCTCTTCTTCTTCTTCTAGTTCTTTCGAGAGAAATAATTTGGGAAAGATTAACTTTGGGGTTTTCATTTGGATTCTAGGGAGAATGACTTAATTTGAGGAATTTTGAGAGTGGAATACTTATATACTTTACTAAATAAGGAGTAAAACGACTTAGTTTCGAATTAGGAAAATAAAAAAAGACCCCTAAGACCGTCAACTTATAAACTACACATCTGAACGCTGAAGCTCGCCAAGGGCACTTGGCGACTCGCCAAATGTGCCCTCAGCTCACCTAATTTTACAGTGAGTCGACTTGGGGGCTAAGTCATCTTAGGCGATAGGGGAGTCGACTTCCGCGACTCGCCGACTGGAACGGCGAGCCCAACTTTGCTCGCCTAAAGTTACAAAACGCAGTTCATCAGAGATCAAGCCAAAAGGCGAGGAGGCTCCACTTGGCGGATCGCCAAGTAGACTCGGCAGATCGCCTAGTCGACTCGGAGTATCGCCTAGTCGACTAGGAAGTGAATATTTTCCCTTCTTTAAATCCGGGGTGTTACAGAAAACCATAGAAAAGCTTTGAGAAGACTTTTGAAGAAAACATAGTTTATTTGTGGAACATTTACCCTTTAGCGATAATAAGACTATGTGAGCTATAATATGAAATCAGGTGTAACCCTCACACCTCAAAGAGAGCATCTACTTGCCAAGGTAGAACTGCGTATCATTCATATAGCAAAGGTGGACCTACTATCTAGGTCATTTAAGACAATTCTATGGGGGCACGTGGTTTGGGATAAGGGAACAACTACTAAAGAGCAAACCACTACTAACAATAAGGACTTCATTCCAAAGTTCTCTCGGTGCTAAGTAAATTCCAGTGAAAAAAACAAAATCATGATCATATCAAAATACTTGGAAAGGAAGAAATTCAAGACTATCAATCTAATCATAAGTTCATATTAGAATAGCTTCTTTCAAAACAATGATTTCATAAAATGCTCATACTAGAAACTTACCTTTCTAAGTATCTAAATCATGATTCCTTTAAAATGTGAGAAAACCTTTCAAAAATAATTGACATTTCATCTATAAATATTTTTTAGTCATAAATCATCAATTTCATAAAACATGCAGGAATCCATAGTCATTTCATAAATTGAAGTTCATAGTCATAATCAAGTGTAAGGCATGGGTCCATATGAAATAAATTAGAAAACATGTAATGGCTGTAAAATCATGCATAATAAGATCAAGTAATAACAATTGAATCATAATAAATTGAACCCATAGAAAAATAGCATGAAACCCTAGATAATTTGGTGAAATTAAATTGGAGATTTGAGTTTCTTTTTGAAACCCAGTGGATGAAATGGACCCATTAGTGAATTCACATATACCTTGATGGTAAAAGACCTAAAATAAAGAGAGAATATGAGATCTTGGAGCATGAAACCCTAGCTTGCCTTGAGAGTATTTGAGAGAGAATTGGAGAAGAAGACTTAAGGGAAATTTGGGGGATTTTAGTGAATGAGAGGGAATGGGATATTTTGAAGAGTAAAAATTAGTTATAGGGGTAGATATCTGATAAAAACGACATAGTATATGGGTTAAATGGGTAGGAAAAAACCAAAACACCCATAATTAAAAATTGTCAGATGACTCCTAAGGTTCCGACCTACGAGACCGCCTGCTCAACCATAGAGTCAAGTACTGGGGTTTCTTTTTAGGCCAATTTCTAAGACTCACCTTCTATGGTCTGTAGAACTTTATATGGCCCGTATGCCCTTCTCATAGGTAATCATTTTCCAAAATTCCACAAAGTCTGGACCCCTTCTTACGGGTTGTAAGACCTTCTATTGACTATCCTGATGGTCTGAGGAATATTTCAGAGACCCAAAGTTTCACCATCTATAAGGATCTTTCTTACGAGTGCCTTCTATGAACCGTAAGACCTTGTACGGTCCATAAATGGGCTCATGAGAACTGACCCAGTACCAAAGTTCTGCAACTTTTCTTTGTAATCTCAATTTCCAATTCGCGAGGTGTGACAAAACCACTTCTCCTAAAGGATCCTCTACCTCCGGATGATGCACTAGAAAATCTCTTGGAAGTATGGGGTCTCTTATCTCTCATGTCCCCAAACTCCTTATGCTCCATCAACTCCACCTCCTTGGCAACACCAACTATGGACTGGAAGAAAGCCTCCCCGGGTTGATCTGAACACTTCTAAGCGAATGGAGTAGGAAAATTCCCTCACAAACATGTGAGTCCTCTCAGCCTTGTCGGGAATAATAGCTAGGGCATGTCTAGAAAAATTATAGAAGCGAGTCTCATACTCTGTAACTGAGAAATTACTTTGCCTCAAACTCTCAAACCTCAATCTGCTTTCCTCCCTCACACTCTAAGGGATGAAATGGTCATAGAAAGCATGAGCAAACACCTCCCACATCACCGGTGGAGATCTAGCTGATACAAATCCCAAATAAACTCTCCACTACTCCCTAGCTGGGTTGCGTAACATAAAACTTAAGCTTGATAATGTGAAGAACTTTAAACATGATATGCATGACCAAGTAAAACATAATAAGAGCCTTTAAAGGAAAATCATAATTCATAACAAGGTCAATGCGTATTGAAAACCATAGAAAAGCTTTGAGAAGACTTTTGAAGAAAACATAGTTTATTTGTGGGACATTTACCATTAACCGACAATAAGACTATGTGAGCTATAACATGGAATCAGGTGTAACCCTCACACCTCAAAGAGAGGGTCTACTTTTCAAGGTAGAACTCCGTATCATTCATATAGCAAAGGTGGACCTACTAGCTAGGTCATTTAAGATAATTCTATGGGGGCACGTGGTTTGGGATAAGGGAACAACTACTAAAGAGCAAACCACTACTAATAATAAGGAATTCATTCCAAAGTTCTCTCGGTGCTAAGTAAATTCAGTTGAGTAAGACATAATCATGATCATATCAAAATACTTGGAAAGGAAGAAATTCAAAACTATCAATCTAATCATAAGTTCATATTAGAATAGCTTCTTTCAAAACAATGATTTCATAAAATGATCATACTAGACACTTACCTTTCTAAGTATCTAAATCATGATTCCTTTAAAATGTGAGAAAACCTTTCAAAAATAATTGACATTTCATCTATAAACATTCTTTAGTCATAAATCATCAATTTCAAAAAACATGCATTAATCCATAGTCATTTCATAAATTGAAGTTAATAAGTTCATAGTCATAATCAAGTGTAAGGCATGGGTCCATATGAAATAAATTAGAAAACATGTAATGGCTGTAAAATCATGCATAATAAGATCAAGTAATGACAATTGAATCATATTAAATTGGACCCATGAAAAAATAGCATGAAATCCTAGATAATTTGGTTAAATTAAATTGGAGATTTGAGTTTCTTTTTGGAATCCAATGGATGAAAGAGACCCATTGGTAAATTTACACATACCTTGATGGTCAAAGACCTAAAAGAAAGAGAGAATATGAGATCTTGGAGCATGAAACCCTAGCTTGCCTTAAGAGTTCTTGAAAGAGAATTGGAGAAGAAGACTTGGGGGAAATTTGGGGGATTTTAGTGAATGAGAGGGAATGAGATATTTTTGAAGAGTAAAAATTAGTTATAGGGGTAGCTATAGGATAAAAACGACATAGTTTAAGTGTTAAATTGGTAGGAACAAACCAAAACACCCATAATTAAAAATTGTCAGATGACTCCTAAGGTTCCGACCTACGAGACCGTCCCACTCAACCATAACGTCAAGTACTAGGGGTTTTTTTTAGGCCAATTTCTACGACTCACCTTCTATGGTCTTTAGAACTTTATATGGCCTGTATGCCCTTCTCATAGGTACTCATTTTCCAAAATTCCACAAAGTCTGGATCCCTTCTTACGCGTCGTAAGACCTTCTATTGACCATCCTGATGGTCTGAGGAAATTTCAGAGACCCAAATTTTCACCATCTATAAGGATCTTTCTTATGAGTGCCTTCTATGAACCGTAGGACCTTGTACGGTCAATAATTGGGCTAATAAGAATCGAACCAGTACCAAATTTCTGCAACTTTTCTTTCCAATCTCAATTTCCAATTCCCGAGGTGTTACAAAACCACTTCTCCTAAAGGATCCCCTACCTCCAAATGATGCACCAGTAAAATCTCTTGGAAGTATGGGGTCTCTTATCTCTCATGTCCCCAAACTCTTTATGCTCCATCAACTCCACCTCCTTTGCAACTCTAACTATGGACTGGACGAAAGCCTCCCTGGGTTGATCTGAACACTTCTAAACGAATGGAGTAGGAAAATGCCCTCACGAACTTGTGAGTCCTCTCAGCCTTGTCAGGAACAATAGCTAGGGCATGTCTAGACAAATGATAGAAGTGAGTCTCATACTCTGTAATTGAGAAATTACTTTGCCTCAAACTCTCAAACCTCAATCTTCTTTCCTCCCTCACACTCTAAGGGATCAAATGGTCATAGAAAGCATGAGCAAACACCTCCCACATCACCGGTGGGGATCCAGCTGATACAGATCCGAAATAAACTCTCCATTACACCCAAGCTGGGTCACCTAACATAAAACGTAAGCATGATAATGTGAAGAACTTTAAACATGATATGCATGACCAAGTAAAACATAATAAGATCCTTTAAAGGAAAAATCATAATTCATAACAATGTCAATGCATATTGAAAACCATAGAAAAGCTTTGAGAAGACTTTTGAAGAAAACATAGTTTATTTGTGGGACATTTATCATTAACCGACAATAAGACTATGTGAGCTACAACATGGAATCAGGTATAACCTTCACACCGCAAAGAGAGGGTCTACTTGCCAAGGTAGAACTCCGTATAATTCATATAGCAAAGGTGGACCTAATAGCTAGGTCATTTAAGACAATTCTATCGGGGCACGTGGTTTGGGATAAGGGAACAACTACTAAAGAGCAAACCACTACTAACAATAAGGACTTCATTCCAAAGTTCTCTCGGTGCTAAGTAAATTCCAGTGAAAAAAACAAAATCATGATCATATCAAGATACTTGGAAAGGAAGAAATTCAAGACTATCAATCTAATCCTAAGTTCATATTAGAATAGCTTCTTTCAAAATAATGATTTCATAAAATGCTCATACTAGACACTTACCTTTCTAAGTATTGATGAGTCTGAGTTTTGGACTCATTTAGAGTTTTGTTTATATCGATTTAGTGTCCTCAAATGCTTATTTTATGCCAATAACTGATGTGAAATCCTTGATTTTTAGGAATATGGATTGAGGAACGAAGCAAGGACACTAACAGGTAAAAAGGAATAAAACAGGCTGAAGAAATGAAGAAGGGCGAGCCTGAAGATCACCAAGAGCACTCGAAGCGTCGCCGAGTGGCTAATATCACCGCCTACTGTTCCAGTGTGCCAAGCCTTGAAGGAAGTGACCAAGTCGGCGATGAAAAGGAGAAGTCAGTGAATCGTCGAGTCATTCCGTGAAGTAAAGATAGATCGCCCAAAGTTACAGACCTCGAGGATGCTGAATGCTAAAGCGAAAAGGCAATGGAAGAGGTCAAAGGGCGGCTCGCCGAGTGGTTCGGTGAGCCCGACTTACTTCACCGAGTGGCCCTTCGTGGCTTATTTTCGGCGACTATAAATTACATGTTGAACATTAATTTAGTATCGAATTTTATAGACTTAGATTATTACACTTAGTCTAGGACAATTTTCTCTAGAGTTCTTCCTTAGTTTTGGAGGATTGAAGAAATTAACTTTTGAGAAATTAGAAGTGGGTATTTGATATTCATCAAATTGAAGCATTGTAAAGACAAAATCACTCTTACCCAGTTGATGGATAATCAATTTGGTAACTATTTTTACCTTTTGATAATGTCTAGCTAAAACCCCAAATTCTTGGGGTGTGATTATGTGATAATGGGCTGATTTAGCTTATGGGTATTGCTAATTGTTAGTTTAAATGATATTTAAAAGTGAGTTTAATCATTAACTGTGGTTTAATTTTAGAATTGTAGTTGCAAATGCAGTTCTATGTTTGTGTTCTTGGCTTGCTCGAGAGAGAGGTTTTAGAACTAAGGATTTTGATTAATGGTTTGTGGGTGTTGGGTTGATTTGGGTTCAGCTCGAGAGAGTGAATCCTAAACCCAATTCCACACATTTAGCTCGAGAGAGTGAATGGATTAAGGTGTGGGCTACTCTTATTTTGCATGCTTGTTGATGTTCGAGAGAAATCACTTGATTCGGGGTAAATTGTTCGAGAGAAAATTTACCTCCCCTATAGCCTAGCCTACTCACTAATATCTAGCTATTTACTAATAGTTGCAATTACCCATATGTCTATATTGCTTATAATCGATCACATCCCAAGAATCCATCTCATTATTATTAATTCTTATTTTTTGTGACTGCTATTTGTAGTTGATAATCAAAACCAAAACCCCTATTTGACATTCGTGTCACTCCTTAATTTGAATGATGTCCTTATTCGATAATATTTATTTCTATGACTGATTGGACCGCATTTATACTTCCCAATTGAATCTGAAACACGTACTGCTCCCTGTGGGATTCGACCCCAACTCATTTAGTTGGGTTTTATACAGATTTACGATCGTTGACACTTAGAATTGGATGAAGTGTCTTTGAAACGTTATTAATCAAAATGGCGCCGCTACCGGGGAGTGGTGTCGTTTGAAAGTCTTTTGGTGAAGTTGAATTGTGTTCTTGTTAGTCATAGTTGAATCTACTTACTTTTAGTTTTAGTTTTTGTGTTGCTTGTTAAAACAGAGGAAATGAGTGTTAACGGTAGCAATGGTAGCCAAGTGGCCCACCAAGATGACATCGGAAATCTCAATGATGTCAACGACCCGAATGTCAATGACCCAAATCTAGTGGGTGGAGTTGGTGCCATTCGCTTGCCTCCAGCTGAAGGAAACACTGTTTTCCACATTACAAGCACCATGTTGCAGCTCTTGCAATTGAAAGGTTTGTTTAGTGGGTTGGCTCATGAGGATCACCATGAGCATATAAGGAATTTTGTTGATGTATGCGGACCGTTCTCCTTTAAGAACATATCTCAAGAATCGGTCCGACTGAGGTTGTTCCCATTTTCTCTAATGGGAGAAGCATGCAAGTGGTTGGCTGAGTTTCCAAGAGATTCTATCACTTCGTGGGAAGAGCTTATTACCGGGATAATATTCAAAGCTTCAAGCGTTTGGAGGGTGAGCCAATCCATGAGACTTGGCTAAGGTTCAAGAACATGGTGCTGCAATTGCCCGATAATGTACTGCTGCAATACTTCTACAGAAGCCTCGATTCAGTGAACAAGGGGGTGGCTGACCAACTTTCTCCGGGAGGTTTAATGCAGCAGCTTTATGTGATTGCAACCCAACTTCTTGATGGCATGACAAAAGTTAACTGGCCATGGTACACCCATGAAGATCAAGTCTCTCCTCTTACTTACAAATTGACAAAGGAACAGATGGAAAAAGATCAAGAGAGAGACCAAAACATGGCAAAGATAATGACCCAGCTGGACATCTTGGCCAAGAACGTCATGGGTGCTGGTACAAGGAGTGTTAATGCTGTCGGTGTTGGTGGTGTAAACCCCGAAGAGGCTAAATTTGAAGCGCTGTACAACGAGTAAGTGAACTTCCTAGCCAACCAAGGAGGAGGTTATCGTGCTAACTACCCAAGGCCGGGTGGTAACCAAGGTTGGAACAGAGATGAGGGCTGGAGAGCCCGTGATAGGGAGTGGCGTGATCGTAACGCCACCTGGAAGGAAAGAGAAGGGGAGAAGGATAGGTACGTTCCTCCCCACGAGCGTCAAAAGCCCAAAGATTCTGAGGGTGGCCGGACTGAGGATATGCTATCATGTATTCTCAATAAGGTTGAAGGGTCTGATAAAGTGTTGAAAGAAATGAAGGAAGATGTATCGACTCTCAACCAGACGATGACCTCTCATTCAGTCTCTATCAAGCAGTTGGAGACCCAAATGGGTCAAATTTCTTCGCATCTAAACCCGAGACAACAAAGGGGGTTGCCTAGTAATACTATGGCAAAACCCAAGAATGAAGTTTGAATGGGTACTTGCGTCGTGCCACGACTTTAACTAAGGCGCTTCTTGGGAGGCAACCCAAGTTTTTAATGCTTTGTGTTTTGTTTTTGGAATAACGGGTGTTGATTGTTTAGGTCGAAGTGTGGAATGTGTTTGAAAAATACAGGTTGGCGAGCCAAGAGTCCAGTCGGTGACTCACCTAAGAGGTCGGAGAGCCCGACTTGGACCGCTGTTGGACTCAAGAAAATATCAAGTTGGAGTCTGTAAAACTCGGTGGCCCCATGGATAAGTCGGCGACTCACCGAACAGGTCGGCGAGCCCGATTTTGTCCGCCGTTTGGACCCCCAAATTAACTGGAGGTCCTGTAAAATTTGGCGAGGTAAGTCACCACTAGGCGTGTCACCGAGTGGTTCGGTGAGGACGACTAATATTGCCGATGGACCGCAAACTGAAAGGTTTTAAAAGGCCAAAGGTTTAAACTTTCAAACTCTTTCATATTCCCTCATTTTTTACTTCATACAATCACACTCGCACTATAGATTTTCAATATTTTCCTAGTTTTATCGCTTTTTCTCTTTGATCTCATGCTCGGAGTTGGAATACATTGCCGCCTAGCTTTTCAAATTCATATTTCGACTTAAAGGTTGGTTTTCCGAACCCCGAACTCTTAAATTGCAGTTGAACTCAAATGCATTTGTTTAAATCTTGATTGATGTGTGCTGGGCCTGTTTTAATTTCGAAATGTGCTTAAAATGCTTATAATGATGATTTCCCGAGTTTTGTGCTTTGAAATTGATCATAAATTATTGGGTTGTGGTATTTTGTTGTTGGGTCTAGTCGGGTGAAGTCTGAGTAACCCCAATTGTGCTAAATGATGTACTTTGCCCAATGATGGAGCATTTGACGTCATTCTTAAGGGAAAAAGTCATCAAATGGCCAATTTTTGCCAAATCAGGGGAAGTCTGAGTACGCCGGTGGCATGGGTCTAAGCTTAACTGCATGAGTGTGTTGTTTGATTTTGTTTTTGGGGGCTGCGGGCTTGATTTTGGGAAACGAGATTGAAATTTGGCAAGTTGGGCGATTCGGCGAGCTTGGTCGAGCTCACCGAACCACTCAGCAGTTTGCCAACGTCCCCATTGATCGCTTTTAATTTCATGATTTGGATACACTAGAGTTTGTAACTTTCGGTGGGAAGTCTGAGATCACCGAGTGCACTCGGCGACTCGCCGAAGGTCTCCCTTGATCGCCTTTTCTTGGCCCCTATCCCCTAAAACACACTGTAACTTTCGACGGGCTAGACTGAGTTCACCGAGTGATGTCGGCGATTCACCAAAAGGCCCTGCATATCGCCGACCTGTTATTTTTCTAGAGAATTTTCAAGCCAGTCCTTTCGGTGAGCCCGATCTGGCTCGCCAAAGTGACTCGGCGACTCGCCGATCGATTCGGTGAGTCTTTCTGGAACCTTTTTTCTGCATTGTTCTTGGATTGTTTCTAAATTTTCCCGATGCGTTTTGCCGATATGGCTAGGACCAACTGGGACGAGAGTGGAATGCCGCCCCGCAAATGAGTACATGGCATCGTGATTAATGAGGGAACATCAGCTCCTTCTACAAAGGGAAAGAAAGCACCTCTAAAGGGGGGCAAGGGCAAGTGAAAAGCGCCCGTAGCGGAGTGACCGGAGCACAACTCTGGCAGTGACGGGGACTCTCTCCATTCTCAGGCCTCATTCTCTGAGCCTGAGGATGACCAGCCACTACAATCCCATCGAGCAGACATTCACGCAAGGTCTCGCCAAGATCCGTCTAGGATCCCGGAGTCTACCCCACCTGCTGATGATATAGTGCCAGCTCTGGCACAGATGGTGGCTCCAATACCACCAGTTCAGGGTCCTCCTCCCCGGCTACTCAACAGGCTAAAGGCCGAGGGAGTGAGGACCATTCTCGAAGAAAAGAGATTGTCCACGGACGGTGTGATGGACAGGTACCCCTTGTGTGGGACACACTCCGGTACCACAGGTTTGACTTATTCACCAGGCCCCGTGGCCCATATATTCCCACCTGGGTCAGAGAGTTCTACACAGCATATGGTGATCTAGTACCCCAGGGAAAGAAGAAGGCTAGTGCCTTTAGACCGGTAATGTCTGTGACGGTTCAGGGGAAGATAGTGGGCTGCAGTAGCGATCACATTAATGCTGTACTTGACAGGACCACATATGTCGAGTACGCATATGAGAGTACGGTCACCTCACAGACGCTAGATGACCTCAAGGGCTGGCTGGCTCCCCTAATTTCTAACACCACCCCGAGGTGGATTGAGGTCGGAGCCCCTATTGAGAAGAAGGATTTGAATATAGCAGCCCGGTATTGGTTCGGGTTTATCAGCATTTCTATCATTCCCTCGCAGAATGAGTCTATCCTCCGCCACCCAAAGGCAGCCTATCTCGGGTCCATCATTGCTAAGAAGTGGCTTAACTTGGGACTTATTATAGAGCAGGAGATGGCCATGAGGGCCAAGAAGTGCCAGACATTCCTTCCTTTCCCAGTGTTGATCACAGAGCTATGTTGGTGGGCTGGAGTTCCTCGTGACAAGAAGAGGGACAAAGAGGTCACACCTACATCATCCATAGAGATCCAGCGCATAGAGGCTGAGTACACATGGGATGAGGCGGATAAGAGGAGAGCAGCTCAAGTGGATGCATCCCCGGAGGTTGATGTTGAGTCTATACCTGCAGAGGCATCTTTGCCTACTCCGGCCCCCGGGCCTTCAGGTACGCCCGCTACTACTCCTTCCCATGCCCCAGGTTTTTCTGCTTCTTCCCAGCCTACTAGGATCACTCAAGCCATGCTCCTCAAGATGGGGCACCTAGCCTATTCTGCCGATGTGTGGGCTTCTCGGCTAGAGGCCAAGGTGCCTTGGATGATTGAGCGAGCCATCTCAGCTGCTTTGACACCCTTACAGACATCTATCGATGCTCTCACAGTGAGAGTAAAGACTTGTGAGAGTCGACAGGGGGTTTCTTCTGAGGTGACGACTTTAAAAGCTGAGGTTTCACATTTGAAAAAGGATGTGGACTATCTGAAGTCCACAGACTTCACTTCTTTCTTTGAGTCATCTGAGGCTCAGGATGTCCCGGCCAGTTCTGCAATGCCTCCGGCTACCACCGGAGATGTACCTACGGATGATGTGGCTGCTGATGAGTCAGAGGCGGAGACGGATGAGGAGTAGCTTGAGGAAGAGAGGCTACTGTGTATGATGATTTAGCCGACTTGGAGGATGTTATGTTTGAGACTACCCGACAGGCTTCTTTGAGGGACACGTCCGTGGTAGGCTCTATTGGAGCCAATGTTGATGCTGCATAGGAAACTGATGCCCAAGTTCAGAGTGTGATTCCGGGCACTGATGCCCCGACAGATGGAGCAACTGTGTAGACAAGATTCTTCATTACCTCCCTCTCTGTCGTTTTTATTGATTTGTGATTAGTTTTGTTGCATTTGAGGACAACTGCTTTTTATTTGTGGTGGGGTGAAGTATTTCTATACCTACCTCTTGTGTATATATTGGGTTTTGTGTTTTAAACTATTTTTTGATCTTATCTTGTGGATGTTTGAGCTTATGGCTCCTTGTTATGAATGAAAATAGTTTTTTGACCCATCTGAAATTTTTCGCCACCTCTTGTTGTGTATGAATGTGGCTGTTCTTGTGCAAATTTAAGTATCGGTTATGATCAATACCGATGACTTGAATAGTGCTCTTAATCGAACAAAAATGAATGCACGGCTACGATGAGGCCAAATGAAGTTGCATAGACAATATGTGTACTTTTTGCATCTCGTTGTGACTAGCCGGTTATCGAATGGAGTCTCTTGTGATGAACATTGCACACTAGCTCGAATGAGTCTTGTTTGATATTGGTGCCAATGCCTTGTGTGATGAGCTTACTTTGAACCTTGTGTGATGACACCTAGAATTTACCCCGTTAGTCCGGTTGACTAAGTGATGCAAGCTCTTGAAATGATCTTAGGCAATAATTTTGAATAGTGAAACAATTTGACAATATACCTCTTTTGTGGCCAACCTTGTGAGGTGTGTGAACCTTTCTTGAACCCCCTTTGAGCCTTATCCTTTTCTTGGAAGAAACTTGATGCAATTATGACCCCTGTTTATCCATTCACCCATAATCCTCATGAAGTGTGGTTTGATTGAATAGCCAACTTAGGCCAAAAGCCTAAGTTGGGGGTGTGGTGAAAAAAGAAGTTTAATCAAGAAGTGTAAGAAAATCCCCCTTCTAGAAATGGTCTTGAAAAAGATGAAACCCCTCCATATAAAAAAAGAGAAAGAAAAGAAGAAAGCAAAAGAAAAAGAATGAAAACAGTTGTGAAATAAAGTTGTGAAAGTTGCAAAAGAAATGGGGTGTCCGGTATTACATTGGAAGTTGAATAATGGGGTGAATTTTGAGCATGATTCAAATGTTGAAGAAAGGGAAGAAAGTGATGTTCAGACCATATATCATGAGGGTAGCAGCCACTGAGCCTAAATGACCATACCTTTACACTCAGCCCCGTTACAAGCCTTGAAAAGACATTTAAGATCTTGAGTGAGCTGAAACGAGTGTTGATTGGAAAATAAGGGCAAACCTATGGGTGAAGTTATGCATGTGTTCATGTTTGTGAGTGTGAGAGTTGTATGTGATTTCGGAGCTATAAATTGTTGAGAAATTGTGTGTGAATATGGAATCATCTTTGTTGTGAGGGCATTTAAGCACCTTTGTTGAGCTCGAACTTGCATTTGCAGCAAGTATTGTGAACTTGAGTATCTTTAATAATGGTGAGTCACAACTTGAATCTTTGAGTGCACAATTGATCCTTGCATGAGTAACTTAAGTCTTGTTGTGTGCATTCATGATTGATTCTTATGTAGCACTGTTTGAGACATCCTTTTTGAACTGCTGAACTTGAGTTTTACTTGAGGACAAGCAAAAGTTTAAGTTAGGGGTGTTGATAAGTTCAAGTTTTGGACTCATTTAGAGCTTTGATTATATTGATTTAGTGTCCCTTATTTTGTGCCAATAACTGATGTTAAATCCTTGATTTTCAGGAATATGGATTGAAGAACAAAGCAAGGACACTAACAGGCAAAAAGAAATAAAACAGGCTGAAGAAATGAAGAAGGGCGAGCCTGAAGATTGCCAAGAGCACTCGGCGCGTCGCCGAGTGGCTTATCTCACCGCCTAAAGTTCCAGTGTGCAAGCCTTGAAGGAAGAGACTAAGTCGGCGACAAAAAAGAGCAGTCAGTGAATCGCTGAGTCGTTCCGTGAAGCAAAGATAGATCGCCCAAAGTTACAGACCTCGAGGATGCTGAATGCTAAGGCGAAAAGGCGAAGGAAAAGGTCAAAGGGCGGTTCGCCGAGTGGTTCGGCGAGCCCGACTTACTTCGCCGAGTGGCCCTTCGTGGCTTATTTTCGGCGACTATAAATTACATGTTGAACATTAATTTAGTATCGAATTTTATAGACTTAGATTATTACACTTAGTCTAGGACAATTTTCTCTAGAGTTCTTCCTTAGTTTTGAAGGATTGAAGAAATTCACTTTTGAGAAATTGGAAGTGGGTCTTTGATATTCATCAAATTGAAGCATTGTAAAGACAAAATCACTCTTACCCAGTTGATGGATAATCAATTTGGTCACTATTTTTACCTTTTTATAATGTCTAGCTAAAACCCCAAATTCTTGGGGTGTGATTATGTGATTATGGGCTGATTTAGCTTATGGGTATTGCTAATTGTTAGTTTAAATGCTATTTAAAAGTGAGTTTAATCATTAACTGTGATTTAATTTAAGAATTGTAGTTGCAAATGCTGTTCTATGTTTGTCTTCTTGGCTTGCTCGAGAGAAAAGTTTTAGAACTAAGGTTTTTGATTAATAGTTTGTGGGTATTGAGTTGATTTGGGTTCAGCTCGAGAGAGTGAATCCTAAACCCAATTCCACACATTTAGCTTGAGAGAGTGAATCCTAAACCCAATTCCACACATTTAGCTCGAGAGAGTGAATGGATTAAGGTGTGGGTTGCTCTTATTTTTCATGCTTGTTGATGTTCGAGAGAAATCACTTGATTCGGGGTAAATTGTTCGAGAGAAAATTTACCTCCCCTATAGCCTAGCCTATTCACTAATATCTAGCTATTTACTAATAGTTGCAATTACCCATATGTCTATATTGCCTATAATCGATCACATCCCATGAATCCGTCTCATTATTGTTAATTCTTATTGTTTGTGACTGCTATTTGTAGTTGATAATCAAAACCACAACCCCCATTTGACATTCGTGTCACCCCTTAATTTGAATGATGTCCTTATTCGATAATTTTTATTCCTATGACTGATTTGACCGCGTTTATACTTCCCAATTGAGTCTGAAACACGTACCGCTCCCTATGGAATTCGACCCAAACTCATTCAGTTGGATTTTATACAGATTTACGATCGTTGACACTTAGAATTGGATGAAGTGTCTTTGAAACGTTATTAATCAAGTAACAAAATCATGATTCCTTTAAAATATGAGAAAAACTTTCACAAATAATTGACATTTCATCTATAAACATTCTTTAGTCATAAATCATCAATTTCATAAAACATGCATGAATCCATAGTCATTTCATAAATTGAAGTTCATAAGTTCATAGTCATAATCAAGTGTAAGGCATGGGTCCCTATGAAATAAATTAGAAAACATGTAATGGCTGTAAAATCATGCATAATAAGATAAAGTAATAATAATTGAATTATAATAAATTGGACCCATGAAAAAATAGCATGAAATCCTAGATAATTTGGTGAAATTAAATTGGAGATTTGAGTTTCTTTTGGAACCCAATGGATGAAAGAGACCCATTAGTGAATTCACACATACCTTGATGGTCAAAGACCTAAAATAAAGAGAGAATATGAGACCTTGGAGCATGAAAACCTAGCTTGCCTTGAGAGTTCTTGAGAGAGAATTGGAGAAGAAGACTTGGGGGAAATTTGTGGGATTTGAGTGAATGAGAGGGAATGGGATATTTTTGAAGAGTAAAATTAGTTATATGGGTAGCTATAGGATAAAAACGACAGAGTTTAAGGGTTAAATGGGTAGGAACAAATCAAAAAACCCATATTTAAAAATTGTCAGATGACTCCTAAGGTTCCGACCTACGATCCGTAGGATTTTTTGCGGACCGTCCTGCTCAACCATATAGTCAAGTACTAGGGGTTTCTTTTTAGGCCAATTTCTACGACTCACCTTCTATGGTCTGTAGAACTTTATATGGCCCGTATGCCCTTCTCATAGGTACTCATTTTCAAAAATTTCACAAAGTCTGGATCCCTTATTATGGGTCGTAAGACCTTCTATTGACCATCCTGGTGGTCTGAGGAATATTTCAGAGACCCAAAGTTTCACCATCTATAAGGATCTTTCTTACGAGTGCTTTCTATGAACCGTAGGATCTTGTACTGTCCATAAATGGGCTCATGAGAACTGAACCAGTACCAAATTTCTGCAACTTTTCTTTCCAATCTGAATTTCCAATTCCCGAGTGTTACAAAACCACTTCTCCTAAAGGATCCCCTACCTCCAGATGATGCACCAGAAAATCTCTTGGAAGTATGGGGACTCTTATCTCTCATGTCCCCAAACTTCTTATCCTCCATCAACTCCACCTCCTTTGCAACTCCAACTATGGACTGGAAGAAAGCCTCCCCGGGTTAATCTAAACACTTCCAACGAATTGAGTAGGAAAATGCCCTCACGAACTTGTGAGTCCTCTCAGCCTTGTCGGGAATAATAGCTAGGGCATGTATAGACAAATGACAGAAACGAGTCTCATACTCTGTAACTGAGAAATTACTTTGCCTCAAACTCTCAAACCTCAATCTGCTTTCCTCCCTCACACTCTAAGTGATGAAATGGTCATAGAAATCACGAGCAAACACCTCCCACATCACCGGTGGAGATGCAGCTGATACAGATCCCAAATAAATTCTCCACTACTCCCTAGCTGGGTCACGTAACATAAAACGTAAACATGATCATGTGAAGAACTCTAAACATGATATGCATGACCAAGTAAAACATAATAAGAGCCTTTAAAGGAAAATCATAATTCATAACAAGGTCAATGCGTATTGAAAACCTTAGAAAATATTTGTGACGACCTTTGAAGAAAACATAGTTTATTTGTGGGACATTTACCATTAACCGACAATAAGACTATGTGATCTATAACATGGAATCAGGTGTAACCCTCACACTGAAAAGAGAGGGTCTACTTGCCAAGGTAGAACTCTGTATCATTCATATAGCAAAGGTGGACCTACTAGTTAGGTCATTTAAGACGATTCTATGGGGGCACATGGTTTGGGATAAAGGAACGACTACTAAAGAGAAAACTGCTACTAACAATAAGGACTTCATTCCAAAGTTCTCTCGGTGCTTAGTAAATTCCAGTGAAAAAGACATAATTATGATCATATCAAAATACTTGGAAAGGAAGAAATTCAAGACTATCAATCTAATCATAAGTTCATATTAGAATAGCTTCTTTCAAAATAATGCTTTCATAAAATGCTCATACTAGACACCTACCTTTCTAAGTGTGAGAAAATCTTTCACAAATAATTGACATTTCATCTATAAACATTCTTTAGTCATTAATCATCAATTTCATAAAACATGTATGAATCCATAGTCGTTTAATAAATTGAAGTTCATAAGTTCATAGTCATAATCAAGTGTAAGGCATGAGTCCGTATGAAATAAATTAGAAAACATGTAATGGCTGTAAAATCATGCATAATAAGATCAAGTAATAACAATTGATTCATAATAAATTGGATCCATGAAAAAAAAGCATGAAACCCTAGATAATTTGGTGAAATTAAATTGGAGATTTGAGTTTCTTTTTGGAATCCAATGGATGAAAGGGACCCATTGGTGAATTCACACATACCTTGATGGTCAAAGACCTAAAAGAAAGAGAGAATATGAGACCTTGGAGCATGAAACCCTAGCTTGCCTTTAGAGTTCTTGAGAGAGAATTGGTGAAGAAGACTTGGGGGAAGTTTGGGGGATTTGAGTGAATGTTTTTGAAGAGTAAAAATTATTATAGGGGTTGCTATGGGATAAAAACGACTTAGTTTAAGGGTTAAATGGGTAGGAACAAACCAAAACACCCATAATTAATTATTTTCGGATGACTCCTAAGGTTCCGACCTACGATTCGTAGGATTTTCTGTGGATCGTCCTGCTCAACCATAGAGTCAAGTACTTGGGGTTTATTTTTAGGCCAATTTCAACAACTCACCTTCTATGGTCTGTAGAACCTTATATGGCCCGTATTCCCTTCTCATAGGTACTAATTTTCCAAAATTCCACAAAGTCTGGACCCCTTCTTACGGGTCGTAAGACCTTCTATTGACCATCCTGGTGGTCTGAGGAATATTTCAGAGACCCAAAGTTTCACCATCTATAAGGATCTTTCTTATGAGTGCCTTCTATGAACCGTAGGACCTTGTACGGTCCATAAATGGGCTCATGAGAACTGAACCGATACCAAATTTCTGCAACTTTTCTTTCCAATCTCAATTTCCAATTCCCGAGGTTTTACAAAACCACTTTTCCTAAAGGATCCCCTACCTCTAGATGATGCACCAGAAAATCTCTTGGAAGTATGGGGTCTCTTATCTCTCATGTCCCCAAACTCCTTATGCTCCATCAACTCCACCTCCTTGGCAACTCCAACTATGGACTGGAAGAAAGCCTCCTCGGGTTGACTGAACACTTCTAAACGAATAGAGTAGGAAAATGCCCTCACGAACTTGTGAGTCCTCTCAGCCTTGTCAGGAATAATAGCTAGGGCATGTCTAGAGAAATGATAGAGGCAAATCTCATACTCTGTAACTGAGAAATTACTTTGCCTCAAAATCTCAAACCTCAATCTGCTTTCCTTTCTCACACTCTTAGGGATAAAATGGTCATAGAAAGCACGAGCAAACACCTCCCACATCACCGGTGGAGATCCAGCTGATACAGATCCAAAATAAACTTTCCACTACTCCCTAGCTTGGTCGCGTAACTGTACTGATGCATAACAAACCCCATGAGACTCTGTCAAACCAACTGTCTCAAGTAACTCTTAACACATTGACAAGATCTCATGCACATCCTCGCTCTTTTGTTATTCCCCGATTGTAAACCCTGGACGTGGCCAACACTTGAAGACTAAAACATATATACAAAAGCTTGAACTGATGAGAATTTGAAGAAATAGAAGGGATCTCCAATGCTATCTGAAAATACTAAGAATATAAATGATAAAGTGTATCAAAACATCTCAGAAGAAAACTGAAGTAACATTCTAACTCTGTCTATCTATGAAGCCTATATTATCAATAGATAGGTGTCGAGACAAGACCCACAACAACCTTAAAACACGACTACTAAAGCAATAAAACTGAAGTCCTCCAGAAGAAAGCAGGCCTCATGATTAATAACATTTCAAAGACACTTCATCCAATTCTAAGCGTCAACGGTCGTTAATCAGTATAAAACCCAACTAAATGAGTTGGGGTCGAATCCCACAGGGAGCGGTACGTGTTTCAGATTCAATTGGGAAGTAAAAATGCGGTCAAATCAATCATAGGAATAAAAATTATCGAGTAAAAACATCATGCAAATCAGGGGGTGACACGAATGTCAAATGGGGGTTTTCGTTTTGATTTTTAACTACAAACATCAGTCACAAACAATGCTAATTAACAATGATGAGACGAGTTCTTGGGATGTGATTGATTATAGGCTAATGTAGACATATGGGTAATTGCAACTATTAGAAAATAGCTAAATATTAGTGAGTAAGCTAGGCTATAAAGGAGGTAAACTTTCTGTCGAACAATTTACCCCGAATATAGTTGATTTCTCTCGAACATCAACAAGCATGCAAATTAAGAACAGCCCAGGTCAACCCAATACCCACATACCATCAATCAAAAACCTTAGTTCTAAAACCTCTCTCTCGAGCAAGTCAAGAACACAAAGGTAGAACTGCATTAGCAACTACAATTCTTAAATTAAACCACAATAAATGATTGAAATCACTTTTAAATAGCATTTAAACTAACAATTAGCAATACCCATAAGCTAAATCAGCCCATAATCACATAATCACACCCCAAGAATTGGGGTTTTAGCTAGACATTATAAAAATATAAAAAATAGTTACCAAATTGAGTTTCCATAAACTGGGTAAGAGTGGTTTCGTCTTTACAATGGTCCAAATTGATGAATCTCAAAGACCCATTTCCAATTTCTCAAAAGTGAATTTCTTCAATCCTTCAAAGCTATAGGAAAAACTAGAGAGAAACTGTTCTCCAGATTAATTGATAAAAAGATCGATGATAGATATGAAAATTGATACTAACCAAAATGTTCAAAATCATATTTATAGTCGCCGAAAATAAGCTACGAAAGCTCATTCGGCGAAGTAAGTGGGGCTCGCCGAACCACACGGCGAGCCGCCCTTTGGTCACTTCCATCGCCCTTCTGCCTTGGAATTCAGCATCCCCAAGGTCTGTAACTTTGGGCGATCTAGCACTGTATCGCAGAACTATTCGGCGATCCACCGACTGCTCCTTTCTCTCGCCGACTTGGTTTCTTTCCTCAGGGGTTGGCACACTGGAACTTTGGGCGGTCATATAGCCATTCGGCGATTCGCCAAGTGAACTTGGCGATCACCAGGCTTGCCTTTCTTCATTCTTTCAGCTCGTTTCGTTCCTTTTTGCAAGTTAGTGTCCTTGCTTTGTTCCTCAATCCCTATTCCTGTAAAATCAAGGATTTAACATCAATTATTGGCACAAAATAAGCATTTGAGGACACTAAATATATATAAACAAAGTCCTAAATGACTCCAAACCTTGGACTCATCAACACCCCCAACTTAAACTTTTGCTTGTCCTCAAGTATAACTCAAGTTCAGCAATTCAAAAGGGATGTCTCAAACAGTGCTACAGAAGTCTCAATCATGAATGCACACAACAAGGCTCAACTTACTCATGCAAGGATCAATTGTGCACTCAAAGATTCAAATTGTGACTCACCATTATCAAAGATTCTCAAGTTCACAGTACTTGCTTCAAATGCAAGTTCAAGCTCAACAAAGGTACTCAAATGCCCTCACAACAATGATGATTCCATATTCACACACAATTCTTCAACAATTTATAGCTTCGGAATCACATACAACGCTCACACTCACAAAGATGAACACATACATGACTTCACCTATAGGTTTGCCCTTATTTTCCAATCAACAATTGTTTCATCTCACTCAAGATCAAAAAGGTCTTTTCAAGGCTTGTAACGGGGCTGAGTCTGAAGGTATGATCATTTAGGCTCAGTGGCTGCTACCCTCATGAAATGTGGTCTGAACATCACTTTTCTTCCTCTCTTTTTTCCAGCATTTTTATTCATGCTCAAAATTCACCCCATTATTCAACTTTCCGGATACCCCATTTCTTTTGCACTTTCACAACTTTATTTCACAACTTTTTCATTCTTTTTATTTTGATTTCTTCTTTTCTTTCTCTTTTTTTTTTATATGGAGGGGTTCCATCTTTTTCATGACCATTGCTAGAAGGGGGATTTTCTTACACTTCTTGATTAAACTTCTCTTTTCACCACACCCCCAACTTAGGCTTTTGGCCTAAGTTGGCTATTCAATCAAACCACACTTCATGAGGATTATGGGTGAATGGATAAACAGGGGTCATAATTGCATCAAGTTTCTTCCAAGAAAAGGATAAGGCTCAAAGGAGGTTCAAGAAAGGTTCACACACCTCACGAGGTTGGCCACAAAAGAGGTATATTGTCAAATTGTTTCACTCTTCAAAATTGTTGCCTAAGATCATTTCAAGAGCTTGCATCACTTAGTCAACCGGACCAACAGGAAAAATTCTAGGTGTCATCACACAAGATTCACGGTAAGCTCATCACACAAGATTCACGGTAAGCTCATCACACAAGGCATTGGCACCAATATCAAACGAGACTCCATACTTTCAATGTTCATCACAAGAGACTCAATTCGATAACCAACTAGTCACAACGAGATGCAAAAAGTTCACACATTGTCTATGCAACTTCATTTGGCCTCATCGTAGCCGCACATTCATTTTTCTTTAATTAAGAGCACTATTTAAGTCATCGGTATTGATGATAACCGATACTCAAATTTGCACAAGAACAACCTAATTCACACAAAACAAGAGGTGGCAAATTTTTTCATACGGATCAAAAACCATTTTCATTTCATAATAATGTGCCATAAGCTCAAACTTCCACAAAACAAGATCAACACATAAAACCAAAAACAAACCCAATATATACAAAACATAGTCATAAGAGGTAGGTATGGAAATACCTCACCCCACCACAAACAAATAGGCAGTTGTCCTCAAATGCAACAAAAATATTCAAAAGTCAATAAAAATGATAGAGAGGGAGGTAAAGAAAGGTCCTGTCTATACAGTCGCTCTATCTGTCGGGGCATCAATGCCCGGTGCAACACTCTTATCCTAGGTATTAGTACCCGGTATAACAGTGACACTGGGTGTATCTGCCAATGAAATTTGTACGGCTGAATGCACCATGGCCTCTTAAACCTCTGTAAGTCCCTCATAAGTAGTCTCCTTATCGGCACCGAGCTGCTCCTCATCAGTCTCTGCCACAAACTCGGCAGCAGCCACCTCATCAGCTCAAACCTCATCTCCGGTGGTAGCCGGAGGCACATCAGAGTCAGCTGGCATATCAGGGATCTCTATAGTCCCAAAAATTATAGACATATCTTTGGACTTCAGGTGATCCACGTCCTTTCTCAATTCAGTAATTGCGGCCTTCAGGGCCGTCACCTTATCAGTGGCCCCTTGGCCTCACTCACACACCGCTATCTTTGCCGCAAGGGCATCAATAGACACACTAAGAGGTGTCACAGCAGCAGTGAGCACCCTCTCAATCATCTCGGGGACTGTGGCCTCAAGCCTGGAGGCACGCCTATCAGCAGAATGGGATAGATGCCCCATCTGTAGTATCACAGCCTGGGTGAGTGGAGGTTGGGAAGAAGCAGCAACAACATTAGCACCAGACCTAGGGGCAGGTAAAGTCTCAATGTCCACAGCCGAGGAAAAATCCACTGGGGCTGCCTTCTTCTTCTCAGCCTCATCCTTTAGATACTCTGCCTCAATCCTCCGGATGTCGGTACAGGAGGTGGGAATCACTTCCACGTCCTTCTTCTCATCGTGAGGCACTCGGGCTCATCTGCACAACTCGGTGATAAACACCGGGAATAGGAGTGAAATCTGACGCTGTCTAGCCCTCATTGACATTTCTTGGCCAATGATCATTCCAAGTTTAGCCTTGTCCCATCAATGATGCAACCAAGACAGGTTGCTTTCGCGTGGCGGATGATAGACTCATTCTGGGATGGAATGATAGAACTGCTGATAAAGCCAAACCAGTACCTTGCTGCTACATTGAGGTCTTTCTTTTATATGGGTTATCCAGCCTCGATCCACCTAGGAGTACCGTTAGATAACAGAGGGGCCAACCACTTTTTTGTAGTCTCCAACGTGCTTGTCCTGATCATGTATTGACAGTCATCCTCAATATCCTTTGTACACTCCAGAACAACATTGATAGCATCACTATCACACTTCACTTTCTTGCCCCTGACAACTACATAATCTACCGGCTTGAATGTCGCGGCCTTCTTCTTCCCTTGTGGCACTAGAGCTCCATAGGCACTGTAAAACTCCCGAACCCAGTTAGAAATGTAAGGGCCACAGGGTTTGGTGAAGATCTGGAACTTGTGAGACTGTAAGGTGCGCCAGATCTCTGGATATATGTCTATCACTCCATCTGTAGACAACCTCTTCTCATCTATGATCGTCCTCAGTCCCTCGGCCTTTAATATGTTCATAGATCTGGGAGGAGGACCCTGAACTGGTGGTGTTGGAACCACCGTCTGTGCCAGAGCTGGCACTGTATCAGCAGCAGGATGGGTGGCCTCTGGGATCCTAGACGGACCATGATGAACTCTAGAATGAATTGCATCTCGCCGGGATGGAAGAGGTTGGTCATCCTTAGGCTCAGAGAATGCAACCTGGGAATCAAAAGACCCCCCCTCGCTGCCAGAGTTGTGCTCCGGTATCTCATATGTGGGTGCTTTGCCCTTGTCTTTGCCTCCCTTGGGAGATGCTTGATTGACCTTTTTAGAGGGAGCAGCTGCCCCTGCATTAATATTAATACCCTATGCTCTTTTGCGGGGTGGCATACCACTATCGTCAGATTTTTTCTAGCAATATCTGAAAAAACACAACGGAAATTGTTAGACAATCTCAAGAAAATTGCAGAAAGACTCGCCGAACCGATCGGTGAGTCGCCGAGTCGCTTTGGCGACCTAGGTCAGGCTCACCGAGAGGACTGGCTCAAAAATTTCCTAGAAAATTCACAGGTCGGTGATAGGTAGGACCATTCGGTGAATTGCCGACCTCACTCGGTGAGCTTAGACTAGCCCGCCAAAAGTTACAGTATGTTTTAGGGATTGGTGGCGCAGAAAGGGGGATCAAAGGAGACTTTCGGCGAGTCGCCGAGTGAACTCGGCGAGCTCAGGTTTCTCACCGAAAGATACAGAATCAAAATCAACTAAACCATGAAATTAAAGGCGATCAAGGGGGATTTGGTGAACCGCCGAGTGGTTCGGCGAGCTCGACCCAGCTTGCTAAACTGCCCAACATGCCTATTTTCAAATCCAACTCCCAAAATCAAACCCGCAGCCCTCAAAACCAAAATCAAACCACATACTAACTCAATTAAGCTTAGACCCATATCACCCATGCCACCGGGGTACTAAGACTTCCCCCAGTTTGGCCAAAATTGGCCATTTGACGACTTTAGCCCTTAAGAATGACGTCAAATGCTCCATCATTGGGCAAAGTATGTTATTTAGCACAATTTGGGTTACTCAGAATTCACCCGACTAGACTCAACAACGATTTTACACAACCCACAAGATTACAATTAACTTTAAAGCACAAAAATCAGGGAATCAATAATTTAGGTAATTTAGGCACAATTACGAAATTAAAATCGGCAAACTAGCACACATTAATGATTTTAGAGAGGCCCATCACATATCAATAACAATTTAAACAATTGCATTTGAAGTCAATCGCTAATTAAGAATTTGGGGTTTGAAAAACCAACATTTTGATGCCGAAATACAAATTTGTAATGCTAGGCGGCAAAGAATTCCAACTCTGAACATAAGTTCAACGACCAAAAAGCGATAGAATGCAAAAATATTGAAAAAATAAAATGCGGGTGTGATTGTATGAAGTTAAAAGTGAGAAAATGTGAAAGAGTTTGAAATTTTAAACCTTTGGCCTTTTAAAAACCGTTCAGTTCGCACCCTTTCAGTGAAATTAGTCGTCTTCGCCGACCCACCGAGTGGGTACTTACCTCGCCGAGTTTTACAGGACCTCTAGTTGATTTGGGGGTCCAAACGGTGGACAAAATCGGGCTCGCCAAGCTACTCGGTGAGTCACCGATATGTCCATGGGCCCGCCGAGTTTTACAGACTCCAACTGGATATTTTCTTCAGTCCAACGGTGGTCCAAGTCGGGCTCGTCGACCTCTTTGGCGAGTCACCGATGGGACTTTTGGTTCGCCAACCTGCACTTTTCAAACACATTCCACTTTTTCACCTACACAATCAACACCCGTTATTCCAAAAACAAACACAAAGAAATAAAAACTTGGGCTGCCTCCTAAGAAGTACCTTAGTTAACGTCGTGGGACGACGCAAGTAACCACTCAAGCTTCATTCTTGGGTTATGCCATAGTATCAGTAGGCAACCCCCCTTGCTGTCTCGGATAGAGACGAGACAACATATGACCCATTTGGGTCTCCAGTAGCTTAATAGATATGGAATGAGAAGCAATCATCTGATTTAGCATTGTGACATTCTCATTTATCTCTGTCAACACTCTGCCGTGCTCTTCGACTTTGTGGAGAATGAGTGAGAGTATCTCCTCCATCTGTCCACCCTCATAATCCTTGGGCTTTCTACGCTCATGAGAAGGAATGTACCTGTCTTTCTTTTTGTGCAGTACTTCAAATTCCTCGATTGTTTTGACCAGGAGATCCAGTTGGGTCAACATGTTGGCCATATGCTGGTCTCTTTCTTGCTCCTTGATGGTCTTAGTCATGCGATCGAGGAGTTGGGATACCATTGCATAGGGTTGTCATATTAGACCACCCAGAGAAAGTTGGTCAGCCACTCCTCTATTTTCAGGACCAAGACCTCTATAGAAACAATCCAGTAGCATCTTATCTGGGATTCCATGAGTTTGGAATTGTAACAATAGTGTCTTAAATCTCAGCCACAACTCATGGATAGTCTCACCCTCCAAGTGCTTGAAATTTAGGATGTTATCCCTAAGAATCATCATCTTCGAAGGAGGTGGCCCACTTGGTTGCCATTACTCCCGTTTATGCTCATGTACTCTGCTCAACAAGCAACACACAAACCAAAACTGAAAGTAAGTAGAATCAACTATGACAACAAGAACACAATTCAACTTCACCAAAAGAATTTCAAACAACACCACTCCCCGGCAACGGCGCCATTTTAATTAATAACGTTTCAAAGACACTTCATCCAATTCTAAGCGTCAACGGTCGTTAATCAGTATAAAACCCAACTAAATGAGTTGGGGTCAAATCCCACAGGGAGCGGTATGTTTTCAGATTCAATTGGGAAGTAAAAATGCGGTAAAATCAGTCATTGGAATAAAAATTATCGAGTAAAAACATCATGCAAATCAGGGGGTGACAAGAATGTCAAATGGGGGTTTTGGTTTTGATTTTCAACTACAAACAACAGTCACAAACAATACGAATTAACAATAATGAGACGGGTTCTTGGTATGTGATTGATTATAGGCTAATGTAGTGGGTAATTGCAACTATCAGAAACTAGCTAAATATTAGTGAGTAAGCTAGGTTATAAAGTAGGTAAACTTTCTCTCAAACAATTTACCCCAAATCAAGTTGATCTCTCTCGAACATCAACAAGCATCCAAATTAAGAACAACCCACACCTTAGTCCATTCACTCTCTCGAGCTGAATGTGTGGAAAAGGGTTTAGGATTCACTCTCTCGAGTTGAACCCAATACCCACATACCATCAATTAAAAACCTTAGTTCTAAAACCTCTCTCTCGAGTAAGTCAAAAACACAAAAGTAGAACTGCATTTGCAACTACAATTCTTAAATTAAACCACAATAAATGATTGAACTCACTCTTAAATAACATTTAAACTAACAATTAGCAATACCCATAAGCTAAATCAGCCCATAATCACATAATCACACCTCAAGAATTAGGGTTTTAGCTAGACATTATAAAAATATAAAAACAGTTACCAAATTGAGTTTCCATCAACTGGGTAAGAGTGATTTCATCTTTACAATGGTCCAAATTGATGAATCTCAAAGACCCACTTTCAATTTCTCGAAAGTGAATTTCTTCAATCCTTCAAAGCTAAATGAAAAACTAGAGAAAACCTGTTCTCCAGAGTAATTGATAAAAAGATTGACGATAGATATGAAAATTGATACTAACTAAAATGTTCAAAAACATATTTATAGTCACCAAAAATAAGCTACGAAAGCTCATTCGGTGAAGTAAGTCAGGCTCGCGAACCACTCGGCGAGCCACCCTTTGGTCATTTCCATCACCCTTCTGCCTGGACATTCAGCATCCTCAAGGTATGTAACTTTGGGCGATCTAGCACTTCATCGTGGAACTACTCGACGATCCGTCGACTGCTCCTTTCTCTTGCTGACTTGGTATCTTCCCTCAGGGCTTGGCACACTGGAACTTTGGGTGGACATATAGCCATTCGGTGATTCGCCAAGTGAACTTGGCGATCACCAGGCTTGCCTTTCTTCATTCTTTCAGCTCGTTTTGTTCCTTTTTGCAAGTTAGTGTCCTTGCTTTGTTCCTCAATCCCCATTCCTATAAAATCAAGGATTTAACATCAGTTATTGGTACAAAATAAGCATTTGAGGACACTAAATCTATATAAACAAAGCTCTAAATGAGTCCAAACCTTGGACTCATCACCTCACCAAAAGCTGACGAATGAATGTTGTGATATTAATGAAGCGCCTGTTGATGATCTTGAATACCTATATCAATATCATAAAATGTTGCAGCATCGAAGGACATCAATACATGGAATGTACAATATGTAATAAGGCTGAAGAAAATAACTAATTGAACTAAATCAAAGGCTACATGACTCAAATGAAGTAAAGCATGACGTATGAACTCAAATCATTAAAAGCTTTACAAGTAGGTATGCAATGATAGAAAAATATAGAAATGAAATACTTTACTTTCTTGAAGATTTTCTTTAACTGATAAACATCACTATGAGTCTCATGATGATACAATGTCTTGCCTATGTTGCTAGAATTTCCCTATACCTTGCCGAGATATAGGACAAAACTAAACTTATGGATTCCTCTAAAAGACTTCTTGATACTCGTGAGGAGTTGCTGGGATTATAGTGCAATCCTATCTATGCTGGCGGCGCAGTTTATGGGGTTTAAGCTATCTTAAATTTTACCCAAATTGGTTCTTAATACTACTGACTGAAAATGCTTCTGAAAATTATTTATGCTCTTCCTAAACTAGAAATACTTTTCTCAATGCAAAAATAATATATTTGGAACCATTAGTGATCCCTTAAAACTCTTCTCAAATGACGCTTAAAATACACTTGGACTTACTTTAAATTCTAAAACCATTGCATGGAAATAATTGCAAAAAGGCTTTCACAAGTTCATCAATAAGGGTTCATGTGATAATAAAATCATGAACAACAACTCAAGAATCAAAATGCATAAAGTATTATAGTCTCAATAGTTAAGAAATCAAACCTCATAATAAGAAACACAAGCCAAGTTTAAAATTTATGGAACTTTCGGTAGAACCCTAGATTTATCTCTTTATTAGCTGAATATAGATTTAGGGCGTTAGGACGAACTTAGTCCAAAACTATGAATAACCTCACATGCCTGGAAGAACAAATTTCTTGAAGAAACTTGAATAAGTCGCTTGAAAATCCTTGCTTTATCTTCTTGGATCCTTGCTCTAAGGGCATGCTTGGATGGGCTTATAAAAAATAACTTATAAGTCAAAAGTCATAAGTAGATGGTACCCTACTTTTGACTTATTTTTTTAAAAAAATTTTCCAAAAAGTGGGTGACTAAAAGCACTTTATAACCTTTTCAAACACCTCCAAAACTAAAAAAACTTCTTAAAAGTCAAAAGCACCTAAAAGTAAGTTAATCCAAACGGGCACTAAGTCTTGGGATTGATTATGAGGCTGTTAGGGCTGAACTAAATTGTAAAGAATATTTACAAGGTATAAAACCATTGGGGTTTAGGCTTAGAAAGGATGGGGAAAATACTGAATTAACCCATTTAAAACTGGCAGAACCGTCCACGAGGGGAGTTCTATAGTCCGTACTCCCATCTACGGACCGTACTGTCCACTCGTGGTTCCGACTACTAGCGAACAAGTCTGTGACTTAAAACAACGAACCCAGAATCCCTACCCGTACTACAAACCACTAGCTGTAACCGTTCTCGTACGCTGACCCTTAGCCAAAGGCCTAAATCTGTAGGCCTACGAACCACGATTGCCAAGACGTTCCGTACATCTTTTGAGGGGCTAAACTAGCTGGTCATAATCAAATTACTGGGGACTCAACTTTCTGAAGGTCGACTACGAACAAATTTCTTTGGTATGTAGTTCCTTGTATGGCCCGTACAAGCCATCTGTAGAACTTAAAATGCAAAATTTCACTAAGTGTGAACTTCGGTCCACGACCCGTAGGCCCTTCCACAATCTGTAGTGCTAGATCATGGAATCCTATTTGAGACTTAACATTTTTCAGAACTCCACAACAGTAACCACATACAAGGGCTCGTGGAACCAGTGCACCAACAACTTTTTGCAAATTTTCAACTTTCAATTGATGTTTACAGTTCCAAGGTGTTACAATATCTCCCTCTTAGAAATATTCATCCTTGAATGAGATTTAACTAAGCACAAAAGGAGTGGGGAAAGATCTATTAACCCAATATGTATGCAAAAGAATAACACATAAATTGAGGGAATGACTAACCCCAGGATAAATAATGAAGTAAAACTGATTGCATGATTATTTATAGATATACAAAAAACTTGAGAAGGGATGAAACACATGAATTCAAATGAGTACATTAGGAGGGGTATTACCTTGGGATGAAACTGAATCAGAGGAAAAAATATGAGGGTATCTAGCTTTCGTATCCTCTTCGGCTTCACATGTTGCCTTTTCCCCAAACTGATTCCACCATAGAAGTTTAATGATGCAATCTCTTTGGCCCTCAATTTATTCACATGACGGTCAAGAAATTGAATTGAAATATTTTCATAGGACAAACTGTCTTTCACACTAATACTCTCTATAGGCACAATGAGTGAAGGATCACCCAAGCACTTCTAAAGCATGAATATATTAAATACTAGATGAACAACCGCTAACTCTGATGGTAGATCTAACTCATAAGCTACATTACCAACCCTTTTCGATATCTGGTAGGGACCAATATATGGGGGACTAACCTTTTCTTTCTTCCTAAACCTCATAACACCCTTCACGGGTGAAACCTTTAGGTAGACCCAATCATCCACCTCAAACTCCAAATCTCTTTTTCTAACATTAGTATAGGACTTTTGACGACTCTGCATTATTTTCAACCTCTCTTGGATAATGTTCACCTTTTAATTAGCTTGATTAACTAAGTCTGGCCCTATCAAATCATCTTCACCAACTTCAAATCAAACAATAAGGGATCGACACCTTCGCCTACAAAGAACCTCATAAGGAGCCATCTTGTCATGACCCAAAAGTACACCCTAGATGTGACATGGTGAATAGGATCCCAAGAGATCCTAAACAAGCCACTTGACATAATCATGACGTAATGAAATACAATTTAAGAGATATAATCAATATAAGTCTCAAATCATAAGATGACATAAGGATACCAACAGAGTACATAAGAGATATGCAAAATACTACTAAGTCTGACACAAGCCTTTCAAACATCATATGAGTGCTTGAGATGTAACCCATCACCATGTACACGTCTAAAATGAAAAGACAATAAAAGCAACAAGGTATCTGTGGCATTATGCTCGAACCATGAGGAATCACAAAATCCAAGCGATCAAGCTGAGAAATCTCGATATTAACAATGTACCTGAAGAAAAAGCGTCGGAACCTATATTATAATAAAATGTAGGAAAAAGTATGCATTAGTACATTAATTGTACAAAGTATGGGGAAATGCATAAAAATATAGGCATGATAATGGGGAAGCTTTAAACATAATATGCATGACCAAGTAAAACATAGTAAAAGCCTCTAAAGAATCCATAAGTCATAATCAAGGTCAATGCATACTTAAAAACCATTGAGAAACTTTCATGAAAACCTATTGAAGAAACATAGTATATTTGTGGGATATTTACCGTTAACCGAATAAAGACTATGTGAGCTAGAACATGGAATCTGGTTTGGCCCTCACACCGAAAAGGAGAATATATTTTCCAATGTATACTTCGTCACATTCATTCATATTACTATTGTGGATCCACTAGCTAAGTCATTTAAGACAATCTTATGGGGCACGTAGTTTGAGACAAGGGAATTTCTACTACAGAAAAAACCTCTACTAGAACTATAGCCTCCATTTAAAAGTCCTCACGATGCTAAGTAAATCTCAACGGAAAAGACATAATCATATTCATATCAAAATACTTGCAAAGACAGAATTAAACTACCAATTCAATCATAAGTCATCATAGAGTAGCTTCTTTAAAATCATGATTTCATACACTTTCATATTAGACACTTACCTTCCTATGCATCTAAATCATGATTTAATTCATATGTGAGAAAACCTTTCACAATTCATTGATACTTATCTTAAAAGCATCCATATTTAATAAATCATCCTTTTTATAAAACGTGCATATCTTTCATAATTCAGTATTCATGAGTTCATAAACATAAATTGTAATTTATATTCATAAAGTAGACATAGACATGGGTCCATATGAAATCAATTTAAAACCATGTAATTAAATCAAATCATGCATAATAAGATTTTAAAATAAATAATTTAATTATAAAAAAAAAAGGATCCATGGAGAACTGCATGAAGTCCTAGATAATTAGGTGAAGTTAATTTAAGAGTTTGAGATTCTCTTGGGAGCCAATGGATGGAAGGAATCCATTGGTGTATTCTCACATACCTTGATAATCAAAGCCCTAAGAAAGCTAGGAGAAGGAGACCTTGAAGCTTGAAACCCTCCTTGAAGCTTGAGAAAGAATTTTGGAGAAAAAGACTTGAGGGATTTGAGAGAATTGAGTGAATGAGGGGATTTAGGCTAAGCTTAATGACTAAAAATAGGTATAGGGTAGTTATAGGGCCAAAATGACGTAGTTTAGGGGTTAATTGGGTAGGAAAAGGCCAAAACACCCTTAATTAAAACTGTTAGGCAGGGTCTACGGTTTGGACTTGTGGTCTGTAGGTCTTTCTACGAGAAGTCCTGGTCAACTGTAGAACCTGCTACTGGGCTCAACATTTCTCATTAATTCTATGAGACCTTCCTATGGTCCATCGACCATTCTGCGGTCCGTAGACCCCTTTCGTAGAACCCAAGTTCAAGCCTAAACTTTACTAAGTCTGGAACACTTCTATGGATCCCTCCTACAACGCATAGATCATTTCACGACTCGTCAATTCCCTTTGTAGACCTGAGGTCTCAAATCAATTCTCTGAATCACTTTTAAGAGAAGTTCCTACGGCCCGTAGACCCTCCTATGAGTCATCTTGTTCATTTGTAGGTCAATTTTCTGGGACTTGAAAATTCCAAAACTCAAAAAAGGTCCAATGACTTCCTTCCTACGGCCTATAGGTTGGACTCGTAAATCATTACATCAGTGCCAACATTGAACTTTTCCTTTCCAATCTGACTTTCCAATTTCTAAGGTGTTACAATATCTTCCCTTGGGAACATTAGTCCTCAAATGTGACTGAAGCTAGCCTGGATAGAGTATGGAGAGAAACTAATAAGCCAACATGAATGCAAATCCCATCAAAATCCATATAAATAAGGAGAAATCACTCCAAACTAAATCATAACATCAAAAATCAAGTTTTCATGAACATGCATGCATATAAAAACATGAGAATGACTAAAATGCATGAATTTGAAAGAATGAACCATGAGAAACTAATACCTCACGCTAGAATATGAACGGAGGGAAAGAGGTGAGAATACTTGGACATCATGTCAGATTCGCCCTCCCAAGTAGCACCCTCAACTACTTGGATCCTCCAACAAACTTTAATGGAAGAAACTTCTTTATTTCTCAACTTCCGGACATGACGGTCTAAAATCTCTACTGGAACCTCTTCATACGAAAGACCTTCCTTAACTCTCAAACTTTTCAATCGCGCTATGGACATCATATTTCCAACACACTTTTCCCACAAAGAGTCATAGAATAATGGATGTACTAATGCTAAAATATTAGGTAACTCTAATTGATAAGCAACTTTCCAAATACGCCTCAAAATCTGATATGGGCCCACATATCGGAGACTAAGTTTTCCTTTCTTTTTGAATCTCATCCACCCTTCATGGGTGACATTTTTAAGTAAACTCAATCATCAACATCAAATTCAAGCTCTCTCCTTCTAACATCTGCATAAGACATTCGTAGACTTTGAGCCGTTTTCAACCTTTCTTGAATAAGTCAAACCTTTTTCATGGCCTCATGCACTAACGTCGGCCCTATCAAAGCGACCTGACGCACTTCAAATCAACCAATATGATACCTACACCTCCTACCATAAAGAGCCTTAAGTGGAGACATTTGGATACTAGAGTTATAATTATTATTATATCAAAGATCAAAGGAAAATGATCATCCCAATTATCCTTGAAATCAATCACACAGGCTCTTAACATATCTTTCAAAGTCTGAATAGTACGTTCGGCTTGACCATCGGTTTGAGGATAAAAAACCATGCTAATCTTCACTTGAGTACCAAGACCTTTCTAAAATGACCTCCAAAACTGAGGTGTAAACTAAGTACCATGATCAAAGAGAGTAGATAAAGTCACTCTATGCAACCTTACCATTTCTTGAAAATAAAGCTTGGAATACTCTTCATTTAAAAATGAAGTATTTATGGGAAGAAAGTGAGCCAACTTTTTCATTCGGTCCACAATGACCCAACCGAATCAAACTGATAAAGAGTATGAGGTAAACTCCTAATGAAGTCCATATTCAAATCTTCCCACTTCTACGTAGAAAGACTAATATCTTGAGCCAAACCACCGGGTTTCTGATGCTCAACTTTCGCTTGTTGACAATTAGGATACTTAGTCACAAATTCTACAATATTCTTCTTTATCCCGTTTCACCAAGAGACTTCCCGCAAATCAAGGTACATCTTGGTGGCTCTCGGGTGAATAGAATACACTGAGCTTGTGTCAAAATATGATTCCTCAACTCATCAACATTCAGAACACATAACTATTCTTGGTATCGAAGGACACCATCTCCTCCTTGGGAGAAAGCCTCAATGGATTTTTCAGAAACCGACTTCTTCAAATCAACTAATAACGGATCAAGATTTTCCTTAGCCTTCACAGCCGTTATAAGAGATGATTCCAAACTATTATGAACAATCATACCGCCTTCAGTGGAATCAACTAAGCGAACACCTAATTAGGCCAATCTATGAACATCACGAACTAACTCTTTCTTACAATCCTCAACATGAGCAACACTTCCTATCGATAGTCTAACAAGAGCATCCACCACCACATTCTCTTTGTCGGGATGATAAAAGACACCATTGTCAAAATCTTTCAATAACTCAGGCCATCTTCTTTGGTGAAGATTTAAGTATTTTTGGTTGAACACATATTCCAGCTTTTGTGGTCGGTAAAGACGTCCACATAAACACCATACAGGTAATACCTCCAATTATTTAGAGCAAACACTACCGTCGCTAACTCAAAATCATGAGTCAGATAATTATTTTCACGCACCTTCAATTACATTGAAGCATAAACGATGACTTTCTTATGTTGCATCAAAACACAACCAAGACCAATCAGTGAAGCATCAAATATACCACAAAACCATTCGATCCTTCTGGTAATGTCAATATAGGGGATGAAGTGAATCTATCCATTAAATCTTGAAAACTTCTCTCACATGCTTCCGACCATAGGAATTTCACCTTCTTCTGAGTCAACATTGTCAAAGGTGAATTAATAGAGGAAACCCCTTCCACAAACCTTCTATAAAAACTTCTCAAACCTAGAAACTCTGAATATCTAAAGCAGACAAAGGTCTAGGCCAATTCTTAACAGCCTCGGTCTTCTTAGGATCAACTTGAATACCTTCACCGGAGATAATGTGGCCAAGGAATGCATCATACCTCAATCAAAACTGACATTTACTAAGCTTAGCATACAATTCTTGATCCTTGAGAATTTGCAATGTAATCCTTAAATGCTTAAAATGATCATCCTCACTCGGAGAGTAAATCAAAATATCATCAATAAATATAATCACGAACATGTCAAGAATTGCTTGAAGACCCTATTCATCAAGTCCATGAACGCCGCCGGGGCATTGGTCAAACCAAAAGACATTACTAAAAATTCATAATGACCATACCAAGTTTGAAAAGTTGTCTTTGGGACGTTATCTTCCTTCACCCTCAATGGGTGATAACCTGACTGAAGGTCAATCTTAGAGAAGAAACTCACACCTTGAAGTTGATCAAACAAATCATTAATCCTTGGAATAAGATACTCATTCTTTATGGTAACCTTATTCAATTGCCAATATTCAATGCACATTGAGAGGGAACCACCCTTCTTCCGAACAAACAACATCGGGGCACCCCATGAAGAGATACTTCGTCTAATAAAACCCTTATCTAACAAATCCTTCAATTGTTCTTTTAATTCCTTAAGATTTATAGGGGACACACGGTAAGGAGGAATAAAGATAGGTTGCGTATCCGGGACAAGGGAAATACCAAAGTCTACTTCACTTTCGGGAGGAATACCGGGAAGATCATTGGGAAACACTTCCAGAAACTTATTTACAATCTGAACTGACTCAAGAGTAGGGGCTTCAGAATCTTTATCCCTAACCCGAACAAAATGATAAACGCAACCTTTAGAAATCATTTTCCTAGACTTTAGGAAGGATATAAACTGACCCTTAAGAGCTGAATTACCCCCTTTCCATTCTAGGATAAGTTCATTCGGAACCTGAAACATGACCAATTGGTCCTACAGTCTATGGAAGTATAACAAGAATGACGCCAATCCATCCCAAGAATAACAATCAAATCTAACATATGAAGCTCTACAAGATCAACATGAGTGACTCTATGAGAATCAAAGACAGGGAAATTTCTATAAACTCTTGTAGCAATAATGGAGTCACCCATATGCGTAGAGATAGAAAAGGGATTAGAATGAATTTCAGGACCAACAACAAATCTCATGGCTACATATGGAGTAACAAATGAAAAGGTATCACCCATATCAATCAAGGCATATACATCAAGTTGAAAGACTTTCAACATACCAGTTACAACATCTGGAGAACCCTCACAATCCTATCAAGTCTGAAGAGCATATAACCTATTTTGACGAGGAGCACCAGAACCAGAACCACTAGGTTGAGCTTGCCTACAATCTTTTCCCTTAGTAGCTTGCAATCAAAAATCCCTCATCTTGTGACCACTCTTTCCACAACCACAACAAACATCCGTAAATGGCTCTTGCCACTCTTTTGGCAAGCAAAAATAGAATATCTATTGCACCACTTTATTGAGGCTTAGGGTTAGACACCCTATCTTTATTGAACTTAGGAGACAGAACATTAATAGAACCTTGACCGGAGAACCTTTGTCGGAATTGAGAATAACCATGTAACCGGACCTAGAATGAGAAAAGTCACCATCACTGCTCCTTGCCCTCTTTGACTCTCCAAACATCTACTTTAGCTTTTCCTCTTCAATTTGTTGGTCATGTATCATCAAGCTAGAGATATCTATATATTTGATCAACATGGTGGTATGATACTCCTTAACCACCATTTTTGACACACCTAACACAAATTTGCTCATCCTTGCCCTAGAGTCGGCAACCATAGTTAGAGCATACTTAGCCAACTGAGTAAACTTCAAAGCATACTCTTTCACACTCATGTTACCTTGACGAAGATTAATGAACTCAATCACCTTCACTTCTCTTATCTCAAGAGGAAAGAAACGATCAAGAAAACCCCCTTCAATTTCTCCCAATCAAGAGGACCTGCATCAATAGCCCTCTCTTTCTTCCATTGGTTGAACCAAACTTGAACAACACCTTTGAGTTGATAAGTGGCCAATTCCACCTTCTCTACCATTGACACTCCTTTAATTTCCACTATCTTATAAATTTCATCAATGAACTCTTGAGGATCCTCATCATTTTTTGACACATGAAACTCTGGGGGATTTATCCTAATAAAATCTCTCACCCTTATCATCACCATACCCATATTGAGGTTCACGTGAGAAATGACCTCTCTATTAGCTTGGGCTGTCATAACTTGAGGCAATACATGGAAAATGGCTTGGAATTTGGTATGAGTCACTTTCTCAGCCAAATGATCTGTAGACAGTGAAATTTTATTGATAAATCCATATTAAATTTTTGATTAATCCATAAATTCATGATATATTGACCAAGTCAAATTACTGGTTAATAAAGTTGGATTAATATTTAAGTCAAAATGTATGACTTGAATAAAGTCAAAATCACATTTGGGCCAGTCCATTAAGTTGACAAGATGAGCCCAACTCATGTTCTTCAAGCCCAAGGACCAAAATTGCTTGGACGAAAATACCCCTAAAACCCTAGCTCAAGCCTATATAAAGAGGTATTCATAAGACCAAAGGAGGAGGAAGAAGAAGAAGAAGACATGACACACAAAAATACATAGAGAATCCTTACTCTTCAAGGTGATCTGTAAGTCTTCCACATACAAAGTAGTCTTCACTCCAAGTGTTAAGCTGCAAGTACAAAGAAGTCTTCGCTCCAAAAGTTGAGCCGCAAGTATTCCATCAAATCAAGCACATCATTGAAGAGACAAATCAGGGGATTGCATATCTTTTCTTAAATATTTTATAAAGATTGTAACCTTCGCATAAATTCAAATACAAATACTGTTGTTTTCTTGCTATTTTTCTTTCTTGTTTGCTGTATTTCAGGATTGAAAATTTAGACACATACAAATTGGCACGCGCAGTGGGACATTCTTTACCTCTCATCTCTTCTCTTCAAATAAAAATAAAAGTTCAAAGATACTGAGATGACTTTCAAGAAGATCAACTCAAAATCTGCATCTGCATCCAAATCTAGATCTGTATCTGTATCCGCATTTTCATTCACATCTGGATCTGTAATCGCATCTGATGGATCCAAATTTTGCATTGATGTGGAAAACATCCTTGATGTTATTACGGGAATCATGGAACCTGTCTCAAGGAACCAAGCCAAATTTCTAGGACAACAAGCCTGAAACAAGGCAATTATCAAAAGAGGAGGTGGATATGTGACACAAAAGGCTAGGGCATATGTCATCTCACATGATGAACAAGTTGTTTTCGATTTGCACTGTGTCTATCAATCAAGTTTTGAATAAGGGTTCTGTGTGTCCTTGTGGAAAACAAACACGAACTGTGTTTCCAGTTAGTAGCACTAAAAGTAGTCAATGTTTTGATTTGATTCATTTGGATGTATGGGGATCATATAAAAAATCAACCTTTGATGGTAATAGATTTTTCCTGACAGTGATTGATAACTTTAGTAGAACGTCTTGGTTATTTCGGTTAAAAAATAAGTCAGATGTATATGTGTATTTGTCATATTTTTTGTAATTTGTTAAGACTCGGTTTGGTAATCTAGTTAAGATGGTAAGGTATGATAATGGCACAGATTTTGTGAACTCTGTATGTGTAAGTATGTTGAAAGAAAAAGGCATAGTTCATTAGAGGTCATGTCCTTATACTCCACAACAGAATGGAGTGGCAGAAAGAAAACATAAACACGTCTTGGAAGTAACTAGGGCCTTGAGATTTCAAGGTCATATTCTTTTAAGATATTGGGGTCAGTGTGTACTTGCAGTTGCATATTCGATAAATAGAATGCCTAGTAAGGTAATAGGAGGTCAATCTCCATATGAGAAGGTGTATTGAACTAGACCTTTGTTGACACACCTTAGAGTGTTAGGGTGTTTGTGTCTTGCTAAAATTCTGTTAGAAAATGATAAATTAGCATCAAGATCCAAGGCCTCAATATATATATGGGGTACTCAAAAACTCAGAAAGGGTATATACTACTTGATCTAGCATCTAGTAACTTCTTTGTGAGTAGAGATATCATATTCAAGGAGTTAGTATTTCCTTTTACTGCTAGGTTGAATAAAAAGCGTGTTGGTCCTTTTGTGGATAACATGAGTACATAAATGTTGAGTCTATATTGGAATCCAAAGCCTGATTTTGTATACTAGTGATGTCACTCTTGGTCAAGGACGTGAACCATAAGTGGAGTGTGGAATGGAAGTTGAAGGTGCTATGCTAGAAGATTCTTAACAAGACATGGTACAAGGTCAACCAGTAGAAGGTCATACTTATGACTCTAGTGAGTCACTACAGAATTCAGAAAGAATGGTGACCAGGAGATCAACTAGAGGGGTACATCCACTTATGTGGATGAAGGACTTTGTTTCACTAAACATCAATCAGAATGTACAGTTTCCTATATATGTGTGTGTGGCCTATGGTCATTTGTCTAAGTCTGATCAAGCTTTTATTGTTGCAACTTCTACTCTTACAGAACCTACAACTTATACAGAAGCAAGTGAAGAGTCAAAATTGATAGAGGCAATGCAGGCTGAGATACAGGCATTACAAAACAACAACACTTGTGAACTGACTAATTTGCCTAAAGGAAAGTCTGCAATTGGTTGCAGATGGATTTATAAGATAAAGTACAAGTCTACTGGAGAGGTAGAGATATTTAAAGCAAGGTTACTTGGTAAGGGGTACAATCATATTGAGGGGACATATTACAAAGAAACTTTTTCTCTTTTGGTGAAAATGGTGACTGTAAGAACTATTCTCGCCTTAATTGTGGCAATGCAGTGGCACATTCATCAAATGGATGTGTACAGTGCTTTTCTAAATGGCGAATTACAAGATGAAATATATATGAGTGTGCCACAAGGTTTTACTAGCCAGGGGGATAAGGAGTTATGTAGATAGGTAAAGTCTCTATATGGTCTTAGACAAGCACCAAGACAATGGAATCACAAATTTACAGAAGCATTACAAAAACTAAACTTCAGCCAAAGCCAACATGATCATTCCTTGCTTACAAAGAAGACTTATGAAGGGACTACAATAATATTGATATATGTTGATTACAGGGAGTAGTCTAAAGCTAGTAGAAGAAACAAAAGGAGCCCTGCAACAAATTTTCAAGATGAAGGATTTAGGTGAGTTGAAGTATTTTCTTGAATTAAAGTTTGCAAGGTCTAAGGCTGGAGTTGTTGTATATCAAAGGAAGTATGCACTTTAACTTATTTTGGAAGTTAGGTTGTAAGGAGATAAACCTTCTAGAACTCCTATTAATGTAAATGTGAAGTTAACATCCAAACAATACGATGATCAAACAGGACAAAACAATGGATATCAACTTGTGGATCAAGGTGCTTATCAAAAGCTGGTTGGAAAATTGTTGTATCTGAACATGACAAGATTTGATATTTCTTTCGGTGTCCAAACATTAAGCCAATTTCTAGAACAACCTAAGAAATCTCACATGGATGTTGAACTCAGTATTATCAAGTACATCAAGAGACAACCATGTCAAGGTATATTATTGTCCAACAGTTCAAGTAATGAAGTGAATGCTTAATATGATGCAGACTTGGCAGCATGCCCTCTTACAAGGAAATCTGTAATAGGTTATGTGATCAAACTTGGAGGATCTATGGTGTCCTGGAAAGCTAAGAAATAAACAAACTTCTCAAGGAGCTCAGCTGAAGCTGAGTATAAAAGTTTAGCATCTATTGTGGTTGAATTAGTTTGGCTTGTAGGGATGCTGAAAGACTTAGATGTAGAAATAAAACTTCTAGTGAACATATACAATGATAGTAAGTCAGCTATTTAACTGGCAGCTGATCCAGTCTATCATGAGCACACCAAACATATTGAAATAGATTTTCATTTCATCAGAGAAAAGCTTTAACAAGGGCTAGTCAATCAGCTATGTTTCTACTCAAAACCAGTCTGCTGGCATTCTGACTAAAGGATTAAGCAAAGCTCAACATGAGTTCAAACTGTCCAAGCTAGGAATCTTAAACATTTTTCACCTCCTAGCTTAAGGGGGAGTGTTGATAGAACTCAAGGAGAAGATCTAGCTATAGTGCTTCCAGAAAGCAGTTAGGTAGTTAGGAGCTGAGTTGGTTAAGTTAGTTACTTCTAATAACAAGATGTTAGTTCTAGTTAGCTCACTATAAATACTATACTCATATTTTGATGTAAGACTACACCTTTACAAATTGAATGAAGATGTCACGATCCAAAATGAGTCATGAGTGGCATTCACACTTAACTTTCTAGGTGGGCGAACCAACTAATCCAAACTCCAATTTTTATTAGTTATTCAACTTATAAAATACGGCAATAATGTGGAAACTCAAATCTGATTAAAGTGAGAAATAAAAATCATCTAGAGTCTATTACATATCATTTCCCAAAACTTGAAATTCATCACATCAAAGACATCTAATCCAAAAATACCATGTTTAAGAGTATTAAAGACACCAAAATAAATAAATAAAGCTGTTTGTGTCTGAAAACTAAGGACATCACGTCACGACCGAGAGAATCCAACACGAGCTAGAATGAATAGCTCACCCTGAAACCTAATGTGATGGAGACTAGCTAGAGCTGAGGGCGAGTCAAAGTTCCTGGTACACTTGGTGCACTCTACAAAGGAAAATGAAGAAAACACCAAGTAGGGGTCAATACAGACAACACGTACTGAGTAGATATTATCGATCGACTCAAAATAGAAACTAATATGCATAAAGTAATAGCATGAAATTAACTATAGCACTTAGCAGGTGGCAAACAACAAATAACATGAACAAGTGACTGATGAGTATGAGATTTCGACTCATTTAGGGCTTTGTATTGATAGCTTAAGTGTCCTCAAATGCCTAATTTATGCTCTAACCGGACAAAAAGGAACAAACAAGCTGAAGAAGTGAAGAAAAGCAATCATGGTGATTGCCAAGACAACCCGGCGAACCGTCGAGTGGGTATTTAGTTCACCCAAAGTTCCAGTGTGCTAGCCCTGGGGAAGAACCAATTTGGTGACAGAAATGGGCAGTCGGCGAATCACCAACCAACTCCGCAATAACAACTTGGATCGCCTAAAGTTACAGGACCTGAGAGGCTGATGACAAATGCAAAGTGGCGATGGAAGGGAGTAAAGGGCGGACCGCCAAACCACTCGGCGAGGTGCGACTTATTCCACCAAATGGACTTTCAGGCCAAAAAGTGGGAAACTATAAATTGGAATTTAAAAGGAAGATTGAAGAGTTTTTTATCCCAAAGTTTGAGAGTTAGAGTTTTCTTTGAGTTTTTCAGTTTTTATTGTAGACTTGGAAGATTTCTAAGCTTAATTTTGAGGATTTGCAAGTGGGTTTTTGAACTTAATCAATTTGGAGCATTGTAAAGGCTTTGAGACTTTTACCCAGCTGATGGCTAATCTAGTTTGTAATTGTTTTTACCTTTTTATGATGCTTAGCTAAAACCCCAATTCTTGGGGTATGATCATGTGATTATAGGCTGAATTAGCTTGTGGGAATTGTTAATTACTGATTTAAATGCTTAATTGAAGTGGGTTTAATCGTTTGTTGTGTTTGAATTTACGAATTGTAGTTGCAAATGCAATTCTAGTATAGAGTTCTGGGCTTGCTTGAGAGAGAAGTTTTAGAACCAAAGCTTTCGATTAATGATTGTAGTTATTGGGTTGATATGGGTTTAGCTTGAAAGAGTAAATTCTAAATTCGATTCTACCCATCTAGCTTGAGAGAATGGATAAATTAAGGTTTTAGCCTGTTTATATTGATAATCTTGTTGATGTTCGATAGAAATCGCTTGAAGCTTGGTAGTTATTCAAGAGAAAGCTACCACACCCTTAGTTTGGCCTACCCACTAAGGTTTAGCAAATTCATTAGTAATTTCAATTACCCATACAATGAAATTAACCCATAATTGATCACATCCCGATAATTCCTCTTTATATTGTTGTGTCCCCTGTTTTCATTTGTGTTTTAGCTGATAATTGACAATCCAATACCCCCATCTGACATTCGTTGTCACTCCCTTAGACTTGTTTATATTTTTTTGATAATATATATTCCTATAATTGATTAGACCACATTTGTACTTCATAACTGAATTCGAACAATTGTACCGCTCCCTATGGGTTCGACCCTAACTCTTCATTAGGTTTTATACTGAATAACGATCATCTTTGCACCTAGAATTTGAAGAGGTGTAATTTGAGGGTTAATCAAAATGGCACCGTTGCCGGGGAGTGGTGTTTAGAATTCTATTATTGAAGTTTGAATTGTGATCTTTTTGTGTTATAGTTGAATCGACTTACTTTGTTTGTGTGTGTGTTGGCTGTGTTGAATAGAAGAAGAAATGAGCGTGAATGGGAGCAATGGTAGCCAAGTTGGCCACCAAGACGATATAGAGAATTTGAACGATGTTAACGACCCTATCTAATTGGGTGGTGTCGGGGCTATAGGTCTACCTCCTGTTGAAGGGAATGCTGTTTTTCATGTCACTAGCACAATGCTTCAGCTCCTACAAATGAAAGGATTGTTTGGAGGGCTGGCTCATGAGGATCCCCATGAGCACATTCAGAATTTCGTTGACGTTTGTGGACCGTTCTCGTTCAAGAACATTTCTCAAGAATCGGTCCGTCTTCGATTATTTCTATTTTCTTTGATGGGAGAGGCCACCAAGTGTCTAGCTGATCTCCCAAGGAATTACATTACTTCTTGGGATGAGCTTACCGTAGCTTTCTATGTGAGATACTTTCCCCCGTAAAAAATGATGACGTTAAGGGATATTATTCAAGGTTTTAAACAGTTGGAAGGTGAGCCAATGTGGCTGAGATTTCAGAAGTTGGTACTTCAATGCCCAACTCATGGGCTGCCCAACAACGTCTTGTTGCAATACTTTTATAGGAGTTTTGATTTGGTGAACAAATGAGTTGCTAATCAACTTGTTCCCGGAGGTATAATGCAGCAGCCTTATGAGGTTGCATCCTAACTCCTTGATGGTATGACCAAGATCAATAGAGCATCGTACACTCGTAAGGACCAAGTGTCTCCTCTCACTTTTAGAATGACAAAAGAGCAGATCGAGAAGGATCAAGAGAGAGACCAAAACATGGCAAAAATGATGACCCAGCTGGACTTATTGTCAAAAAATGTGATGGGTAGTGGGTTGAAGAGTGTAAATGTTGTGGGTGTAGGTGGAGCAAACCCCGATGAGGCACATTTTGAGGCGTTGTATAATGAGGAAGTGAACTTCCTTGCAAATCAAGGAGGAGTTTTTCATCAAAACTATCCAAGGCCGGGTGGAAATCCGGGTTGGAATAGAGATGATGTATGGAGAGATCGTGATAGAGAATAGCATGATCATAACGCTACTTGGAAGGAAAGAGAAGGTGATAAGGATAGATACGTCCCACCTCACGAGCGTTAAAAGCCCAAGGAACCAAGGGCTGACTCGGAGAATGTCCGTACGGAAGACATGCTCTCACGCATTCTCAATAAGGTAGAAGGGTCGGACAAAGTTTTGAAAGAAATGAAAGAGGATGATTCTACACTTAATTAAACGGTCACCTCACACTCAGTGTCTATCAAGCAATTGGAAACGCAAATCGGTCAAATTTCATCTCATTTGAACCCAAGGCCGAAAGGGGGTCTACCAAGTGATACCTTGGCCAACTCGAAGAATGATCCTTGAAAGCGTATCCACATCGTGCCACGACATTAAATGATACGCTTCTTGGGAGGAAACCCAAGGTTTAGTGTTCTTAAATTTTGTTATTGAATAACGGGTATTGATTTTGCAGGTTGAAAAGTTGAAAGTGTTGAAAAAGGAGGAGTAGTCAAGTTAAAAGTCCAATCGGCGACACGCTGAACAGGCCGGTGTGCCCAATTTGGACCGCCTTTTGAACCACCCAACTTGATGGGAGATTTTGTAAAAATCGGCGAGCCAAAATACTACACGACGAATCGCCGAGTGGGTCAGTGGACATGACTTACCTCACCGACTGGAGCGCGAACTGAAAGGTTTTAAAGGCCAAACAGTTTAAATTTCAAAATCCTTTCACTTTCCTACTTTTTAACTCCAGCATTCTCTCATCCGATATTAGATCTTTCATATTTTCATACTTTTATCTTTGTGTTACTTGGGATCGTTGCTCGGGATTGATTTTGGAATTTCTTTGCCGCCTAGCTTTACAAAATATCAGCATTAAAGGTTGGTTTTCTGAACTCCGAACTTAATTGTTGGTTGAAATCAAATGCTTACAATAATTTTTTGTTGAATATCGTTGGGTAGTGTAGTTTGATCATCGTATTCTTGTTGGATTGCCCGTAATTAAATGAATTCGTGCTTAACTGATCATAATTGGCTAATTCCCGTGTCGAAAATTGATTATAATGTTGGGTTGCATTAAATAGTTGTTGGGTCTAGCGGGGTGAAGTCTGAATAACCCCAGATTGTGTTAATTGTCATATTTCGCCCAATGATAGAGCGGTTGACGTCATTCTTAAGGGCAAAAGACGTCAAATGGTCAATTTTGGCCAAGTCAGGGGAAGTCTGAGTACCCCGAGGGCATGGGCAGTATGGGTCTTGCTTTAATTTCATAATGTAAGTGTTTGATTTTGATTTTGTGGGTTGCGGGATTGATTTTGAAGTACGGGGTGAAAAATTGACACGTTGGGCCATTTGGCGAGCTGGGTCTAGCTCGCCGAAGGGTTCGGCGGTTCGCCTAACGCCCCCTCAATAGCCCTTTAATTCGCTAAAAAATGGGTTTGTGTTTTGTAACTTTTGTGCTCGCCGAGTTCACTCGGTGACTCACCAAAAGTGCTTCTAGATCGCCATTTTGCTCCCCTTTTTCCCATAATTAATCTGTAACATTCGGCGAGCTACTTATAGTTCACCGATTGGTGTCGGCGATCCGCCGAATGGCCCTGGACATCGCCGACCAGCTTTGATTTTTGAGCATTTTTGCACTGTAACTTTCGGCGAGCCCGACCTGGCTCGCCAAAGTGGTTCGGCGAGTCTTCCTGTAGTTTCCTTTCTGCACTTTTTCTAACATTTTCTACATTGTTTTGCAGGAATGGCTAGACCCAAAGTCATCGGTAGAGACACGCCACCCAAAAAGCGGGCATGCAGAGTTGTGATTAATGAGGAAGTGGCTACTTCCAGAGCAAAGGCTAAGAAACTACCTCCAAAGGGAGGTAAAGGCAAGGGCAAAGCACCCGTGATTGTGACACCAGAGGAGCCTAGTTCAGACAGTGAGGGGTCTATGAGACACACCTCACTACCTCCGATAGTGAGGGTAGATCACAGAATGATTCTCAGGCTTCCATCTCTGAGCCTGAGGATGACCAGTCATTGCAAGCCAGGAGAGCGGAGCTACGCTCCGAAGTGATGAATGATCCGTCTAGGATCCCAGTGCCTCCGCCGCCTACCCCTTCAGCTTCAGCTCCAGTGCCTCTTCCAGCACAGACAGTGGTGGAGGCACCACCTTCTCAGGGTCCTCCTCCCCGGTCTCTCAACCGACTAAAGGCCGAGGGTTTGAGGACCATTCTAGAGGAGAAGAGATTGTCCACCGACGGTGTGGTGGACGGGTATCCTGAAGTGTGGAACACCATCAAGTTACACAAGTTTGAGATTTTCACCAAGACCCGGGTCCCCTATATTCCTACTTGGGTCCGGGAGTTTTATTCCACCTACGGTGAGTTGGTCCCAAAGGGGAAGAAGAAGGAAAGTACCTTCAAACCAGTGGACTTCGTAGTGGTTCAGGGAAAAAGGTTAAGTGTAGTAGTACAGAGATCCTTGAGGTACTCGGGTGTTTACAGGATTTCATGCACAACTACCAAGATTTGATCCATAAGAATACTTTAGATGATCTTAAGGGTTGGTTGGCACCCCTCCTCTCTAATGTTACCCCGAGATGGATTGAGGTAGGTGCACCTATTGAGAAAAAGGATTTGAACGTTGCTGCAATATATTTGTTCAGGTTCATCAGCAGCACCATCATGCCATCACAGAATGAGTCTATTCTCCACCACCCGAAGGTGGTCTGTCTAAGCTCCATCATAGGTGGGAAAAGGCTGAATATTGGGATGCTGATTGAGCTAGAGATGGCCATGAGGGCCAAGCAGCGACAGACTTCACTCCCATTTCCGGTGTTGATCACTGAGTTGTGCAGATGGGCCCGTATTTCAAGAGATGAGATGACGGATGTGGAGGTGACACCCACCTTCTCGTCTAACATCCGGTGTATTGAGGCCGAGTACCAGCTGGATAAGGCTGACAAGAGGAGGGTAGCACCGGTGGATAACTCCCCGGAGGTCGATGTTGATATGTTGCCTACAAAGGGAATCATGCCCCAGGCTAGTGGACCCTCAGGTACTTCTATACCTTCTACTTCTGAGACCCCTGGTACTTCTGTACCTTCTACTTCTGAGACCCCTGGTACTTCTGTTGCACCCCCTCCCCCTAGATCTTTTGTTGCTGCTGCTTCTGTTTCCCGACCCCTTATCACCCAGGCCATGCTCTACAAGATGGGCCATTTGGTCCAATCTGCTGATGTGGGTGCCTCTTGGGTAGAGGCCTCTTTTCCTGGGATGATAGAGAGGGCTATTGTTGTTGCTTTAGCACCCATCCGAGCTGAGATTGATGGCCACAAGTTGGCCTTGGATGCCCTTACTGTGAAAGTGGTGGAATGTGAGAAGGGCCAGGGTGCCACAGATGTTGTTAAGGCCTTGAAGCCCGACATTGTTGGGCTCCTTAAAGATATGGACGATCTGAAGTCCACTGATCTATCCATATTCTTTGGCACTGTGGAGATCCCCGAGGTTCCGAGCACATATATTCCAGCTTGTTCTGAGGTGCCTCCGACATCTATCGGAGATGAGATGAGAGCTGATGATGTTGATGCTGAGACAGACGAGGAGCAGCTTGGAGAGTGGGAGGAGACAGTGTATGAGTATTTGGCTCACTTGGAGGGTGCTATATTCGAGACTGGTAGACAGGCATCGCTTCAGGATACTACTATGGTAGGCTCCAGTGGAGCCAAGAATGTTGAGATACCGGGCACTGATGCCCGATAGATAGAGGGACTGATATGCAGCCTTCACCCCAGGCCTAGCCTGGCAGGATGACTATTTTTACCTCCCTCTCTGTTACTTTATTAACTATTTCTGATTTCATTTGCATTTGAGGAAAACTATGTATTTTGTTGGTGGGGTGAGGTATTTCCATACCTACCTCTTGTGGGTTGTTTTTGTTTTGTGAATATGTTTTTGTTTTGTGAATATTGGAGCTTTTCGGTTTATATATATATCTTGGTTGTTGAATTGTGGTTGTTGAGAACTTATGACCCATTGTTTTGATATGAAAATGGTTTTGAACCAAGTTTTAAAAGTGTTTGCCACCTCTTTTGTGTGCGATTGAGGCGGTTCTTGTGCAAATTTGAGTGTCGGTTGTGGTCAATACCGATTACTTGATGTCACGACCCAGGGGTACCCCCTAGATGTAACAAGACGTAAACGACCCTGAGAGACCTCATACAAGCCAACTTAGCATATCATAACATAAAGTAATAGGAATGAGCGAGAATTTAAAACTTTTCAATACAATCAAAGTCTTTTATAAGAACGAGCGGAAGTCTAATACCATAGTCTCAACCCATCTAAAACAACATGAATAAAATCTTGGGACGCAGCCCATACAATAGTCCATAACATAAAGGAAAACATGATAGAAAAGGGTGATCACATCCTCGAACACAATGAGGACTCACCAAATCTTCACTTCCTTGATCAACAACGAAGCTAGCCACGAGTGAGAGAATCTAAGTCGCCAGACCCTACATTTGATAAGAATGTAGGTAAAGTATGCGTTAGTACAAAGATGTACTAAATATGTTAGCTAGCATAAACAACATAAACATCATGGTTAGACAATATAAACCATAAGCTTAACAATGCACATATATCATCATAATAATAAGGAAAGGAATAGTCATCAACCAACCTTACTCATCTTTAGCCATGACTTGGGTCATCACCTCTTAGTCATCTTACCTCATGGAAGTCATCTCAAGTAACAATCCAAGCTATTCCTTCTTTACATCTTAGTTCTCATAATTCATACCTACTTTTAAAGACAATGGGAATTCGCCTCCTTTCCTAGTATATAAAGGCTAATGGGTATTCGCCTCTTGCCTTACTTTTAGATTGCGGGCACTCGCCTTCACAATCTCATCACATGATGCGGGTACTTGCCTCCACACTATTTCATCATAGTAAGAACATCGGGACTCACCTCTTGTTCAATTCGAAGGAATAGGGGAATCGCCTCATATCCTTTCATAGGGAGGTCAAGGTTAATCACCTCTAGCCTCATCAATTACATAGTCTTTTAGTCTAGATTCATTTTAGGTGAAGAATCCTTTCAACCTAGAATCATTCATGTGAGAATACCTTTCACATTCATACATTCATAATTAAGAAATTCATGTGGGAAGTATCCCCTCCTCAACAAAGACATCAATTACCAACAATTCACATTATAAGCTTTACTCTCAAAGCCCTAGATCTCATGATCATCATCTAATCTTTATTCTAAAGCAATTCTAATCATAATTCATCCATTCTATAAGGACAAGCCTAAACCCACAAAGTTTCCCTTCATGGCATTAACCGTATTATATCAATTCTATGTTAGAATCATGGAATACGCATGGATACATGTAATTTCACTCTAATAACATGTAATTATACGAATTATATCATAAACAATCACAATCCACACAATTGGATCAACAATCACCTTAACCCACAACATTGGAAGAAACCCTAGCTAGAATGGGGAATTCTTCATCAAATTGGGGGAATTCTAGGGGACTCCATGGATGGAAGATGTCCATGGATTAAAATCTAACATACCTTGATCACAAAGCCCTCACAAGCTTGAAAATTGGAGACTTGATCTTGACCTAGATTCCTCTTCTTCCTTCTTCTTCCAACTTCTAGAGAGAGAATATTTGAGAGGAGTTTTGGGTTTCCTTTTGGGATTTGAGAGTGATTTAATTAGGGGATTTGGGGGGTTAGAAATACTTATATAGGTGGTCTAGACTTAGGAAAAATGACACCACTTAAATTTAATTAAAACCAGAAAAGACCCTTAAGTCCTCACTTAACCGTCCCACAGACCCCACCCACGAGACCACGCCGATGGATCGTGGATGGACCTACGGTTCGTCCTGGTGAACGTGGGTTTGGTGGTCTGGGGATTTGTTCTCTGAACTAGACCTACGACTCCCTAACCACGGACAGTGGACCCATCCACGCGGTGTAGGTCCTGGGTGCTCACCAACGGGTCTCACCCACGTGGCGTGGGTCCAACCACGGGGCGTGGTTTGGCCTCGTGGGTGAAACATGGAGGTTCTGAAAATTTGCTAGTTTTTCCTTGTTCGGGTACGGGGTGTTAGATTATCTCCCCCTTGGGAACATTCATCCTCGAATGAGATTCTAAGCACGTTTCTAAACGAAAAGACTCAAGACTAACAACCCATCATGCATGCAACATTGCATACAACGAAGGAGGAAACATCAACTCCAAGTCAAATCTACTCAATGCACTTTAAGGAGGTAGGAACTACATCTAACAAACCAATATGCATGAAATTTTCAGATTTCATATATTTAAGGAGGAACTACCTTCTCCATCTCTAAACATGCTCAACACAATCTCATGGAGCTCATATGCAATTCAATCTCAAAAAGCATATCTAAACATGTTCATCAACTTATCTCATGATGTCTATAGGCAACTCAAACTCAATGCACTACAACATGAGGAAAATAATTCACATAAGTCATTTCTTTCACAACTTAAGCAATTCATGAACATGCACATAAAGAAATCATGGAAACACATAAAACACACATGACTTCTCAACATAGAACAAATCAAGAGGTAACTCATTACCTCAAGCTAGAATAGGAGTAGAAGGAAAAATATGAGGATAGCGGGACTTCATATCGACCTCGGCCTCCCAAGTAGCACCCTCAACTAAGTGGTTCCTCCACAAAACCTTCACAGAAGCAACTTCCTTGTTCCTCAATTTCTTAATTTGCCGGTCCAAAATCTCAACCGGAATTTCTTCATATGAAAGACTCTCATCAAATCCCAAACCTTCAAGGAAAACTATGGATGTCGAATCTCCAACACACTTTTTAAGCATAGATACATGGAAAACGGGATGCACGGTTTCCAACTCATTTGGCAAATCTAACTCATAGGCAACCTTACCAACACGTCTCAAGATTTGATATGGGCTTATAAACCGGGGACTAAGTTTTCCTTTCTTCCCAAATCTCATAATTTTTAAATAGACCCAATCACTAACCTCAAACTCAAGGTCTCTTCTTCTAACATCGGCATAGGACTTTTGTCGGCTTTGGGAGGTTCTCAACCTCTCTCTACTAATCCAGACCTTTTTCATAGCCTCATGAACTAGCTCGGGTCCGATTAAGGCAACTACACCCACTTCAAACCACCCTATAGGAGATCTACACCTCCTACCATAAAGAGCTTCAAAGGGGGCCATACCAATACTAGAATGGTAGCTATTATTATAAGCAAACTTTATCAATGGCAAGTGATCATCCTAACTTCCCTTGAAATCGATGACACATTATCTCAACATATCCTCTAAAGTTTGGATCGTTCGCTCCACTTGCCCATCGGTTTATGGGTGAAAAGTCGTGCTAAGCTTTACTTTTGTGCCAAGACCCTTTTGGAATGACTTCCAAAACTGAGAAGTAAACAGAGTGCCTCTATCGGATATGATAGACAATGGCACACCATGCAGTCTTACTATTTCTCTCAAATACAACCTGGCATAGTCTTCCGCCATATAAGAAACCTTGACGAGAATGAAATAGGCCGGTTTCATCATTCGGTCTACTATCACCAAAATCGAATCATATTGGTGCTGAGTGCCTGGTAATCCCACTATAAAGTCCATATTCACATCCTCCCACTTCCAAGTAGGAATGCTAATATCTTGGGATAAACCTCCCGATTTCTGATGCTCAACCTTTACTTGTTGGCAATTAGACATTTAGCCACAAATCCTGCAGTATCCCTCTTCATCTCATTCCACCAATAGACCTCCCGTAAATCACGGTACATCTTGGTGGCACCAGGGTGAATAGAATATCGAGAACTATGGGTTTCTACCAAAATTTGTTCCCTTAGCTCATCAACATTCGACACACATAATCGACCTTGGTATCTAAGTACCCCATCTCCCCCTTGGGAGAAAGCCTCAACAGACTTCTTGAGTACCGCTCATTCAATTCTACCAAATTTGGATCTAGACATTGCTTAGCTTTCACCTCACTCACAAAACATGACTCAGAACCATTATGAACCATGACACCACCCTTGGTAGAGTCTACTAACCGAACACCCAAACGGGCCAATCTATGTATATCTCATACCAATTCCTTCTTATCCTCATCAATGTGAGCAACACTACCCATGGACAACCTACTAAACGCATCCGCTACTACATTAGCTTTGTCGGGGTGATAAAGAACACTCATGTCATAATCTTTCAATAACTCAAGCCACCTTCTTTGGTGAAGATTTAGATCTTTTTGGGTAAACACATATTGTAAACTCTTATGGTCGGTGAAAACAACAACATCAACCCCATATAAATAATGCCTCCATATCTTTAAGGAAAATACCACCGCCGCCAACTCAAGGTCGTGGGTAGGATAGTTCTTCTCATGAACCTTAAGTTGCCTTGAAGCATAGGCAATCACTTTACTGCTTTGCATAAGCACACATCCCAATCTAATTATAGAGGCGTCGCAATATACCATAAAGCCATCCGTACCTTTGGGTAAAGTCATCACCGGAGCGGAAGTAAGTCTATCTTTCAATTCTTAAAAACTTTTCTCACAAGCATCCGACCATATGAACTTAGCCTTCTTTTGAGTCAATGCCGTCAAAGGAGAAGCAATGGAGGAAAACCCCTCAAAAAACCTTCTATAATATCTGGCCAAACCCAAGAAGCTTCTAATATATGTCGGTGATAGAGGTCTAGGCCAAGTCTTGTCTGCATCCGTCTTAATCGGATCTACCTCAATACCCTTACTTGAAACAATATGGCCTAAGAAAGCCACGAACGTCAACCAAAATTCACATTTACTAAACTTAGCAAAAGTTATTGGTCTTTAAGGATTTGAAAAATGATCCTCAAATGGTCAATATGCTCATTCTCACTTCTTGAATAGATCAAAATGACATCAATAAACACGATCACAAAGCCGCCGGAGCTATTCATCAAGTCCATAAAAGCCGCCGGAGCGTTAGTCAAACCAAAGGACATCACCAAGAATTCGTAATGGCCATATAGAGTCCTAAAAGCCATTTTCAGAATATCTTCTTCTTTCACCCTCAATTGGTGATAACCCAACCGAAGATCAATCTTAGAGAAATAACTTGCCCCTTGAAGTTGATCAAACAAATCATCTATCCTCGGAAGAGGATACTTGTTCTTAGTGGTCACCTTGTTTAATTGTCAATAGTCAATACACATACGAAGGGACCCATCTTTCTTCCTAAGAAATAGAACCGGAGCATCCCATGGCGAGATACTCGGTCTAATGAAACCCTTGTCTAATAGATCCTTCAATTGTTCTTTCAACTCCTTAAGTTCCACCGGGGTCACACGGTAAGGAGGAATAGAGATAGGTTGCGTATCTGGGAGAAGGTCAATACCGAAGTGTATTTCCCTTTTGGGATGAATACCGGGTAAGTCATCTGGAAACACTTCCAGAAACACATTTACAATGGGGACCGACTCAAGAAAAGGGGTTTTAGAATCTACATCCCTCACCCTTACTAGATGGTAAATGCAACCCTTAGAAATCATTTTTCTAGCTTTAAGATATGAGACAAACTGACCCTTAGGCATAGAATTTCCCCCCTTCCACTCTAGGATAGGCTCATTTAGGAATTGAAATTTGACCACCTGAGTTCTACAATCAATAGAGGCATAATCTGAATGCAACCAATCCATCCCAAGTATGAGATCAAAGTCTAACATATCAAGCTCTACCAAGTCAACAAGAGTAACTCTATGGGATAAGGAAACGGGACACCTTCTATAGACCCTTTTAGCAACCACAGAATCACCAACAAAAGTAGAGATAAAATAAGGTTCTAATAATACATCGGGGAGCACATCAAACCTCATGGCCACATAAGGTGTCACAAAAGACAAAGTAGCACCGGGATCAAGTAAAGCATATACATCTATTTGGAAAACTTTTAACATACCAGTCACCACATCCGGGGAACTCTCTTTCTCACCTCTAGTCTGAAGAGCATAAAAACGGTTTTGCTTAGGAGTACTTTCACCCGAACCACTTGGACCAGATGAAGGGTAGGGTTGAGCCCTACGATGATTATCTCCATCCTTCTTAGCAACTGAAGGACAGTCTCTGATCTTGTGATCCGTCTTTCCACACCCAAAGCAAGCATTAGAACCCGCTAGACATTTACCCTCATGGTTTCTCCCACACTTAGCACAAGTAGACATCATGGACTTATTACCATCTCCTTGAGGTTTAGGGTTAGGCACCCTTTCCTTGTTGACCCTTGGAGGAGCGTTAGAGGAACCTTGGTTGGAAAACCTTTGTCTAAACCTTGGTCGACCATGTCCATCGGACCTAGTATTGGAGAAGTTCCCATCACCGGTCCTAGCTCTTTTCACCTCCCTATTCTTTTCCTTGAGTTTTGATTCCTCAATCTGCTGGGCATGCACCATAAGACGTGAGATATCAATGTCGTGGATAAGCATTATCGTACGACAATATTTTTCTACCATGTCTGACACTCCCATCACAAACTTATTCATTTTGGCCCTAGAATCCGCCACTACAGTCTGAGCGTACTTGGATAGTTTGGTGAACTTTAGGGCATACTCATTCACACACATACCTCCTTGACGAAGGTTAATGAACTCTTGTATCTTTTATTCCCTCAACTCTAGGGTAAAAAACCTATCAAGAAACGCCGATTTAAACAATTCCCACTCTACGGGGCCCACTCCTACCGGCCTTTCTTCCTTCCATTGATCATACCACACTTGAGCAACATCTTTCAATTGGTAAGCGGCTAACTCCACTTTCTCTACCGAAGTCAACCCAATAATACCAAGTACCTTATAGACCTCGTCGATAAACCCTTTAGGGTCCTCCTCCACTTTGGAGCCATAAAATTCCGGAGGGTTCATCCTTGCAAAGTCCCTCACTCTTGAAGCCGCCGAATTCACATTAGGATTAACAGGAGCTACAACCTATCTATTGGCTTGAGCCGCCAAAGCTTGGGCCAATATTTGAAATGATGTCCTAACTTCCGCATTTGTCTTATTCTCAGCCAAAGGATCTATCGGAGCTTGAGGAGCTTGAGGAGGAGATCATTGATTCTCATTGTCTTCCTCATTCCTTCTAGCGAAAGCCCTTCGAGTAGTCATATCCTGAACACTATCGGGTAAGGATTAGGAGAAAGACTTTATAGAGTTAAACTCCATGGCACAACTTTAAAAAACTGAAGAAGTGAAGTTTCCTAAACATCTAATAGCCCCTCATTCATAAATGTGGCGCGCTTCACACTTATGAACAAGACTCTACTAGACGTGGTTTAAGACATCCTAGAACCATTCTAAACCTTATGCTCTAATTACCAAGTTTGTCACGACCCAGGGGTACCCCCTAGATGTAACAAGGCGTACAAGACCCCGAGAGGCCTCATACAAGCCAACTTAGCATATCATAATATAAAGTAATAGGAATGAGCGAGAATTTAAAACTTCTCAATACAATAAAAGTCTTTTATAAAAACGAGCGGAAGTCTAATACCATCGTCTCAAACCATCTAAAACAACATGAATAAAATCATGGGACGCAACCCATACAATATTCCAAAACATAAAGGAAAACATGATAGAAAAGGGTGATCACATCCTCGAACACAATGAGGACTCACCAAATCTTCACTTCCTTGATCAACAACGAAGCTATCCACGAGTGTGAGAATCTAAGTCGTCGGACCCTACATTTGATAAATATGTAGGCAAAGTATGCGTTAGTACAAAGATGTACTAAATATGTTAGCTAGCATAAACAACATAAACATCATGGTTAGACAATTTAAACCATAAGCATAACAATGCACATATATCATCATAATAATAAGGAAAGGAATACTCATCAAGCAACCTTACTCATCCTTAGCCATGACTTGGGTCATCACCTCTTAGTCATCTTACATCATGGAAGGCATGTCAAGCAACAATCCAAGCTATTTATTCTTTACATCTTAGTTCTCATAATTCATACCTACTTTTAAAGACAATGGGGATTCGCCTCCTTGCCTAGCATATAAAGGCTAATGGGTATTCACCTCTTTCCTTACTTACTTATAGATTGCGGGTACTCGCCTCCACAATCCCATCACATGATTTAGGTACTCGCCTCCACACCATTTCATCATAGTAAGAACATGGGGACTCACCTCTTGTTCAATTCTAAGGAATAGGGGAATCACCTCATATCCTTTCATAGGGAGGTCAAGGTTAATCGCCTCTAGCCCTATCAATTACATAGTCTTTTAATCTAGATTCATTTTAGGTGAGCAATCCTTTCAATCTAGAACATTCATGTAGGAAGTATTCCTTCCTCAACAATGATATCAATTTCCAACAATTCACATAATAAGCTTTACTTTCAAAGCCCTAGATCTCATGATCATTATCTAAGCTTCAATCAAAAGCAATTCTAATCATAATTCATCAATTCTATAAGGACAAGCCTAAACCCACAAAGTTTTCCTTCATGGCATTAACCCAATTATATCAATTCTAGGTTAGAATCATGGAATAGGCATGGATACATGTAATTTCACTCTAATAACATGTAATTATATGAATTTTATCATAAACAATCACAATCCACACAATTGGATCAACAATCAACTTAACTCAAAGCATTGGAAGAAACCCTAGCTAGAATGGGGAATTCTTCATCAAACTGGGGGAATTCTAGGGGACTCCATGGATGTAAGATGTCCATGGATGAAAAGATAACATAGCTTGATCACAAAGCCCTCACAATCTTGAAAATTAGAGACTTGATCTTGACCTAGCTTCATTTTCTTCCTTCTTCTTCAAACCTCCAGAGAGAGAATATTTGAGAGGAGTTTTGGGTTTCCTTTTGGGATTTGAGATAATGAGTTAATTAGGGGATTTTGGGGTTAGAAATACTTATATAGGTGGTCTAGACTTAGGAAAAATGACACTACTTCAATTTAATTAAAATCAGAAAAGACTCTTAAGTCCTTACTTAACCGTCCCACATACCCCACCCACGAGACCACGCCGACGGACCGTGGATGGACCTACAGTCTGCCCTGATGAACGTGGGTTGGGTGGTCTAGCGATTGGTTCTCCGAACTCGACCTACAACTCCCTAACCATAGACCGTGGATCCATCTACATGGCGTGGGTCCTGATCTCATGGTTCACTGCCTCAGGCAGTTTCCATGGTGCTCACCAATGGGGCTCACCCACGTGGCATGGGTCCAACCATGGGGCGTGGTTTGCCTTCGTGGGTGACACCTGGAGGTTCTAAAAATTTGCTAGTTTTTCCTTGTTCGGGTACGGGGTGTTACACTTGAATAGTGCTCTTAATTGAATAAAATGAATGTGCGGCTACGATGAGGCAAACTAAGTTACATAGGAAATATGTGAACTTTTAGCATCTCATTGTGACTAGCCGGTTGTCGATTTAGTCACTTGTGATGAACATTGCACGCTAGCTAGAAAGTGTGGAGTCTTGTTTGATAATTGTACCAATGCCTTGTGTGGTGAGGTTGTATTGAACATTGTGCATGATGACACCTAGAATTTGCCACATTGGTCCGGTTGATTGAGTGAGGCAAGCAATAGAAATGATCTTAGGCAAAAGTTTTTGAAGAGTGAACCAATTTGACAACATACCTCTTTGGGCCAACCTTATGAGAAGTTTGAACCTTGCTTGACCCCTTTGAGCGTAACCTTTTCTTGGAAGAAACTTGAACAATTGTGACATCTTTTTACCCCTTCACCCATAACTTTCATGAAGTATGGTTTGTTTGAATAGCCAACTTAGGCCAAGAGCCTAAGTTAGGGGTGTGGTAAAAAAAAGGAGAATCAAGAAGTGTGAAAAATTCCCCCGAAATGGATTGTTTGGAAAATAAAGGAACCCCTCCATATAAAAAAAGAAGAAGAGAAAGACATGAAAAAGGTTGAAAACAAAATGAAAAAGAAATGTTGTGAAATAAAGTGTGTGGAAATTGCAAAAGAAATGGGGTATCCGGTGGTTCATATAAAGTTGAATAATGGGGTGGATTATGAACATGTTTGAATGTTAAAGAAAAGGAGGAAAAGTGAGTTTCATGCCATACTTCATGAAGCTAGGAGCCACTAAGCCTAAATTACCATACCTTTTCACTCAGCCCCATTACAAGCCGTAAAGAGACCTTGTTGATCTTCAGTGAGCTGAAACGAATGTTGATTGGAAAATAAGGGCAAGCCTATTGGTTGAGTCATGCATGTGTTCATCTTTGTGAGTTTGAGAGTTGTATGTGATTCCGAAACTTTAAATTGTTGAGAAATCTTGTGTGAATATGGAATCATCTTTGTTGTGAGGGCATTTGAGTACCGTTGTTGAGCTTGAACTTGCATTTGAGGCAAGCATTGTGAACTTGAGTACAGTTGATAATGGTGAGTCATAATTTGACACTTTGAGTGCACAATTGATCATTGTATGTGTAGTTTGAGCCTTGTGTGTGCATTTATGTTGAGTCTTAAGATGCACTGTTTGTAGACATCCTTGTTGAACTGCTTGAGTTTTACTTGAGGACAAGCAAAAGTTTAAGTTGGGGGTGTTGATGAGTCTGAGATTTCGACTCATTTAGGGCTTTGTTTTGATAGCTTAAGTATCCTCAAATGCCTAATTTATGCTCTAAACTGATGTTAAAATGTTGATTTGCAGCATTAAAGGCTAGGGAGCAAGGCAAGGACACTACCAAACAAAACGGAACAAACAAGCTGAAGAAGTGAAGAAAAGTGATCCTGGTGAACGCCAAGACCAATCGGCGAACCGCCGAGTGGCTCTTTAGTTCACCCAAAGTTCTAGTGTGGCAGTCCTGGGGAAGGACCAATTTGGCGACAGAAATGGGTAGTCGACGAATTGCCGACCAACTCCGCGATAACAACTTGGATCGCCTAAAGTTACAGGACCTGGGAGGCTGATGACAAATGCAAAGTGGCGATGGAAGGAAGCAAAGGACAGACCGTCGAACCTCTTAGCGAGGTGCGACTTATTCCACCAAATGGACTTTCAGGACAAAAAGTGGGCAACTATAAATTGGAATTTAAAAGGAAGATTGAAGAGTTTTTGATCCCCAAGTTTGAGAGTTAGAGTTTTCTTTAATTTTTTTAGTTTTCATTGTAGACTTGGAATATTTTTAAGCTTAATTTTGAGGATTTGCAAGTGGGTTTCTGAACTTAATCAATTTGGAGCATTGTAAAGGCTTTGAGACTTTTACCCAGCTGATATCTAATCTAGTTGGTAACTGTTTTTACTTTTTTATGATGCTTAGCTAAAACCCCAGTTCTTGGGGTGTGATCATGTGATTATGGGCTGAATTTGCTTGTGGGTATTGTTAATTATTGATTTAAATGCTTAATTGAAATGTATTTAATCGTTTGCTGTGTTTGAATTTTTGAATTGTAGTTGCAAATGCAATTCTAGTATAGAGTTCTGGGTTTTCTTGAGAGAGAAGTTTTAGAACCAAAGTTTTCGATTAATGATTGAAGTTATTGGGTTGATATGGGTTTAGCTTGAACGAGTAAATCCTAAATTCGATTCTACCCAACTAGCTCGAGAGAGTGGATGAATTAAGGTTTTAGGTTGTTTATATTGATAAGCTTGTTGATGTTCGAGAGAAAAATCGCTTGAAGCATGGTAGTTGTTCGAGAGAAACCTGCCACACCCTTAATCTAGCCTACCCACTGAGGTTTAGCAAATTCATTAGTAATTTCAATTACCCATACAGTTAAATTAACCCATAATCGATCACATCCCGAGAATTCCTCTCTATATTGTTCTGTCCCCTATTTTCGTTTATGTTTTAGCTGATAATTGACAATCCAAACCCCCCATCTGACATTCGTTGTCACTCCCTTAGACTTGTTTATATGTCTTATAAAGGGCCGCTTGCTTAATATTATTTATATAATAATAATAATAAATCTATAAACAAAAATAAAAAATGGTATATTCCGATAATCGATTAGACCACATTTGTACTTCATAACTGAATTCGAACAATTGTACCGCTCCCTGTGGGTTCGACCCCAACTCTTCGTTGGGTTTTATATTGAATAACGATCATCTTTGCACCTAGAATTGGAAAAGGTGTAATTTGAGCGTTAATCAGTGACAGCAATAATGAAGCCAGTACGTAATTAATCAACAATATCAAGAACACACATGAGGACTCAGGCCTCAATACCACGCTCTTTTAGGAAATAGGTTCTTTGAGATTGCGTACATTAAGTTATTTTAATATATTTTTTTTTAATTTTACTGTGCCGAAATGTGACACCCGATCCAATAATATCGTGCCGGCTCGTGGCACCCGATCCAAATATATTTTGTCAACTCGTGGTAACCGATCCAACAACAAAGTTGATTCATCATTCTTTTCATCATTTTCCACTTCATTAACAATATTTCACCAAATCTTCTTTATTAAAGACATCACTTTAATATAATAAGTTCAAGATTATGGATTTCGTAGTTTTGAGATTACAAATCAATCACAACAACACATGAATCATCCAAACCACAACAATTAAGTACATAGAAAAATTCATAGCATTACTCAATTACTATCAATCACTATTAAGAGTCTCTCTATCGTTGTAATTTGTGGTCTAATTAGACAACATCTTGCTTCGAACATACGAGACGCTAAGAGTAAAATTCGAGAAAAAGAGCCGATTGTATGGGAAATCCTTCAAGAAGTTATGCAGGGCCACCCTGTATTGCTGAATAGAGCACCTACGCTGCATAGATTAGGGATACAAGCATTCCAACCCATTTTAGTGGAAGGGCGCGCTATTTGTTTACATCCATTAGTTTGCAAGGGATTCAATATCGATTTTGATGGATATCAAATGGTTGTTCATGTACCTTTATGCTTGGAAGCTCAAGTAGAGGCCCGTTTTCTTATGTTTTATCATATGAATCTTTTGGCTCCGGCTATTGGGGATCCCATTTCCGTACCAACGCAGGATATGCTTATTGGACTCTGCGTATTAAAGAGTGGAAATCATCGAGGTATTTGTGTAAATAGATATAATCCATGTAATCGCAGAAACTATCAAAATCAAAAAAGAAGTGACAATAGTTACTATAAGTATACGAAAGAACCCATATTTTTTGAATTCCTATAATGCAATTGGGGATTATCGGCAAGAAACAAATCAATTTAGATAGTCCTTTGTGGCTCCGGTGGCGACTACATAAACGCGTTATTTCTTCAAGAGAAACTCCCATCGAAGTTCATTATGAATCTTTAGGTACTTTTTGTGAGATTTATGAACATTATCTAATAGTAAGAAGTCTAAAAAAATCCTTTTTATATACATTTGAACCACTGTTGGTCATATTGCTCTTTATCGAGAAATTGAAGAAGCTATACAGGGGTTTTCTCGGACCTATTCATATGCTACCTAATTCTATGATACCGTGGGACGTTGGGGCTCTCCGGTTCAGCTAGGTCCATAGTTCTGAAATTTATACGCGAATCAAGATCGATAAAAGGAAGTTTTACAATCACCGACTCAAACCCATTGTCGAATCCTATTCAGCAGAATATGGAGGTACTTATGGAAGAACGGGCCAATCTGGTCTTTCACAATAAAGCGATAAACAGAACTGCCATGAAACGACTTATTAGTAGATTAATAGAGCACTTCGGAATGGCATATACATCATATATCCTGGATCAAGTAAAAACTCTGGGGTTCCAACAAGCTACTGCTACATCCATTTCATTAGGAATTGATGATCTTTTAACAATACCTTCTAAGGGATGGCTAGTTCAAGATGCTGAACAACAAAGTTTGATTTTGGAAAAACACATCATTATGGGAATGTACACGCGGTAGAAAAATTACGTCAATCCATTGAAATATGGTATGCTACAAGTGAATATTTGCGCCAAGAAATGAATCCGAATTTTAGGATGACTGACCCTTTTAATCCAGTTCATATAATGTCTTTCTCGGGAGCTCGAGGAAATTCATCTCAGGTACATCAATTAGGAGAAAGAACTGGTAATAGACACAAAACAATCCATTCTGGCTCTATATTTGTTCGAATAAAATGCTTAGCCAATTCCACGCGTCTAACCAAAAAGTCCTTTCTTCTTCCAACTTTTCGATCTTCCCATTCATTCCCTGTGTGCCCTTCTTCCCCCAATTCTTCCCATTCTACCAACGAATTCTCTATAATAATTCGTAAATCTAGATCGGCTAATTGTTCTCGGATAGCACCTGCGCCAGTAGAGATTTCTCGATTGCGAAATGTATCGAAACCCTGGGTAGTAAAAAAAAGTGGGATGCTGTATTTCCACGATTGGATTTCATATTCGAATAAACCTCGTAATCGTAAGAAAGTGGGCTTTTTAGTTATGGGCCTAGCAAAAGAAAAATTGGGATAGGATTCTATAGGATCTCCCCCCCCTTCAAAATCGGACGTGAAAGTTTCCTTTCATCCGGCTCAAGTAGGTACACCAAATAAGGAAAGGAGTTCTCGTTTTCAAACTCTATAAACTCCCAAAATAAAAAGGTCTACTCCTTACTCAAGTTCCCAGTGAAGACGAAACAAGATTTCAGTAATTCCGTCTTCTATTAATTCTTTATTCAAATTCAATTCCAACAAATAAAATAGAAAATTCTTGAGTAGTCTACTTCCCTTTGAATTATAAATCCCTTAACTCTTAATAATTAAAGGAATACCATGGAACCCATAAGGGATTTACTTGTCTATATATTGTTCCATTCGATCGTTTAGGTCCCGACTTCACCTCGATGGTTAGGCCACCACGCCCTTAAAGTCTATACACGATAGATAGACTCCTGGAACCATGACATATTTGCTTACTTGAACATAATTTCTTTCCACGAAAAGAAGAGAAATGGTTCATTATACAAAATAAAAATCTTTTTTTATGAGGTACAAATAGAAATTCCTCTTTATTTGATTTGTTACGAAATCGACCATAGATCAATTCCTTTTTTATTTGGGAGTATTGACTACACCCCAATTCTGAGCTTCATGTTACTCTTTCCAATTGACATGTCAGGTCCAGGGCATCCCAATTGGATTGACCAGGATGAAAGTTTCTCCTTCCGAGTCTGTAAAATTAGAATTTCGATCAAATCACACATCGCAGTATACTAGGCCTTTTAATTCTTTAAGAGGTTTATCTAAAAGATTCGCAATATAACTAGGAAGACATTTTAAATACCACACATGGGTTACTGGGCATGCGAGTTTGATATATCCCATTTGATACCTTCGTATCCGAGAATCAACAAATTCGACTCCGCATTGTTCACAAAATTTCGGGTCTTCTTTTTCATCTCCGATTACTCAATAATTTCCACAAGCACAAATTCTGCTTTTTATAGGACCAACAATTCTTTCACAAAATAATCCATCTTTTTCCGGTTTATTTGTTTTGTAATGAAAAGTATAGGGTTTTGTTACCTCTCCAACTATCTCAACATTAGGCAGGATTTTTGTGGCCCAAGAACTTATTTGTTGAGGAGAAACTGATCCAATTCGGAGCTGTTGATGTTTATATCAATCAATCATAGAAGAAAAATTATTATTCATTCCAATTAAGATTCCTTCCTATTAATCTGGAAGTTATTCTCAGATACAAGGAAATGATTCAATTCCAGAGCTAAAGATCATAGTTCTCGAACGAGCAATCAAAAAGATTCTGGAGTATCTTCGGGATTAGGTATTGTTCCCCCAATGATCGCAGTACCAAGTACTTCCTGGCGAGCTCTAATATGATCCAATTTATAAGTAAGCATCTCTTGTAAAATATGAGCAACCCCAAACCTCCATTTCTCTTACCCGTTGTCCCCCCTGTTTGGCTCTTCCTCTAAGGGGTTGTTGTGTAACAAGCGCATAACGTCCACTGGAACGCCCATGGATTTTATCATCAACTTGATGAATTAATTTCAAGATATAAGGCTTTCCTATTATAACAGGTTGTTCAAAAGGATTCCCCGTCCTTCCATCAAATATTCTGCTTTTTCCTGGATATTCGGGTTCAAATACCCATGGATTCGTTGTTTGCTTACTGGCTTCATATAATTCAGAAAACACTAGCTTTCTCGAAGCTTCTTGTTCATATCTCTCATCAACGGGTGCTATTCGATAATGTCTATCTAGCAGACTCCCTGCTAACCCAAGTGAACATTCAAATATTTGTCTGACATTCATTCGTGAAGGTACTCCTAATGGGTTAAAGATCATATCAACAAATCTTCCATCTTGTAAATAAGGCATTTCTTGTCTAGGAAAAGTTTGTAAATGATACCTTTTTTTCCGTGTCTTCCAGCTACTTTATCGCCTACTTTGATTTCAGGTTTCTGTGAAATATATATACATGAATCGTTTCGGGATTATAACTAGAACCACCCCTTTTATGGATCCACCTCACATTAATAATCCGACCCCTGCCACCTATAGGTAATTTTAGA